>CM052655.1:5759470-5830671 GCA_028533165.1 Leontopithecus rosalia | reverse complement strand
TCTCATTGCTTGATTTCCTTCCTTCCCTTCCCTCCCTCCCTCCCTTCCTCCCTTCCTTCATCCCTTCCTTCCTCCCTCCCTTCCTCCTTCTCTCCCTTCCAGCCTTCCTCCCTTCCCCCCACCAAAAAAAAATAAATAAATAAACTTCCCCCTGTAATTTTATTTAAGTTCAGGGATACATGGACAGGTTTGTTATATAGGTAAACTTGTGTCATGGGGGTTTGTTATACAGATTATTTCATTACCCCAGTATTAAGTCTGGGTTATTTTTCCTGATCCTCTCCCTCCTCCCACCCCCTCCCTCTAATAGGCCCCAGAGTGTGTCCCTCTGTATGTTCTCCTCTATATGTCCATCTGTCCTCATCTAGTTCCCACTTATAAGTGAGAACATACAGTATTTGGTTTCCCGTTCCTGCATTAGTTTGCTAAAGATAAGGGCCTTCAGCTCCGACCATATCTGCAAAGGACATGATCTCATTCTTTTTCATGGCTGTATAGCATTCCATGTACCATATGTACATAAAGGTATAGGTATGTTAACCTGCCCCCTAGTAAAATGACATTTTACACCCCGTCTATGCTTAAAAAACATCAAGTAGGGGCTGGGTGCAGTGGCTCATGCCTGTAATATCAGCACTTTCCGAGGCCAAGGTGGGCAGATCACCTGAGGCCAGGAGTTCGAGACCAGCCATGACCAACATGGTAAAACCCCATTGTTCCCAAAACAAACGGAGGGTCAGGCTGCTATTTCTCATGGCCCAATAACCAGATGCAGATGAAATGGGGAGGAAGACAGTTTTTTTTTTTCTGTAACTGGTTACAGAGACAAGGCTTGGAAATTATCACCAGACCAACTCAAAATTATGAAGTTTTCCAGAGCTTGCATACCTTCTAAACTAATATGTCTAAGTGTAAGTGTGCATTCATCTAAAGACGTAAGTGATTAACTTATTTTAATCTATAACGAAGGCATGAGTCCTAAAAACCTTTCTCTGGAACCCCGGTAAGTGTACTTAATGGGTCCAGGTGCTGGGGTGAGTTACCCTTATCTTGTCTCCTGCTAAATCACAAAGGTTTGAGGAATTCCTTCAGACCCCCATTAAACCTGCTTGTGGAGGCCTGGAGAGTTTCTTCAGACCCACAATAAAACTTGTTTAATCCTAAATGGGTCCCGTTAAGAATTCCTTCCTTAAAGCCCAGGAAAGGCCTAGGCAAAACTCTTGATAGGCTTTTCTTACATCCTAGCCTTTGTATGAGGGCACTGGCTTTCAACATTTAAATTAACCGCTCAGTACTTAAACAGTTGTTAGTGAGACTTGGCCTGCCTTACAATCTCTACTAAAAATACAAGAATTAAGGCTGGGCAAGGTGGCTCACGCCTGTAATCCCAACACTTTGGAAGGTAGAGGCAGGCAGATCATCTGAGGTCAGAAGTTTGAGACCAGCCTGGCCAACATGGTGAAACCCCGTCTCTACTAAAAATACAGAAAAAATCAGCCAGGCGTGTGGTGGATACCTGCAATCCCAGCTATTTGGGAGGCTGAGGCAGGAGAATTGCTTGAACCTAGGAGGCGGAGGTTACAGTGAGCCAAGATTGCACCACTGCACTCCAGCCTAGGAGGCAAAGCAACACTCCGTCTCAAAAAAAAAAAAAAAAAGAAAAGAAACAAGTAGGATATCTACACACAGGGGTGTTCCAAGAACATTTTCTTAATCACCTATTAACATAATGTCAATTTTTGAAAAATCTAGAGTGGTTAATCATTACCATCCAAAATAACATGAAATTCTATTGAAAATACTTATTTAACTCAAACCGTTTTATCCTTTAAATTAAGCATTTAAAAGTTTTAAATACAATTCCACTAGTTGATGCTGGCCCACCACTCCACTATGAATACATTAAATTCTACACCGCACAGCTTTCAGCGAGTCTGCTATAGAGTGAATCAGCACTTTTAACTTTCCAGTTTTACAAAGCTGATTGGTGTTATTGTTCTTCAGTTGAGGTCCTAACAGAAGAAATAAGAACAAAGGAAAGTGAGGTCAACAGGGAATCTCAAAGAAGCCTGGCAGAGGCCCATCTTTGGGAAAGTAAACCTGACAGGGATAAGGAGCCCCTTGGGTTGTCAGGGAATAAGGAGTTCAGGAGGGGTACCCTGGCTCACGCCTGTAATCCCAGCACCTTGGGAGGCCAAGATGCGGGGACTGCTTGAGCCCAGGAGCTGGAGACAAGACCATTGGTAACATGGTCTACTAAAAATACAAAAATTAGCCAGGTCTGGTGCTGTGCACCTGCAGTCCCAGCTGCTCAGGATAGCTTGAGCCCCGCAGGTCAAGGATGCAGTGAGCTGAGGTAGTGCCACTGCACTCCAGCCAGGGCAAGACCAGAAAAAAAGCCTCTGCTTCTTCCTGGAACAGTGCAACCTTTCTGAAAAAAGCTGCTCTCTCCAACTTGATCCCAGAGGTATCGTATTAATGTCAGGAGGGTGCTCCAGTAGTTCCAGTTTGTAAGTGGCAGCTCTGATACATAATGTAGGCAGATCACTAAGGAAGACTCCAGAAAGCAACATTCTCTCCAGGAACTTCGAGCACCAGCAGCTGTCTTGTGGCCTTTAAGCCGGTTTTAGACAGGCCAAGGCCTAAGGCAACACTGTCCATCAGAAATACAATGTGTGTGTATGTGATTTTAAATCTTCTAGTAGCCACATTTTAAAATATAAAAAGAAACATGGGAACTTACCTTTAATAATATATTTTATTCAGGCCTGGCGCGGTGGCTCACGCCTGTAATCCCAGCACTTTGGGAGGCCGAGGCGGGTGGATCATGAGGTCAACAGATCGAGACCATCCTGGTCAACATGGTGAAACCCCATCTCTACTGAAAATACAAAAAATTAGCTGGGCATGGTGGTGCCCGCCTGTAATCCCAGCTACTCAGAAGGCTGAGGCAGGAGAACTCCCTGAACCCAGGAGGCGGAGGTTGCGGGGAGTTGAGATCGCGCCATTGCACTCCAGCCTGGGTAACAACAGCAAGACTCTGTCTCCAAAAAAAAAAAATAATAATAATATTTTATTTAACTCAATATATCTAAAATATTATCATTTTAATATGTAACCAATATAAAAAATCAGTTGGATATTTTATATTCTTTTTTTTGTTTGCCAAGGCTTTGAAATCTGGTGTTTTACATTCACAGCACATATCGCAATCTGAATGCTAAATCTTCATCGGAAATGCTCGATCTATATTTCGGTCTCATAACATTTATAGCTGAAAGAGCTGATTCACATACCCAAGTTATTCCAAATGTGCTTAAAAGTTTTCCAATAACTAGTTTAAAATTTAAATAAAATAAAATCAGAAATTCAGCTCCTCAATCCCACCAGCCACAATTTAAGTGTTCAATAACCATTCTGGGCAGTGACAACAGAGGTCTAAGGATTTTTCTTTCCAAATTATTCCTTACCAAATGCTTTCCTTTCTTAATCATCAGAAGATATAAGAGCAACTCAAAGGACAAAATCATGAGGGATTTGTGTTGTTTGATTCTAGAATGGTCTATCATTGCAATGTTGTGTCTTTTTTTTTTTTTTTTGAGACGGAGTTTCTCTCGTTACCCAGGCTGGAGCGCAATGGCACAATCTCGGCTCACCGCAACCTCCGCCTCCTGGGTTCAGGGAGTTCTCCTGCCTCAGTCTCCTGAGTAGCTGGGATTACAGGCACGCTCCACCATGCCCAGCTAATTTTTTGTATTTTTAGTAGAGACGGGGTTTCAACATGTTGACCAGGATGGTCTCGATCCCTTGACCTCGTGATCCACCCACCTAGGCCTCCCAAAGTGGTGGGATTACAGGCGTGAGCCACCGCGCCCAGCCAATGTTGTGTCTTAAGGATGATAGGAGTGTACCAGGCACAACTGGGAGAGAGGAGGGCTCATCAAGAGAAATGAGGGAAGGCAGATTCCCAGAGCCCCCACTGTGGGTCAACCACTGCACCCAGCATGCAACAACCACTGAACCATTTGGTCCCTACCATCTTGTAGGTGACATATTACGTGGATTTAACAGAAACAGAATCTGAGATTAGTCACAGTGGAAACTTGTCCACAGCTATTCCCAGAGAGACCCTTCCTTCCTCACCTTCCTATATCAGGATCCAAGGACAAGGGGGGAAAAGCAATGTGTGTCCTCTCTACAATAAATACCAGGCAGAATTTAAGACAGTCCAGGAGGCAGGTGACCAGCGGTGGCAAAGCCAAGCACTCGAACAACCACTCCCTGGTCTGAAAGTGAATGTAGTATGGGAAGGGGAACCACAGGGGTAAACGGGAGGGGAAGGTCTACCAAGCCTAGCTTTTACGTTTTTATCACACTAAACACATAATTCCTCCAATGTGCTACTTTGATGCCTCCTGGTCCACAGGTACTGTTGTGGCTGAAAGTCAAGTACAGTACTGAATCTCTGCCACCAGGGCTTGTAGCCCTCAGGAGCTTTTCTTAGCTCTGAATTCACAAACCTCCTTGCAGACTGGATTCAGTTCTTCCTGAACCCAGATGCCAAGTCTGAGGTTCCCACTGTAGGGCTGAATCAGACAGGGAAAACAATTTTCTGATCCAGTAATTGAAGGCTGAATCAAGTACCCGAAGCAGTATCTGAGAGGATGTTTCTACATGTGAACACGGTCACTTAACTCAAAGTTTCCTGGAGAGTCCATAATAAGGACACGGTAAAGCAATTTTCTAAGCTGCTTTGGGCATTGGAGGAAGCATAATACGCTTGGTCTAAAAAGCATGGAAAGCCTTACCATTTCCTCTAGAGATAGCCCAGAAACGAAGTTGATGAGAAAACAAAGATTTTCCCAAATTCTGACTGGAGAGCAAAGAAGGGACAAAAATGGTGAAGGAAGCAAGCTGGGGAGGGTGGCAGGCAAATTAAATGACTTAAACGAAGTTACAGAGGCAGAACGAGCCAGATAGGAAGAGCCAGGACTAGACAACTAGCAGATGCAGAATTGTCCCCAGAGACCTTTGTGCCTTGGGGAAGAGGAGGTGACCCTGCCAAAGGGTGCCCCAACAACACCTGATGCCATCTCCACGGCACTCCCCAACGTCAGCTCCAAAAACTGCTCTGTAACCTGATGATCTGCTGAATACATCAGTTAGGCTTCCGAGCCTTTCTCAACTGCTGGCCAGGATGTTCTGGAGATACAAAGAGGAGAAATGGCAGCCTGGGGAAACGGGGAGAACAGAGCCCCCATGCCATGGCATCACAGCAGTCCAGTCCAACCCCTCAGTTTTCAGGTGAGGCTCCTGAGGCCAGCAAGAGGAGGTAATTATCTAAGGTCAACACCCTTATCGCAGGCAGAGCCCAGTCTCCTGGGAGCCTCCATGAGCTCAGAGCAAGCCTTGAATTCCAACACTCAAGCCACCGTCCTCTGGGTAAAGAGGCAGGACAGCTCCAGTCAGGTCAAATGCTAAAAAATCCTCTCTCACAATAGCATGAGAGTCATCTCTTTGAAATGTAGTATCAAGGAAGATAATGCTATATTCGGGGGAGGAAACAGGCCTAATTTCAGCTGTCACCTGACTCCAAATTGCAAACTCTACCTCCAGCCTCAAAGATAAGTTAATTTAGCTATTTCGTCTTGAAAACATAAATATAATGAGTTGTATCTACTTAGCTACATAAAAAAACAGCATTTCTTCCCCTTTTTCCATTCCTTTAGCAGACTGCCTGTGATACACATCACATTCTGGCTTAATAATAAAACTGTGTTTTCTCTTCTACCTTTCTCGAGAGATTTTCTGGACTGAAGAGAGAGTTTGTTTTTAATTAATTAATCTACTTATTTATTTTTTGAGATAGAGTCTTGCTCTATTACCCAGGCTGGAATGCAGTGACAATCACAGCTCACTGCAGCCTTGACCTCCTGGGCTTAAATGATCCTCCTGCCTCAGCTTCCCAAGTAGCTGGGACTACACAGGCACATGCCACCATGCCTGGCTAATTTTTGTATTTGTTTTTGTAGAGACAGGGGTCTCCACATGTTGTTCAGGCTGATCTTGAACTCCTGAGCTCAAGTGATCCTTCCACCTTGGCCTCCCAAAATGCTGGGATTATAGGCATGAGCCACTGTACCCAGCAAATTTTGTTTTTAATTTATATTTCCCCAACATTCTTCACAGAATCATCCCAGCCTCCACCCAGACCCGACTCCCTTTAAATTAATTTTATGTCAACTAAAATAGGGACCATTTAAGTTTTATGATCTGATTTACTGCATGGACATGGAGGGACACTCCCCGCACCCCCCCACCCCACAACTCAGAGATCCTAAAACTTGGCACGTGGTCCTCTGAACATAGCTTAGTGACAATCTCTCAATCTCATACACTGCAAAGACCACAAACTCCAACCAGGGCCAAACTCCCTGCCAGTCACAGAGCCCCTGAGCTCACTGGCCCAACCCTTGGAACGTACTGTTCCCTGTGCCAGGAGGGCCTGGCAGTGGGCCCCTTCCTCTGGGTCACCCCAGCAGAGCGGGACTCCTGTTTTGCTGGGCTGCTGTTTCCCCAGAATGAAGCAAGCAGGAATTGAATGAATGGGCGCTGTTAGCTGTCCTCCTTCCCCTCAAAGTCAAAGTCAATCCTATCTCAACACTTAGTTTGTTTCAGTTGGAATCATTTGTTCCACCAGGAAATGTTTCTTAAACAGCTCTGTGTCAAACAATGAAAAAGTCCTTTCAGCAGCAGCTGAACATTCATCAAACATTTTTGCTATCATGCAGCCAGCAGAACACAGGTGAAAAACATCCATATCCGTCTTAGCCCTTCCACTTGCTACAGCAGAAACCTGCACAGCTATCAGTCAGTTCAGGCACCTCTCCTATCCGTTCCTCCCAGAAATCTGTCCATCTCTGTCCCTAACAGGAACAGGACTAGCAAAGGCATCCTTGACACAGTAGTTCACACCTGTAATCCCAGCACGTTGGGAGACTGAGGTGGGCAGATCACCTGAGGTCAGGAGTTCAAGACCAGCCTGGCCGACATGGTGAAACCCTGCCTCTATTAAAAACACAAAAATTAGTTGGGCATGGTGGCACATGCCTGTAATCCCAGTTAGGAGGCTGAGGCAGAAGAATTGTTTGAACTCGGGAGGCAGAGGTGAGCTGAGATTGTGCCACTGCACTCCAGTTTGGGCAACAAGAGCAAAACTCCATCTCAAAATGAAGAAATAAATAAAAATTTTAAAAAGGCATCCTTGAAAGGAAAATTCTTTTATCTAATCCTCCTTTGGTCACAACCAGAGTCTGCTTTTGACAGAGCTAAGGTGGAGGTAGACTCGAGGGTTCCATCCAGCCAGACCTTGGAGCTGACATCAATTATTACTAAGCACTAATGGAACTCTAACTTTATTTACCCCCATCAACTCGGCCTGTGTTACCAGAACAAAGAAGCAACCAAACATGAAAGGCTTTTGGCACCGACCCACCAGACTGAATGTCCAAATCACTTTTGCTGTTACATATTGTATGACAGCGCTTCTCAAACCTCCGTGCGCAGAATACCCATGAGAACTTGTTACAACACCGGTTCCTGAGCCCCAGCCCAGAGTGTATGGTTAAGTGGGTTGGGAGCGAGGTTGGAGAATCTGCATTTGCAGTAGGTTCTCTGGTGATACTGCTGCTGCCTCTGCTCCTGGATCACACTTTGAGGAGCCTGCTGAACACAGCACCTTAGCCACTAGTTGGAAGGACAAACTACCTTCTCACTGGACTCAGTGGCAAGACTAAGCCCACTGGTTCTCAAACATACCACTTGCAACACGGGTGGTTCCACCACTGAAGTCAAAGCATGGGCCCACTCCCCTCCCCGACATTCTCAAATCAAATTAAACCTCAAGCACCACTTACTTGCTTCTACTATAATCTCAAAGGATTTAATTTCTCAAATTATATCCTTTTTGCTAATGCTTCACTGAGTTCAACCAATATGACATATGATTATGAAGAAGTTGCAATGGTCTGGCTGCTACAGCCAACATCACATGGAAGGACACCAAAATTCAGTGCACTTGGCCTCCAGCTCAAGTTCAGCTTCCCAAGGCAATCTCCCTTGACCACTGCAGCCGGATGCTCTAATCATTTACCATGCCCTCAGACTGCCAGAAAATGAAGGGCTTGGTTCCTGCCTTCAAGACTCAATCTAGCAGACAAAAATAAAATGGGCATACACATGAAACCATTTTTAACCAAGACAATGTGTAATCTATTGCTGAACTGTGCAGCATAAACGTCAAAGGCTTCAGATTTTCTGCACAAGCAATCTGGTGTTTCATCACAGAAAAGGGCTCTATCCACCCCATGCCTCTTCACTGCAGCCCTTTCAGATCCCCTACTCAGGCTATAAGAATCATTGTAAAGTTTCAGCCTTTCTACAATTTAATTTTAAAAACTTAAGGTGCACCTGTCCCTGCAGATTTTTGGCAACAGCATATAGATCCATGCCATGACTGAACACAAACATCCAGCCACTTACAGTACAGAGGTTTCCCTGTCTTGTGTTCCACAGGTTGCTCTATCTGGTGCCTCAAGCCAAGAGAACCAGCCTGGTGTAGCATCCCCAACAATAGGGATATTTACTGGCTTGAGATTTTTCTTTCCTGATCTTTATGCCTTGTACCCTGAAGAAGGACTAGCAATAAAACCCACAATGTTAGCGTGGGGGGAGGGGCGGGGCCAGCACATCTGGATCCAATCATTGTAAATTTACATTCTTAGCATCTTCCAAGGCAGCAGAGCACAAGGGGCAGCATGGACTAAATAAGACCCCAGGATCCAGATCAGGCTTTATCCCTAACCCCATGTGTACCTTGGGCAGGGCCCTAACCTCACGAGGTCTCAGTTTTCTAGAGTCTGCCAAGGCCAGGATACAAGTGCTAACTGGTAATAGGAATCAAGTGCTGGCGAATTTATAATGACTTTTCCTTTTCCACTTGATTTTATCTGCAAAGACTTCAGTTCTCCTTGGAGGAGATATAGGCATTGTTCATTCCTCCTGAGGGCATGTCGCTCCCCTTTCCCCTCCTCCCTGCCTTCGACTCTCCCAGGCCTGGCAGTCTCTCCACTTCCCTAGTTCAGCTTCTCAGAGAAGGGGCTACGATGAGAAAGAGCCCCCGGGAGAGTTTCCCAAATTGGCACTGGGCGCTCTCCAACTAATGACTAGCACAGCAGGCCTTTAGTTCCTCAAATGAGCTTCTAATTGTCTTTTCAGAAATGTGCACGGACGCTTATTTCAAGCCACTTGGCAAGTGCCTCGCAGGGTATTTTCTCTGACATTGTGCTTGGAGAAACAGGATTTAAGAGTCTAGGGGAGTATTAGAAAAATTGTACTCCATCTGATTCTGCCCTTGGACAAAAATAAAACAACTTTTTCAGGGACCCACCACTGGTATGATGTAAACCCCTACAGGTCTTCAAAAACTCAAAGTTGCTGACTTTTACATTTGAACGTTAACTCTTTACCCAGGGGCAACAAGAAGGTGTCCCAACAGAGTTAATGGATGCCAAAGACTGTGACACATTTGGGTGGTCCCAGTCATGCCAAAAAATACATGCTCCTGTCTCCCTGGACATCATTCTTCCAGGGTCAACATTAGCAGAAGGACAGGTAGGGGCCGGATGATGACAGATCACAGGGTCAATTTGGAGCCAGAAACTTGAGTTCAAATTCTAGACCTCCATCTCTTCCAATTCCTCCAGCAGGTGTCAGCCCTTGTTACCACCACCTCACTGGTTTCAAATGCTGACAGGTGTCCCTGTCCTCTAGGCAAGGCTTTCCCCAAATTTAGTATGCATACACGTTCACCTCAGGATCTGATTAACATGAAGATTCTGAATCCATAGGTCTGGACTCACTTAAGATTCTGCATTTCCAACAAGTTTTCAGGTGATGCTGATGTTGCCAGTGCACAGACCAATTTTAAGTTGCAGGGACAAAGAGACTTATGATCCAACCCAGTGTTTCTCAAATGTCCCTGATAAGAATTACATGGGATAACTATTAAATACATCAGAGCATGCCCAGCAAACTGCATAAATTTACTGTGAGTTAGTACTCAGGTGAGTCTTATCCTCAGAGAAGTTTGGGAAACCCTGAACTAGTTCATCCACATCCCTCTTGTACAGGAGACAAAGGCATCCACACAACCCATGGGTGCCCTTGTCTCCTTTCCATTGTTCTCTTTAGCTAACTTAAAATCTAATAGCCTAGGCCCTGCTTCTAGGGCCCCCATTTAGAGAGCTGAATGATCTCCCATACTTTTCCAAGTCCTGGTGTACTTGAAAAATTATCATGTCTCTAGGGCCTAAGTCCTGGCAGCCCCAGAGGAAAGGAGGAAGGATGAAAGGCATCATTCACTATCTCAGCTTACCTGTTAGCATCATTCAGCCCCCTGACAAGAAAGCTCTGCTCCAACCTCAACCTCATCAGTCAATGGCAAAACCAACAGAGCCCTCCAATATATCTCCCCATTTTTAAGATGAGCCAAAAGAAAAAAAAAATACCAAATTCCTATCCTGAGGTTGCCTACAAGGGCCAATGCAGCATGGGGACAAAACACACACACACACACACACACACACACACACACACATCCATTACTCACGCACTCTAAGGAAGAATAACATCTCATTACCATGTGCCCAGGAACATGAACTATCTGTTTTACATCCACCGTCTACTAAATCCTTGCAACAGCTTCATTACTTGGGGATGATGTACACGTTTTACTCATGAGGACACTGAGGCTTGCAGTGGTTAGGTGACTAGCCCAAGGTCACATTAAGGGATGGCCACTGTGTGGTAGGTTCCCACATCAGCATGTCTGTGACCACTGCAGCACTCATCCCTCTTCGGTTTGTTTTCATGCCTGGGTCCACGCATCCCCTTCCAGACTGTGCTCTCCGTGAGGACACGGCTCAGATCTGTTTTGTTTCAGGCTGTATCCACCATGCACTTAGCAGACACCCATTTGCCATACTGATGAATGACTCCAAAGCCAGGGCTCTTCTATAAGAATTGGCTGCTTCCAAAACCATAGCAGGCATGCAGGTGCACCCTGGTTTAAGACTCCGAAACTATAAAACACGAATTTACAAGACACACATTGGAGAATTCACAGTGGAAGGGCACAGGCCTAGGAGTCAGAAGACCAAAGGATTCTTCTCCCACTTACGCTGCCTTACCATCACATTTGAACCAACTCCTCCACCTCTCTGCACCTTGGCGTCTTCATCAATCTGATGGTTTCATTCAACCCCTAAACCTTTACGAACTCCCACTATGTGCCAGATGTGGTTCTAAGAAAGAAATGATTACAAGTAATGGATAAGAGGCCACGCCCACCCCTAAGCAGCCCTGCACCAATGCCACTCCACCCAGACCGCTAAGCACTAAGAGAGAATGCACAAAGAACAGGTTTCAAGTAAGTGTGAAACAGAGAGGGTCCTTGGAAACACATGCTTCACAAAAGGAAGCTTTACTTTGCAAACGAACTCACAAAAAGCATGGCTAAAGTGACAAGTTCCCCGACACACTTTTTTTTAATCAGGTTTATTAAATTATGTAGAGTAAAATTCATCCTTTTTAGGGATACAGTTCTATAAATTTTTACGAACACATGAAATTCCTGCTGCAATTTTTAAAGTTGACTTATCCCTAACTTTTCAAGAATACATTATATAAAGTAATGTGAGCACATATGACCCAAAGATGTAAAATTAATTTTAGCCCTCCTTTCTAAAAGTAAAGGTTTCCCATTCTGCCAGAAATAGGAACACAGAACTAAAAATCTTGTCATCTGGGGGAAAAAAAAATCAATTTGCAGAAACATCTGCAAAGCACAGAACTTAGAATACCAAGATCTATTGCACTGGTCAAGACAATTGAATTTCTTCTACTAATAAGAAAGTATCTCTTCCCAACCCTCCCCCTCCCATATGAAAGCATTTACCAATTTTTGAATTATGTACACAGACTCCAAGAATATAAATATATTTCAACCATGGTCATTCCTAACTACCTGTGCAGTTTAAAACCACAAAGCCTCCTTGAATTAACTCCAAAAAGCTCTAATGTATTTCACATACTATCCATGATTAAAAAGAATTTACTTCAATGATGAACATCATTTTTTAGAAGACTATCTTAAAATGAATTGCAAGACCTTTTCTAAAAAAATAAGAAGAGGAGTGGTTATTCAAATAGAAAGCTAACAATCTATTAAGATTACATCACTGTTGTAGAATAAGATCCTGGTAGGTAACAGCAAAATGGAAATAAACGCCAGTATAAACAATCTAACAGTATTTATAACTCTACTGTGTGACTGGCGTCTGGTCAAAAGCAGAACTGATTTCCAAACCCTAATTTAGTGACATTTAAACTTCAGTATACCTAAGAATATTTTGATTATAAAAACTACAAGGTGCAATGTCTCATGCCTGTAATCCCAACACTTTGGGAGGCTGAGGCAGGCAGAAGGCTTGAGCTCAGGAGTTTGAGACCAGCCATGGGCAGCATGGCCGGTCTCTACAAAAAAAATCCCAAATATCCAGTTATGGTGGTACCACCTGTGGTTCCAGCTACTCAGAAGGCTGAGGCAGGAGAATCACTTGAGCCCGGAGGGCAGAGGTTGCAGTGAGCTGAAATCACACTACTACATTCCAGCCTGGGAGACGGAGCAAGACACTGTCTCAAATCCCAGCACTTTACAAGGCCAAGGTTTGAGCTCAGGAAGTCAAGAACAGCCTGGGCAACAAAGCAAGACCTAGTCTCTACAAGAAAGAAAAAAAAGGAAAGGAAAGGAAAGAAAAGAGAGAGAAGAGAGAAGAGGAGAAGAGAAGAGAAGGAAGAAGGAAGAAGGAAGGAAGGAAGGAAGGAAGGGAGGGAGGGAGGGAGGGAGGGAGAGAAAGAGGAGGAGAAGGAGGAGGAAAAAAGAAAATTACAAGTTCTTGAGTCACACAATTAATTTGGACTACCAAATTAAAATCTCCTGTGATTGGGCAGTTACAATACTTAACCTTAATCACAGATAACTCTGACGGTGGTGATCCAAAGGCTACACTCCAAGAAACACAACCCTAGCTAAGAGACCACATATTTTACTACATAACCACTAGAATACGGTTAATATGGTGAAATAATTTAGAAATTAGTCCTGAATATGAGTTATAATCTACCGGCTAGTGGCCAAAGTTTCATCATTCAGAGAGACTATCATTGTAATATCAAAAGCTGAACTATATAGGGACAATACTGCATTAATACTGGGCTGCTTGCTCTAAGTGTGGTCTCCTAACCAGCAGCTGGGAATTTGGGGGACCCATCTTAGACTTGCTGAAAGAAAATCTCTGGGGCTGGGCCCAGGCACCCATGTTTTAAAAAATGTATTCAGGTGTTTCTTCTGCACTGTGCCTGCTCGAACACATTTTAATTGATACAAATACACTTTATAACAATAAATACTTAATAATCACATTTTTTTTCTTGCCTTGTCCTCTGGTTTTATTTTTGCTTTGATAAACCATGCAGTGACTTATTTGTGGCCACACCCTCTCAATTTATCTCCCACCTGCCACCCCACTGTGGTACAAGGTACATCTGTGTAGCACAGAAAGTTCAAGCAAGATTTATTTTTCACTAACTGAGAGAAAATTAGCGTGGCATGGGTAGCAAAGACCTCAGACCCTGCTCACAAGTATGGTGGCAGGGATACTGTATAAGAAGCCAACCCCCTTGAGCTCTAACGTTTGAAATGTGAGCACCTTTCCTTTATTTCTTTTCTTTATTTTTGAGACAGAGTGTTACTTTCTCACTGTGTCACCCAGGCTGGAGTGCAGTAGCACGATCTCAGTTCACTGCAACCTCTGCCTCCCTGGTTCAAGCGATTTTCATGCCTCAGCCTCCGAAGTAGCTGGGATTACAGGTACCCGCCACCACACCAGCTAATTTTTGTACTTTAGTAGAGATGAGGTTTCTCCATGTTGGCCAGGTTGGTCTCAAACTCAAGTCATCCACCCACCTCAGCCTCCCAAAGTGCTGGGATTACAGGAATGAGCATTGCACCCAGCTCAGTAAGAACCTTTCCATGACATCTCCTAGGAATTCTGATACAAGCCAGCTAACAAAAATCAAATGAAAAGTTGGTGGTGATGGTGGTTTTTACCCTCTAAATTATGTCCATGATAGAGTACATTTGTCCTCATATCTTTGAATGCATTGAAATCTCCAGGAGTAACAATAAAAATACATATTTCATGGCTGCAACCTGAGCTTCTGATTCTCAAGTATTCCATAAGGCCTCCCAAATGTGTATTTTTAATGAGTTGCCTAGGAGATTCTTATTCCCATCAAGGTTTGAGACTCACTGGTATTGTGGGAGAAACCCATGTTAGGGAGCTGAGCTTCAGTCACACTTGGCTACTATTTAGTGTATAAACCTTGCTACATCTTAGCTTCCTCAAAGTAGTAATACTAATACCTGCCTCACAGAATTATGATGGTAATCAATATGCAAGACCTTAATAAAATGTAAAGCCAACAAAACCAGCAGGTGCAGAATTCCACAATTGAGGGAACTGTGAAATTCTGCACCTGCTGGTTCTGTTGACTTTACTGAAGGGAATTTCACAATTAGGGTCCCTTAGCCAGTAAAGGTAACTTCACTAACAAGCAAAGCAATCTAAGACAGATGCAGATTCTGAGACAGAAATCAGGCTGACACTTTGCGTTATGGGTTTAACTGTGCCCCCTCCATCCCAAAAAATATGTTAAAGTCCAATCCCCCAGGACCTTAGAATGAGACCTTATTTGGAGATAAGGTCTTTACAGAGATAATCAAGTGGAAATGGGATCATTAGGGTGCCCAATCCAATATGACTGCTGTCCTTATCAAAAGTGGAAATGTGAACAAAGAAACAGACACAGCAGGATAGAGGTGAGGCAGGAGGTGGGGCTTAGACATCAGACCGGACTGAGGACTAGCCAAGACAGGGCCAGTGTGAAAGCAGCTTTCAGTTAAACATACCCACCAATGTGCCATGTCAATTTACCACTGCCCTGGCAACACCGGGAGTTACCGTCCTTTCCATGGCAATGATCCTAATGACCCAAAAGTTACTACCCCTTCCCTAGAAACTTCCACATAAATCACTCCTTAATCTGCATTGTATTAAAAATGAGTATAAGGCCGGGCACAGCAGCTCACACCTGTAATCCCAGCACTTTGAGAGGCCAAGCAGGGCGAATCACCTTAGGTCAGGAGTTCGAGACCAGCCTGACCAACATGGAGAAACCCTGTCTCTACTAAAAATGCAAAGTTAGCAGGATGTGATGGTGCATGCCTGTAGGAGGCTAAGGCAGGCGAATCGCTTGAACCCGGAGGCAGAGGATGCGGTGAGCCGGGATCAAGCTGTTGCACTCCAGCCTGGGCAACAAGAGCAAAACTCCCTCTCAAAAAAAAAAAAAAGTGGGTAAAAATATGACTGCAAAACTGCCCTGAGCTGCTACTGTCAGCACACTGCCTGTGGGGCAGCCCTGCTCTGTAGGAGTGAGCACGGAGCTGTGACGCTGCCAGAGCCGTAACACCGCTGCTTCAGCAAAGCTGTTTTCCTCTACCTCTAGCTGGCCCTTGAATTCTTTCCTGGGCAAAGCCAAGAACCCTTACGGGCAAAGCCCCACTTTGGGGCTCGTCTGCCCTGCATCAGAGGGATGACAATGAAGAGACAGGGAGAAGATGCCCCTCTGCAAGAAACACAGAGAGGCATGGAACAGGTCCCCCCGCCCAGTCCTCAGAAGGAATCGACCCTTGCTTTTAGACTTCTAGCTTCCAGAAAGGACACAATACATTTCTAGGATCCCAGCCACCCAGTTTGTGGAACTTTGTTACAGCAGCTCTGGAAAACTAATGCAATCTGTCCGCATTCAATTCAAGAGAAAAATGCCCATCTCCTGTCCCTATGGTTAGGGGTATGTCCACCAGATGCTTCTCGGATTCCCCAGGGCTTGCTCTAGGCCCTTCACCAGGCACGTTCATAAAGCTCCATCTAAACAACTTCTGAGGTTCATCAAAGAGCCAGCTCAGTGGGACAAGGCATTGCTGTAGGCTTTGCTGGGCCGGCTCCAGCCTACAGCAACTGTCACAAGATCAGGGCACTCAAACATGTGACAAGTTCACCAGCACAAACCAGCCAACAATTTACCATCCTTTGTAACTGTCAAAATCCATCCCTGCACAGCCAGCTTGTACCCTCTGTTCCTTCCGTCAGAGCAACACTCAGGAGCAGCTTCTCGTTCCCCATCAGCTTCTTCCAGAGCTGGTTAAACCCAACCCCGACCCCAGAGCCAGCTCAGCACTCACCTAGGGACCTTCATCAAGAGGAGTCATAAAAACCCCCAGGGAGGTGATTTCCTCACACTGAATGCAGCTTTCATTCTCATCTAAGTAGGACAAAATACATTGGGAAAATGCCAGAAAATTAAATTTCCCCAAAGAAAATAGAAAACCCTTTGTATGTGCATTTTAAATAGACCCCTACAGGGTCTGTCTTGGTAACCAGAAGCGGTGCAGGAGAATGAGGAGCAAACTGTGACCCAGTCAGTTGAGATGGGTCGTGTCTCAGGAAGGAGTCCAGTCTGTCCAATGCGTGTGGCCAGCAGGCGTCTAATCTGCAGGGTGCCTGTCCCCAGTCCCCTGGCTGCCTTGACCCCCTATATACATCTTTCTTAGGCAGCCTTCCTAGGGTCCTCCCTAGAGCTCCCAATTCAGTTCAGTGAGTTGGGTGGGATTAGGAACCAGCAGTTTTAATAAGCTTCCCTAGAAATTCTGATGCACACCCAGGGCTGAGAACCACAAACAACCCTGAATTACAGACACGTTGCCACAGCACATCCCAAGAGAAGGAGGAATCGGGGTTCTAGTGCCAGCTTTATCAAGCGTCACACCCTTCTGAGCCTCAGTTCTTCCTTGTCAAAGAGAGACGCCCACCCACAACCATTCAGACCACCCTTTCTTTAAAATACAACACTGATAATAAAAGCAAGCTTCTCTCGAGTTACTGAGATGTCCCACACAGACACCTCCTGTCTTCTCGGGTACACTATCCCTAACAGCTTTGTGGTTGCGTCTCAGACAGCCCTTGGCTGAGGTCTTATCCACAGGACAAGCTCCTTTAACCCCATCAGGGAGAGCCCAGGAGTGACAGGTGTTGAGTCCAGTAGAGAGCCCTTCAAGGAGAAAATTAAGCCTCTTAGAGTACTCTCTACGCAATCTCTCAAACCCAGGAATAATCCACGCTCCCCTTGAAATGCCGCCATGCATGACCTCAGGCTACACTTGGGAAACAGCCTCGCTTACATGAAACTAGGATCTCGGTGGCGCCAAGTAATTAAATGGACCATATTGGAGTAATGCAAACTGAAGAAAAGAGAAGTTTCATTTAAACACAGGAGGACGATGCTTTGGGGTTCTTTTAACCTCTCTGAAAGCAGTGCAGAGGGCCCAATGAACGGCCCAATGAGCTCAAATCCTTAGGAGGAGGAGAAGACATCTCCGGATGCGCTGAAGTGGACTCTGGGGATGAGTGATTCACCAAAACAAGTCACCAGAACATTAAGGTCAATGAGAACCACTTCAGAGAAGTCCATTTATCGTCTTCAACCCAGTGACAAAAGCTGCTAAACAGGCTGTTAAGTGCCCCCTTCAGAGATACAGATGAGAACTGCAACCATCTGTCTCCATCCAGCTGTCTCCGCAGGTGCCTTCTATCACTCAACACGTATTGAACAAGGCTGTGCCTCCTTCACTCAGTACTTGAACCCCTAGCTCTCGACACATGACCTAATCATACTGCACCATGTGAGACACTGCTTTTCCACTTCAGCATTATGCGTTTCCTTAGCTCAAGCCTGGAAAAGACTTCTTCTAGGCCGGGCGCGGTGGCTCATGCCTGTAATCCCAGCACTTTGGGAGGCCGAGGTGGGTGGATCACGAGGTCAAGAGATCGAGACCATCCTGGTCAACAAGGTGAAACCCCGTCTCTACTAAAAATACAAAAATTAGCTGGGCATGGTGGCGCGTGCCTATAGTCCCAGCTACTCGGGAGGCTGAGGCAGGAGAATTGCTTGAACCCAGGAGGCGGAGGTTGTGGTGAACCGAGATCTTGCACTCCAGTCTTGGTAACAACAGTGAAACTCCGTCTCAAAAAAAAAGACTTCTTCTTCCTCATCCAAGGCTAATCTCTAACCAGCAAGTTTCTTTCATCATTAAGAATTTCATTCATTAAGAATTTTTCGTCCCGTACCTATCATGTGCCAGGCATTCTTCTAGACACTTGAGGATACAGCAGCACAGATGATTTCTCTTCTGGAGCTTATGTTCTAAATGCACTGAGACAGACGATAAATGAGTCCTTTATGCAATAACAGGAAATAATAAATGACAGGAAAACAAGGAAGAAGCTTGAGAATAGGGGCTGGAGGATGCCCGCGTGACCTCGTAAGAGGTGATACTGCAGCAGATTCCTAAATGAAGGGAAAGGTGAGAGAGCGCCCCCAACGTTCAGCCAGGAAGAAACATCCACAAGGCTGGAGCTGGAGAAGCCAGGGAGTAGAAGAACCAGGTTGTGACATGGAAGCCAGTGGAAGGGTTCCAAAGAGAAAACAAAGACCTAGCCAAATGCTGAAGAAAGCCTGAAGAAGATGACAACTGAAGAGTTAGCCACTGGATTTCACCACATGGATACTGCTGCTACCTTAAGAAGTATGGTTCTGGGAGGGACACAGTGGCTCATGCCTGTAATCCCAACACTTTGGGAGGCCACGGCACGCAGATTACTTGAACCCAACAGTTCAAGACCAGCTGGGAACCCAACAGTTCAAGACCAGCTGGGAACCCAACAATTCCCAGACCATTTTTCTGGGAAACATGGAAAAACAAAAATTGGCAAAAGCCAGATTGAAGTGAGTTCAAGAAAGAATGAGAGAGGAGGAAATGGTGTCAGTGAGTATGACAGTTCTTTCAAATATTTTTACTATGAAGGGAGTACAGAGGAATGGAAGACCAGCAGACTAGGACATAGGGTCAAGAGGGTTTTGTTGCTGCTGTTTTTTTCCCTTTAGATGAGAAGTACTACTGCATGTTTCTTTTTTTTTTTTTTGAGAAGGAGTTTCGCTCTTGTTACCCAGGCTGGAGTGCAATGGCGCGATCTCGGCTCACCGCAACCTCCGCCTCCTGGGTTCAGG
This sequence comes from Leontopithecus rosalia, assembly GCA_028533165.1. Lineage (NCBI taxonomy): Eukaryota > Metazoa > Chordata > Mammalia > Primates > Cebidae > Leontopithecus > Leontopithecus rosalia. The sequence goes on along the minus strand of CM052655.1, from coordinate 5,811,366 downwards.
CAATTCTCCCGCCTCAGCCTCCCGAGTAGCTGGGATTACAGGCTCGCGCCACCGGGCCCAGCTAATTTTTTTATCTTTAGTAGAGATGGGGTTTCACTTATGTTGACCAGGATGGTCTCGATCTGTTGACCTCGTGATCCACCCGCCTCGGCCTCCCAAAGTGCTGGGATTACAGGCTTGAGCCACCGCGCCCGGCCTACTGCATGTTTCTGATGGGGGCCATCCATCAGAGTGGGAAACTGAAGATGCAAAAGGGAAAGGAGATAGCTGCATGAATGAAAGCCAAGAGAGGACAAGAGCTTGTCCACATGTGATTACAGGTGCTGGTAGGTTAGTGGGTTTAGTATAGGAAGGTGATTCTTCTAATTGCTTCTTCTCTCAGTGAAAGAAGCCAGGCCATCAGCATAGAGTGATGTGGGTCTAGAAACACAGTAAACCTGGAAGTGTCAAGAGTCCCCCTGAGGTTTGTGGTTATAAATTAAAAGCAAGATGATACAGAGGGCTATGTGTTTTCTCCAGCCAGGACCATGAGCCTGCAGCTGACAGAGGGTCAGCAGAGCGGGGGCTTAACCAAGGATGGTGTTTTCCCGGGACAGTAAGACAAAGGAGGTAAAAGTCAAGGGAGTTGAGGATATACGCAAGAACCTCAGCTGGGTAAGAAGGACAAGGAAGGGGTAAGGGACAATGAAAACAAAAAAAGAGTCACCAGGTCAGAAGCCCTTGTAGGGTGAAAGCTAGATGGAACTGAGTACTAGAGCCAGTAAGATGAAAGAGAAAAGGGGAGGGTCAGACCGGTGAGCTTGTCAAGATTTTGGGGGAGGTGCAGTTATCAGTATTGATAAGGTCTACAACCATATTTTTCAAATGATGGGTTGCAAGTTTAGCGGGTAGTGAAATCAATGTAGTGGGTTACAACCAGCATCTTATTTTTTTAATGAAACAATAAGTATCAAAGTGCATTATATCCACTAAGAGTAAATACCATTTTGTGAAACTTTTGTGTTTGTCTTGGGTCATCGCATGAGACATATTTCTCCTGTGGCTTGGGGCTAAAAAAAAAACTTCAGATGCTAGAGCAAGGTTTCTCAGCCCTGGAACTACTGACATTTCAGACAGGGTAATTCCGTTTTGTGGGTCTGTCCTGTGCATTGCAGGATGTTCAGCAGTCTCACTAGATGCCAACAGCATCTCTTCTTCCTCCGAAGTTGTGGCAGTCAAAAAAGTCTCTAGACATTGCCAAATAGCCTCCTTGTTGCAAAAATCACTGAAAATCAGTGCTCTAGAGATAACCATGAGGGCAGTGGCTGAAGCAGGGTAGAGAAAAAGATAACTGAAAGGGAGCTGGTCAAGGGACTGAGAGGTTGGGAACTGGGTGGACAACCTATATAGATGCTGTTCAAGTCACCAAAATGTTGATGGGAGGAGGGACTGGAGGCCAGATGCTAAAATCTCCAAAGAATGAGGCAAGGTGACCCAGAGGACTGTAGACGAGTGGTCCTCTACCCTGGCTGCACATTAGAATCACCTGGAGAACTTACCCACCAATGCCCAGGTCCCATCCCAAACCAACTACATCAGGATCTCCAGGTGACACCAATGTGCAGCCAGGTCGAGGAACACTGCAAAAGAACCCCATCCCGCAAACCCCACTTAAACATGACCTCCTTCATGACAATTTCCCTTCCAGGTCTCTTTGTTTCCTGCACTCCACTATCATTGCCAATTTTGCTTTGCTTAGAGCCAACATCACTAGAAAAATATTCAAGGCTGTAAAACTAAGTGGCTAGCACTCCAGTCTGGGTGACAGAGCAAGACCTTGTCTCTAAAAATAAACAAAACAAATTAAAACTAAGTGGCTGAAAACAGAATAAATGTTCATCTGCTAAGAAATTTTAGAACTAGGAGTTCAGTAAGAAGGACAGCCTTTTAGGGAATACTCTGCTTGAGCTTGGAATCATCCAAATCTCTCAAGGACATCCAGACAAGTGAGGGTCCCAGAGGACAGCCAAACACTTATGTGTTGCTGATAAGCATCATTAAAACATAACCCTTTGGGGAGGCCGAGGCAAGCAGATCACTTGAGCTCAGGAGTTGGAGAACAGCTTGGAGAACATGGTGAAATCCTGTCTCTGCTAAAAATACAAAAATTAGCCAGGCATGGTGGCACACGGCTGTAACCCCAGCTATTTGGGTGGCTGAGGCAGGACAATCACTTGAACCCAGAAGGCAGAGGCTGCAGTGAGCCAGATTACACCACTGCACTCCGGCCTGGATGACAGGTGAGATCCTACCCCCCCCAAAAAAAACCCTGAAAACATAACCCCTTTGCTGACACTGCAATAAACATTTGTTGAAATTAATGGCTACTGCACTTAATTTCCTCCAACACATGCACGAATGATCAGATTATGACACAATTTATGCCATATTCATAATCTGTCACCATATTATTCTCAATACCCTTCACATGTAGCCAACTTTTAATTAAAAGAAATCAATGACATCAAATCTTGAATATGCATGTATAATGGGAAAAAACAGGAATAAGAATCCCTCTTTCCCAGGAGAATTCACTATTGACTATTTAGAATGATACCCATGAGTTCTCACTTTCACTGCTGATGAAACATGCATCTATCTATAAAATATCATTAAATCCCCAAATACCTACAACAAATTCAGACGACAATTAAGTAATATGACTCAAATAATTATTTCGCCCAGCTTGGGGAAATTGGCAGAATTGTGTTAAATGTGCCTCGGCTGAGATTTTAACTTTCGCGTGTCCATTCTCACATTGCTGTAAGGACATTTCTGAGACTGCATAATTTATAAAGGAAACAGGTTTAATTGAGTCACAGTTCAGCATGGCCGGGGAGGTCTCAGAAAACAAAATAATGGTGTAAGGGGAAGCAAACATGTCCTTCTTCACATGGCAGCAGGAGAGAGAAGTGCCAAGCAAAGGGGAAAAGCCCCTCATAAAATCATCAGATCTCATGAGATCTCACTATCACAAGAACAGCATGGAGATAATCACCCCCATGATTCAATTACCTCCCACTGGTGCCTCCCACAACACAAGGGGATTATGGGAACTACAATTCAAGATGAGATTTTTGTGTGGGGACACAGCCAAACCATAACATTCCACCCCTGACCCCTCCCAAATCTCACATCCTCACATTTCAAAACACAATCATGCCTTTCTAACAGTCCTCCAAAGTCTTAGTTCATTCCAGCATTAACCCAAAAGTCCAAGTCCAAAGTCTCATCTGAGACAAGGCAAGTCCCTTCTGCCTATGAGCCTGTAAAATCAAAAGCAAGTCAGTTACTGGGGGTACAGGCATTGGCTAACTACTCTTGTTCCAAATGGGACTCTGTTGGGGGGGGGTTTCAATCCCACATTTTCCTTCTGCACTGCTCTAGCAGAGGTTCTCCATCAGGGCTCCACCCCTGCAGCAAAATTCTGCCTGGACATCCAGGCATTTAATTACATCCTCTGAAATGTCGGCAGAGGTTCCCAAACCTAGACTTTTCTGCACACCTGCATGACCAACATCACATGGAAGCTGCCAAGGCTTGGGGCTTGCAGCCTATGAAACAATGGCCTGAGTTATACTTTGGCCCTTTTATCCACTGCTGGAGTGGCTGGGATGCAGGACACCAAGTCCCAAGGCTTCACATGGCAAGGGGGCCCTGGACCCAGCCCAGGAAACCATTTTTCCCTCTTAGGACTCTGGGCCCCAGGTGGGTGGGGCTGCAGCAAAGGTCTCTGACATGCTGCAGACATTTTCCCCTCATCTTGGTGATTAGTACTTGGCTGCTCCTTACTTCCACAAATTTCTGAAACTGGCTTGAATTTCTCCCCAGAAAATGGGTTTTTCTTTTCTACTGTATCGTCACACTGCAAATTTTCTAAACTTTTATTTTCTGTTACCTCCTAAATGCTCTGCTGCTCAGAAATGTCTTCTGCCAAATGCCCAAAATCATCTCTCTCAAATTCAAAGTTCCATAGATCTCTAGAGCAGGGGTAAAAAAGCTAAAGCATAGCAAAAATACTGTCGCCGTAGCTCTGGTTACCAAGAAGGTCCTCATCTCCATCTGACACCACTTTAGTCTGGAATTTATTGCCCATATCACTATCAGCATTTTGGTCAAAACCATTCAAAAAGTCTCTGGGAAGTTCCAAACTTTCCTGTAACTTCCTGTTTTCTTCTGAGCCCTCCAAACTGTTCTAAAGTAATGTCCACATATTTGGGTGTCTTTATAGGAGCACCCCACTCTCTGTGGTACCAATTTACTTAGTTCATTCTCACGTTGCTAAAAGGACATACCCGAGACTGGGTAATCTGTAAAGCAAACAGGTTTTAACTGATTCACATTTCAGCATGACTGGGGCACGGGAGAGGATCACAAAACTTACAATCATGATGGAAAGGGAAGCAAACACATCCTTCTTCACATGACAGCAGGAGAGAGAAGTGCCAAGCAAAGGGGGCAAAGCCCCTTATGGAACCATCAGGTTTCGTGACATCTCATTCGCTATCATGAGAACAGCATGGGTGTAACCACCCCCATGGTTCAATTACCTCCCACCGGGTCCTTCCCACCCACACACATGGGGATTATGACAACTACAATTCAAGATGAGATTCTGGGTGGGGACAAAGCCAAACCACGTCACATCCATAGCACGGCTGGCTGGAAAAGAGCACAAGACCCACTGAAGAAAGGTAGCTAGTTTCTCTAAACCAGTGGTTCTCCACAGAACTTATCAGTTCTACCAATATTTCAAAAATCACATTAAAGATGTGGGTTGAAAATGGCAGAGGCAGAACAGCCAGCTAAGCCAGGGATCATATAGAAAGAGATCTGGGTTCAAACACCAGCCCAGCCCTCTCTGGCTGACCCACAAGATCAACCTCTTCTGGAAACTTGTTAAAAATGCAAATCAAACCCCACCAAGAACCCACAGAATCTGAAACTCAGGCCCAATAATCCGGAGTTTAACAAGACCTGCAGATGATTCCCATGCATTTTAGTTTGGAAACCACTGATGTAATCTCAAGCATGGTTTTCAAATTGTGCAGCCCTGGCTTCCAGTTGGTTAAGATTCCAGATCTCCCATCAGGATTCACAGAATCACACAGTATGTGCTTTTCTTAGTGTAGAGCGGGGTGTGGTGGCTCACACCTATAATCCCAATGTTTTGGGAGGTCAAGGTGGGAGGATTGTTTAAGGTCAGGCGTTTGAGACCACTCTGGGCTACAGAGCTGCTCTCTACAAATATATATATATTTTTTTTAATTTTTTTTTTAAATACAATTTAGCCAGGTATGATGGCAAGCTCCTGTAGTCCCAGCTTAACAAGAGGCTAAGGCAAGAGTGAGGCTGTAGTGAGGTGTACTGCACAACTGCACTCCAGCTTGGGCATCAGAGAGACCCCGTCTCTAAAAACATTATCCAGATAAAAAATAAAATGTGAAATGCTTTTAAAAGATTGGTTTTAGCTGCAACTGGCAAAAACTCATCAGTTCTATCAAGATTTCAAAAATCATATTAAGAAGCTCGGTTGAAAATGGTAAAGGCGGAACAGTCAGCTACTCCAGGGATCATATGGAAAGAGAGAGACCTGGGTTCAAACAGCAGCCTAGTCCTCTCTGGGCCTCAAACAGAAAAACTCAGGCCAGGCACCGTGGCTCAAGCCTGTAATTTCAGCACTTTGGGAGGCCAAAGCAGGTGGACTGCCTGAGCCAGGAGTTCCAGACAGGCCTGGCCAACATGGTGAAATCCCATCTCTACTAAAAATACAAAAATTAGCTGGGAGTGGTGGCACATGCCTATAATCCCAGCTACTCAGGAGGCTGAGGCATAAGAATCACTTGAACCCAGGAGGTTGGGGTTGCAGTGAGCCGAGATCATGCCCGCTGCACTCCAGCTAGCCAGACCCTGTTAAAAAAAATTTTTTTTAAAAAGGCTTCTCAATTGGCCAGTAGCTCTCCCTGCAGGGGCCATTATTGGTCTTCCCTCAGAATGGGATCAGAGAAAGTTAAGATCAAGGAGGGCTTGTAAGAGCTTTCCTGAGGTCTTACCTTCACTGCCTCTTGGGGGCAGAGGGAAACAGCTTTTTCTGAAGCTATCCTTTACACTGAAGGTATACTCTTAAAGCTGAGAAATCAAAGGATTTTAGAAAACAATTAATTGAAAATTTCCAAAGAGATAAGAGATTGCTATAGGAGAGGGCAACAGAGAAAGTAAGCATGATATTTCCCAGCCTTTTTTTCTAAACGGTTGCTAGTGAGTTTCTTATCCATTAGCGAAATATTTTTTTAACTTGTTTTCATACAGAAAAGGCTGCATTGCATGTTTGAACAAGTCAACCAACTGAAGTGTATATGGAGAAAGCTAATTACCTCCCCCTCCTCACTGCTAATCTTAAACAATCTTAAATTTTGGGTGTCCTTACACATCTTTCTCCAAGGTCAAACACATAGGACTTCTTTTTGAAAATCAGAAATACAGTCATACAACACATGATATGGTGCAACTAGCTTTTATTTTACGTATTTTTAATATGTCATGCATAACCCTCACAAAATAATCCGTACTATGTATTTACCTTATTTTAATCATTTTACTAATGAACATTTGTTGCTTCTAATTTATTTACTGTAAAAAATCCTACAGCAAACGTCCTTACCCAGACCCTTACATGCCAATGATTTTCTTTCCATAAAACAAGGTTGCAAATATGGGATTGCTGGGTTACATGGCGCCTGTGCTCCAACGTTCCCAGAAACCATCTGCTTTTCCCAAAGGTTGTAACAATCCACACTTGCACCAATAGAGTCTGAGAATTCCCACCCTGCCCCCCATCTAACCGAGAGTATCACCAGCCTTTTAAAAGATGTATCAAATGTATGGACAGAAAATAATATATATTTTTAAATTGTATTTCTCTGGCCACTAGGGAGGTTGAGAAGAGATGCAATAATTTGCATCCCTTCTTCTGGGAATTGCCTGGTCACATCCTTTTCTCATCTTTCTATAGTGTTGTATTTCAGTATTACTGTTTCATCACATACTCGTCTCCCCGCCCCATCCCCGCCCCACCCCCACCCTGGCTACTAGATACACAAAGTACAAAAGAGTAAGGACAAAAGAGTATCACCTCCCAGGAACACAATGTGTAGGCAATGTGAGGGCAGGGGAGATCTTCTCGGCATAAAGTGCATGTTAAACTCTCAAAATCATTCACTGAATAAGTGAGTAACAGAGGTAGGGAATTATGTTTGTTAAAATTGCAGCTAAAAGAGTAAAAAGTAAATTACTAATGTTCATTCCTTGTTTTACATTTTCAGAACAGCATCCGCTTGGCTGAAATTGAATTGTTGGTTAAGAGAAAAACCAAAACCATGCTCTTGGCACTGTCTCTGAAACTCCACTGTGAAATGGGTGGCAAATGAGCCCAGTCCCAATTCACAGCTCTGGGCGACACATAAATAAAGCCTCTCACAACTAAAGCATTTTGTACCCAGCCTTGTCCACCAGCTGTCATTCAAATGGCACCTGCCACTGAGCCAAAGATTGTCAGGGTACTCAATGCACAAGAGCGGCCTACCTTAAGCACGCCATCTCCCCATCCCCCACCCTGACTTTTTTGCCTTTCTCCAGCTTATTGAGGAGCGGGTGTGGGCCCTGCAGGGGAAATCTGAGTTCAGATTCCTTAACTCTTTGAACTTTAGGCAAAACATCTGGTCACAGCCGCCATTTATCCCTATTATTTGTAATAGGTATGTTTGGCTTATGTTTCAACTAGTCTCCTTATTAGACACAAAAGTGATATGATTAAAAGTTCTGGGGAAAGTACTGTTATAAAAAGGCACAGGTGGGTATGTTAGGCTATAATTCTGGCCCTGCTTATTATGTTTTCCTTCTTGTCTTTAAAATTTTTGTACTTAATAAAAATAACTGAATTATTTTACTCTTTTTCAGTACTTCCTGTACTGGTCAACAGCCACTCAAAATCACCAAAAAAACATTATGAGTCAAAAGTTCTGAAGCAATAATGTCACAGATCACAAGTTGCAGACACTGTCTTAAGAGTCTGGACATGCCGCACATGCATCACGATACCACTACACAGATTGGTAAAGAGACAGGCAACTTTCCAAAATGCATACTCGTTTTCTAACCTTTTGAAGTTACAAAATCTTTTTCTTTTTAACTTTTTGTAGAAACGGAGATGGTGTCACCCAGGCTGGAGTGCGGTGGGCGATCTCGGCTCACTACAACCTCCACCTCCTGGGTTCAAGCGATTTTCCTGCCTCACCCTCCTGAGTAGCTCGGACTATAGGTGTGTGCCACCAAGCCCGGCTAATTTTTTGTATTTTACTAGTGATGGGGTTTCACCATATTGGCCAGGATGGTCTTGATCTCCTGACCTCATGATCTGCCCACCTCGGACTCCCAAAGTGCTGGGGATTGCAGGCATGAGCCACTGCGCCCGGCCACAAAATCTTAAAAGGGAAAAAAAATGCAAGAACTTTGGTCAAGCCATGAAGTTATGATAAGAATCAGGGTAGCCAGGTGCGGTGGCTCGTGCCTATAATCCCAGTACCCTGGGAGGCCCAGACAGGTGGATAATCTGAGGTCAGGAATTCAAGATCAGCCTGGCCAACCCGGTGAAACGCTGTCTCTACTAAAAATATGAAAATTAGCTGGGTGTGGTGGTGCATGCCTGTAATTCCAGCTACTTGGAAGGCTGAGGTGACAGAGCAAGACTCCATCTCAAAAAAAAAGAATCAAGCAAGAGGCAACAAAGCAAAATTTATAACAATTTGTTGAGAGAGGCATAAAAAAATGATAAAAATTAAGGTAGTAAACTTGGGAATAAAGATTGAAGAGTTTGCAATAAAGCTTCTCTAATTTTTATTATATAAAGTTTAACATATGCATAAAATATATATGGTATATACGTAGTTAAAAAACATAATGCTAAAATGCATAAATACATACGTAGATACACACGGTTTCCTGAGCATAGTTGGTAAAAACATTGTTCATCACCTGTAACCGTCCTTTACAGCTCTAAGGAACTAATGATGTTCTGGGACTGAGGGGTGAAGGAGGGGAAAATCAGATTAATTTTGAGATAGAAAAAAAATACTGACTAGAAAATACCACACCCACCTCTTCCTAAACCCTATCTTCACTTAAAAATACTCTAGGGAACAGTGTTTGTAAAACCTGAATGAGTCAGCAGTAGGTATGAGTTCAAAACACATATACAGCCTATACCTGTACAGAATATCCCTAGTAACTCATTCAAAGGGGTCAAGTTTTTAAAAGTTCACCTTCTCTTTGGAGGTAGAAGCCCCACATCAATGCCAAAAAGAGAGACTCTCTAATACTCTTTGGAATCTCCCTGATAACTTGAAAGAAACCAGTGGCTTCCCCAGTTTGAAGAGACCTATTTCTGTGATTAAGGTACTCCCCTCTAAAACTGGAAACTTATGATTCCTCTTCTAAATTAGCTGTGCTAATTTTGGAAAAATGTATCTTGGGCTCTGGGTGTTTTCCACTATTCTAGTGCTCAATGAAAAAAAAAGGCATTCGCGTAGGCATCTCTCTTCTCTCAAGGCCACTTGCTGCACTCACACCCACAGCTATCCTCTGGTTTCACATAGAGCTCCCAAATAAGCAATCAAGGTAGACAAAATCTTGGCTGACGTTCATACTGAAGACACTTTTGCAGGCACTTCTCGAAAAGAATGAGGGAAAGAGCTGCCTAATCCCTAACATCTCCAGGCACATCTCCCACATGAGAGCCTCTTCCCTCCCTCTGCACACCTAACCCCCAATCCCAGAGGTTTTTGTGGTCGCTTCTAGCCTCTTCAATGACGAAGATCCGAAATGCCAACAAGACCTCAATATTATGACATCACTTCAGTAACACGCCAAGGAGAACACGTTCCTGCCCTCGGTTGCCTGTAGGTCAGCAAATATGCCCCTACCCTGCTCCTTCACAAAGCAGAGGTGACAGTCTATTTCAAAAGTAAAGATTCCCCACTCCCGCTTCCTCCTTACTCCAGGGAGGTCACTAGCTCCAAGCTTTGGAGAAGGGAGGTCAGCATGCAACCCGACAATGCCACAACTCAACACACCCAGGTACTATGAGAAAGAAAAGTAAGTGGTACTTACAGCACCAGGGCAATTTATGTGTATTTTGGGGTCCACTTCTCCAGGACATCATCCCTACCCATCTTTAATTATACCTTTGACATCGCCAACACTTCGGCTCATTCCTCTCTGATCTTCTGGAAACACCCAGAAGTTTTCACTATAAGACACAGGAATTCTGGCCTAAGTTGTCCCAGCTCTTCACGGACAGCAAGAATCCAAGTTTCCCCACGCGTCACCTGAAACCCCAACTTCTGGAAAGACCCTCCTTTCCTCGCCTCCAGGAGCTGACAGAGCAGAGCACGCAGCCGCGGACGCTACTGCTGTCGTCGCCAAACCCAAGGAGGCGACTGGAAGCTCAGGCTGGTTGGCGGCCTCGGGCGACCACAGCCAGGCCCTGGTTCCGATCCTCGAACCGAGGCGCCTCCTCTCCCCCAGGGAGTGAGCTCCCGCGCCCCGCGGAGCACTCAGGCGAGCCCGGGCGCCAGGAGAACGCTCTGCACTCGGCGCCCAGCCCCGGGACGCAGCCAAGCGCACCGCTCGGGATGAGCGCCCGGGGAGCGGCTGTGCGGAAGAGGGGCGTGTTCCCCGAGCCTCCGAGCCCCAAGGCAGGGTCCAAGCTGGACAGCTGAAGGCGGCAAGCCGAGCACGCGGTCCGTGACGGCGGCTCTTGGCCCCAAACCCCGCCGGCCGGCGTGGCGACGCGCTGTAGCCGGCGCGCCCTTGCGGGGACAGCAGTCGTGCGCGCCTTGCACGGCCGCCTCCGCGCCTGCCTCCGTGCGCAAACTTTCCCGGCGACAATCGCTCAGGCCTCTCCGGCGGGAGCGCGGCGCTCTCCCCGGGGCCCAGAAACTGCTCGCCCCCTCCCCTCCACAGCCAAGACCCACTGAAAATATGGCGCCCTCGAAAGTCGCTCCTCGATCCCCTCAGGTTTCCCGAAATGCCCGTCTCCAGGTCCCTTCAGCTCCCAACAAGCGCGAAATTTCAGCTCGTGGGACCGAGGAAGGAGAGGGAGCCGCTGAGTCTGTGTGAGACCAGCCGTACTGGATGCAGTCTGTCCCCGCTGTCGGCCCGGCACTGCCCCCGTCGCTCTGCGGCCAGCAGTTCGCCCGTGGCGAGATTGCCAAGTAAAGGGCAGTCGTGGGATCGGCAGGTCTGAGTGTCCGGCACTGGAAAAGGAGCTCCGCACTGGCGGACTGTCTTAGCCCAGAGCCTCTGCGGGAGACTTGTTTGCAAAGTGGCGCTGGAGTCCGGGCGGCCAGTGCTGGAATGAAGCCGATCAGCCCGCGCCAAGCCGCCTGGCGCGGGGGGCCGGCCGGGGTCGAGGGGACACTACGCAGGCGGGGCTGCTTTTCAAAGCCCAGTTACCGGAAACCCAGCGAGAGCCCCAGAGGGAACCGGCCGCCCACGGCCAGGAATCCGCTCTCTGGCGCCGGCTGCGAGGCTGTCTGCAAATCGCTGCGCCCGGGTCCAGTGCAGAGAAACATACATGTGCAATAGACAGGTGCATTAATTTCATTTTATTTTCATTTTCCTGCAAGAAGCCCTCCTAGACCAGCAAATCTGAGAGCTTTACGGGTTTTTCCTGCATTGGCATCACTCACGAGAAGCAAAAGGGAGGAAAAAACACCCATATTTTCCTTCTGGAGACGGGAGGGAAAAGACACGAGAAATTCATGCAACGTGCATGCAGCTGGAGGAAGGGAAACCCGAGTGAGCCGTGCGCCTTACCGGGGGATGCATTTACTGTCTCATTGCAGAGTGCCTGCCCGGGAGTGCAGCCCGCGTCCCCCCGCGCGCTGGGCGACCACTCCGCTCCCGCAGCCACCGCAGCCGCCTCAGCCGCTGCTGCCGCCGCCGCTGGCTCCGGGCGCGGAACAAGAGCCGAGGGCGAGCGCGAGCGCACGGCCCGCGAGCGCTGGGAGGGCAGGAAGCGCGTCATCATTAGGGGACGGCTCGGCTCCCGTCCGGCCGCGGCGCAGAGCGGCACCGAGGCCGGGCAGCCACCGAGGCTCGGGCGCCCCTCCTGGGTCTCTCCCCGAGTGGGGTGAAACTGTAAGGGTCCGCGAGGGAGGGCGACGCAGCGGCCGAGCTGTCACGGGAAAGGGAGGATCAGGGTGACCCCGGCTTCCCAGATCTGGGACTCTGCTGTGTAAAGGGGATGACTGGAGGACGCGGCGTCTTGTGGGCTGGGGTCCCTAGGTCCGCTGAGTGCCTTCTCGGGACCTCTGGCCAGGTCCTGGGGGAAGCGAGGTGTGGCTGACCGGAGGGCCGTGGCGGGCGGTGAGGGCTTTTTAAGATGCGGAGGGCCGTGACCCCAGGCAAACCTGCTCCTTTAAGCACAGTGACCCTGAAACCTTGCTGGTCAGGGGTCACTTAGGAATTTGGAGAACGACTATAGGGCTGAGTGGCGATAGGCGCGTGCTCTGTTAAGAAGAAAATAATTTACTCCAGCTTGCCATTCCCTGAATAAAGTCAGTTACATACCTCTTAGGTTTACAGTCACTATTAGTAAATACTGTAAGTACCGTGGAACAATGTGAAGGTTATTTAAGGAGGTGAGGAGACAAGACGCTATACCATGTGTTCCCATTTTTTACAAGTGTGATTTATGGAGAAAGGCAGAAAAGACTGGATGAATAAACAGTAAGACCCAGTGATTGGTGGAATTGTGAGTGATTTTACTTATTTATCTGTAAGGGACATATTACTCTTGTAATTTAAAAAAAAAAGTAGGGTTTCACCTTGTTGGCCAGACTGGTCTTGAATCCCTCGTGATCCTTTTTTTAAAAAAGTGCATTGCAGCACTGTTTACAATAGCAAACACCTGGAACCAACCCAAATGCCCATCCATGATAGACTGGACTGGGAAAATGTGGCACATATACACCATGGAATATTATGCAGCAGTCAAAAATGATGAGTTCGTGTCCTTTGTAGGGACATGGATGAATCTGGAGAACATCATTCTCAGCAAACTGACACAAGAACAGAAAATGAAAAACCGCATATTCTCGCTCATAGGCGGGTGATGAAAAATGAGAACACACGGACATAGGGAAGGGAGTACTACACACTAGGGTCTATTGGGGGGATAACAGGGTAGGGACAGCGGTGCAGGGGGAGCCGGGGAGGGATAGCCTGGGGAGAAATGCCAGATGTGGGTGAAGGGGAGGAAGGCAGCAAAACACACTGCCACGTGTGTACCTATGCAACTATCTTGCATGTTCTGCACGTGAACCCCAAAACCTAAAATGCAATTTAAAAAATTGTGCTTTAGTCATCAAATGGAATAGCACAATGAAAATAGACTATAGCTACAGGCAAAAAAAAAAGTAATAAGAAAAGAATTAGCCATGACCCCTTTACTCGTAACACTTTGGGAGGCCAAAGCAGGAAGATCTCAAGCCCAAGGAGTTTAAGATTGGCCTGGGCAATATAGGGAGACCCCATCTTTACAAAAAATTTTAAAAATTAGCCGGGTGTGGTGTCGTATGCCTGTAGTCCCAGCTACTGGAGAGAATGTTGGGAGGATCACTTGAGCCCAGAAGCTCGAAGGCTGCTGTCAGCAGGATAGCACCACTGCACTCCAGCCTGGATGACAGAGCAGGACCCAGTAGCAGAAAGAAGAAAAAAAGGAAAGACCACATTTTTCCATTCCAGTAAAGAATGACCAGGATAGGCCTCTCTCCAAGAAATAGGTAGCAAATCTCTTCAGTTACTCGAAACTACTGGCCACTTTTTAGTGTCTCAGAGAATGAAACTGCTGTCACCATAAACCAGAGAGTGAATTGATTTTGCAAATAATCGAAATTATTTTGAATAATTCCATTGGGGTATTGGATAAGGCTGGACGTTCTGTAAGAATAATAGCTTGCCCTTGTCCTGGCTGATAAAGCGGACTGTATCATAACAGCAAAGACCTTTACAAGCTTAGGGTACAACTTTGTAACTTACTGCAGAAAATAATCTATAAATCGAATGAAGTATAATAAATGCATAGTGAGAGAACCAATGACTTGGCAACTTGAGAAAGTCCTAAAAGTTGCAGGGCATAATTTCTAATTGTGCAGGGGAAGTATTTCTGTTCAGCACATCTTTTTAAATTCAGCAGTCTCACAGAATAACTAATGGTGGCAGCAAGCCACCTCAGGGGATGGTTAAAAAGTACATGTCTATTGATTTCTGTAACAACCTGGTCATAAGCTCACTAAATTCATGCCACCTAAATTGTTCCTTGGTTTACTAACAAACAATAACCATATTTTTATGGTCCGAATGCCAGGTTTACATAAAAGGCTCATCAAGAAGGAGTGGGGAAAAAGTGGTTGCAGCTAAAGTTATTTTCCCCTTCTACTTAGTCCTCAGTTCATAGGGCCCAGTAGCTTCCTAGCAAGCATCTCAAATTCTTTCTGACACCTGGATTTCAAGATTTTCCGTTGCTAAATGCATCCTCCTGGAAGTATCCCCACACTTTTCCACTACCCATCAGTGAGATGCCATTCATTATTAGAAGCTACATTCCATGAGGACAAGAACTTTATCTGTATTTCTGTGTCTGAAAGAGCGTGGCACATAGTTTTTAATAGGTGCTCAGTAAAAATCTGCTTTATGAAAATAGCCTTATTTGTTCACTGTTTACTAGTTCTTGAAATGTTTGAAAAGTTATATCTCCTATTAGAGTGTCAGCATAATTCTGGGATGCTAAGATCCTGTAGAGTTACAGCCTTGGTTTGGTTCAGTTACTTTTCAAAGTTGCAGCTAAATCCTAAAGCATTCAGAAGGGTGAGGTGCAGGTGTCTGAATATTTGTGCATTAATAATCTAATTAGCACTATCCTGTGGCTTTCCAAGGTCAATTAAATACTTTCCCCCAGTCAGAAAGAACAACCGTAGAACTCAGCTTTAGTTCTAGCTTCAAACCAATTGGCTTTGGCTGCTTCTTAATTTTACAGCTCCTCATTTTTCTAACCACTCTTAGGACTTCAAAGCCATTTACTGTTTTTATTTTCTTTTAGAGAAATCAACGAACCATTCTATTATTACATCTAGCATATTTTTCAAAAATTTCCACAGTAGAATGAAAGTGATTTTGCTAGTATCTTTTGCTAACTTTTCTGAAATTGAGATACCTACCTAGACCTAAAAAGAGTTATTTCTAAATTTAGAGTCAGCTGCTAGTAGTCTGTCTTTACTGTTCACAATGATCATAGTTATTTGTAGACCAGAAAAAAAAAAAAAAACCTAACTTTTTTTAAACAAGATTACATTTTGGGGCTTTGTCTCTACCCAGCAAAGGAAAACATGATGGGAGATAAAACTTTCCATCTAAGCAATTTCTCTAGCCTTTACATCCTCTTGCTTCTGCCAAGCAGATCTTAAGTAACAAGATAACACATTTTGTATGAATACAGAGTGGAACATTTGGGGAGGTAAGCCAAAGAGATAGCTTCCAAATCACTTATAATAAATATATCTGGAACAAAAAAACCATTCTCTCCACAAGTTAGATTTGTAATTATCAAATTAAACATTGCTTGGTGCTAAAGAGCTGGATGCTGAGAGATTGCCCCCCTCCTCCCATCCCACTGAGCTTTAACCTCCTGACTTCCTAGCACATGTAGGTATTGGGGGTCGCTTAGCTCAGCTTTCATAGTTGAGCAAATTCAATTGTGCCAAAGTTGAAAAAATAGAAGAAATTCCACCAAATATTTTGTTTCAGTTTATTTATAAGAGCATATTTTGTGCCATATAAAAATATTTTAAAGGGCTCCCTTGATACAATACACCAACAGTTCATGATTTCCTATCCTTTCAAAAATGTTTGTATCCTTCCCAAGAGCAAGGGAGGTAGGAACCACATTTTCTTTTTTTTCTTTTTAAAATACTTCTTTTTGTTGAACTTTTATTTTTTTTCTTTCTTTTTTTTTCCCCCACCATGTTCGGGCGATAGGGGAGGAAGGAACCACATTTTCTAAAAATCATCCATCATTCAGAACCAGACATGAAAAGGAGATACTTAGGCTTCTATTGTAATTTGATATCTTTAGGTTTGTAGAAATATCTTCACCTCTTTTCTAAGTTCCAGGTGAGCATATTAACCAAAAATTATAGTAGGAAACATTTTCTGAGTTGTAGTACAGCATGTAGTTCATACGTTATTTCTAATTCATTTGAAAAGCAAATGTTTGACATTTTGCAAAAATTAATATATTTTAACTTTTTAGTTATCTCGAAGCATGGGACCTCATTTTATTCCTAACTAATCAGGATAGCATGACAGACACGGATTTAAATATCTTATTTAAAAGGGGTGATTAGGCTGGGCATGGTGGCTCATGCTTGCAATCCTAGCACTTTGAGAGGCCAAGATAGAAGGATCTCTTGAGGCCAAGAGTTTGAGACCAGCCTGGTCAACATAGCAAGACCCCGTCTCTTTTATTTATTTATTTATTTATTTTTAAGAAAAAAGAGGAAATTGCTCCTATAGATTCAGAAAATGGTTATCATCGTGCCCAACACAGAACGTGCTTGAGATTAATTTTTCTTCTCCTACATCATATAAAACATACTACAAAATGTACTTTGTCTCTGAAGCAACATACTGTAATATTGGGGTTCAGGGGTTCAGGGTGCCCTTAGCTCCCCTGAGAGGATGTTTCTTCAGGTTCTTGTTCTCCTGCCCTCTTAAGACTGAGAGAGGCGACCATGGCCCAGTGCGCAGTAAATGCCAGACTCAAAAGTGTTTGTAGAAATTGATTTTATTTAAAGAGAGAGAAACAGGAGGAAAGAGAAAGAAACAGCTAACTCTCACACTGAGTGAGAGAATCCAAAAAGATGGAATCCGGGAGAGAAAAGCAGCTTCCACACTGAGTGCAAGGGAATAGAGAGAGAGAGATGGAGGTTAGGAGGGGAAGACAGGCTTCCACGAGAGAGTGTAGAAGGGGACCCCAGAGGAGAAATCCAGGAGAGACAAAGATCCAATAAGGGAGTGTTCCTGGAAGGGGACCCAAACATGGAGTCCCAAGGGGTGTGGAAGAAGGGGACTTTTAACCTGGGAGGAACCCCCACCTTCTCTAAGACCCCTGACCAATGAAAGGAGTTCCTTAGGACTTCCACTGGAGTGATTGACTTTTTGTTTCTTCTTAAACATAAACCATTAAATCTCCTGGAAGGAGAGAGATGTGGCGGGGCGTGGTGCTGGGAAATTCTTGCCCTTAAAACTACGCCCCCTTGTGGACCCTGGAAAGAGAACACCTTCCCTCAATACTGTCTAGAAGAATATAATACCAATAATTATTTTGCTGAGTTGATCCTTAATTCAAATCAAATGGTTAATATAGAGTGAATAGTACAGGATGCAGGATATTTTATCTTTTGGCTGCTTGCTTGCTGATTTAAGATGTGTTTGGGGTTATACTATGGTTAAAAATCTTTTTTAAATATTTGATTGCATATTATTAAATTTGCTTTATTAAATATGTGTCATTTAAGTCTCTGGTTATTTCGGATTTTTTTAAAATATGGAACACTTCACGAATTTGCATATCATCCTCGCGCAGGGGCCATGCTAATCTCTGTAAAATTGGAACGCCAATTTTAGTGTATGTGCTGCCGAAGCGAGCACGGGATTTTTTTTTTTAAGTTATACATCCGGGCGTGGTGGCTCATGCCTGTAATCCAAGCACTTTGGAGGCCAAGGCGGGCAGATCACCAGAGGTTAGGAGTTCAAGACCAGCCTGACCAACATAGTGAAACCTCATCCTAAAAAAAAAAATAAATAAATAAAAAGTCTCTATAAATAGGTTTTCATGAAATTGTTCCATAATATCAAGATATAGTAGAAAAACTTTTAAACTAAAAATTTGTTTTAAAAATCTGTTATCACAGACAGTTACACCTCCCGCCTTTTCACTAAAATATGTTAAGTAAGATTGGTCTTTGGGCTCTGGAGATTTTTTATTTATTTATAGGTGCCACAGAACTCTTTTTACAAAAATAAAAAACATTTTATTTAGGGTTAGACCAATTTTAATTTTAAAATATATGTATCGTCATCTAGGAAATATTATTCTAGATCTACCTCAAATGGAATGGATTTATTATCAATAAAATAAAATGATTAGATCATGTCTAAGTCATTAATTGTTTTTCATTATTTGATTAAAAGTGATCAAATTAAATATAGTAAATTTAAGCAGAAATTACTTAGATATGTTTAGTGTAACTTCAGGGAGGCCATTGGGGACTATGAGTTTACATCAAAGACAAAATAAATAAGTCTAGCACAATTCTTACTTGCCTATTTCTTTAAATCAATTTGACAAATATTTACTGAGTTTATGCCAGGACATATTATTAGCAAGACACTCTCCCCCTCAGCTGTGGCAGACATCTGCTCAATAAGAGTCTCTGCCTTCCGTTTTAAGATTAGAGAGGCCACACCAGATATTCAAATTGATTCTGTTGATAAAAGATCTTTGAAAGTCTTCTTTCATCTTATCACTTCCTTCAGAGTTACAAGATCCAGGAGTTTAGAAAACATGAAACAAGACATTTTTTGGTAAGACCAGTCTTAGGTACAGAGTAACAGATATGGTCCTTTTTGTCCTGTTTTCTGTTGCCCAGAGCAGTCCAGAATAGCCTGGAACTTTTAAGGTTAACTTTGTAGCAGGAGCTCTGATGAAATGGCTCGTATATTATGTCTCACCATTTTGGGTGTATTTTTATTTCCTGCCAGATCCATCTCCTAGAGCTCCATGAATGCAGTAAGTTTTGATTTTCTGCAATTTGCCTCGAAAGGTGATTCCAAGGCAGGGGCGGTGGCTCACACTTGCATTCACTGCACTTTGGGAGGCCAAGGCAGGTGGATCACCTGAAGACAGGAGTTTGAGACCATCCTGGCCAAGATGGTGAAACCCCATTTCTATAAAAATAAAAATTAGCCAGGTGTGGTGGCATGCACCTGTCATCCTAGCTACTAAGGAGGCTGAGGCAGGAGAATTGCTTGAACCCTGGAGGCGGTTGTTGCAGTGAGCTGAAATCTCGCCACTGTACTCCAGCCTGAGTGACAGAGCGAGACTCCGTCTCAAAAAACAAAAAGTGATCCCATTGAGATTTGCAGACTTTTGACATTTCACGTGGTTCTATATTTGTTTTTACAGACTCAGAATTTTCAGATTAGGTCAGAATCACCCTTACAAAGACTGTAGAGTTGGCATGCTACAGAGCTATATAAAAGGTAAGATGGACTGGGCATGGTGGCTCACGCCTGTAATCCAGCACTTTGGAAGGCCAAAGTGGATGGATCACGAGGTCAGGAGTTCGAGACCAGCCTCCTGACCAACATGGTGAAACCCCATCACTAAAAAAAAAAAAAAAGTTAAGTTGGAGGGCAGCTGGAGAGAGAAGGAAACAGAAGAAAATATCCATTCAAGTGATTTGCAGTGCATCAGTTCTTAACATTATTTAAATATTTCCCCAGTGCAGTCTAAAATAAGATGAAAACAACGAAAGAAAACAGAACCTCAAGCACCAACTCAGTTAGCTTGATTTTTTTCTACCCAAAACTAAAATATATTCAATATAATCCATAGCTTCACCAAAAAATTTAAAAAGTAAAATTAAAAATAATTAGAAAACATTTATTTATTTATTTTTTGAGATAGAGTCTCACTCTGTTGCCCCGGCTGGAGTGCAGTGGCACAATCCCCACTAAGTGCAAGCTCTGCCTCTCGGGTTCAAGCAATTCTCATGCCTCAGCCTCCGGAGTAGCTGAGATTACAAGCATGTGCCACCACACCCAGCTTTTTGTTTTTTAGTAGGGATGGGGTTTCATCATGTTGGCCAGTATGCTCTCAAACTTCTGACCTCAAGTGATCTGCCCACCTGGGCTTCCCAAAGTTCTGGGATTATAGACATGAGCCACCACACCCAGCCTAGAAAACATTTTATGTTCTCTAACATTAGAAGGATTATTTGTAAAAACATCATTTGACCCCCTATGAAATTAAAGTTTTTAAAATCTTTTTAAACCATTAATATGTAGCTTAGAACCACAAGGATACTATGGAAAAATCAGGCTCTTCATAATAGTCAGTGGAAAAAGTGGTATTTTCATATCACTGAACTCTCTAATTCCACCTCATTCCCTTTTAACTTTTTTATTTTGTTTGCTGGTTAGTTGGCTGGGTTTTTTGAGACAGTGTCTTACTCTGTCATCTAGGCTGGACTGCAGTGGCAGGATCTCAGCTCACTGCAGGCTGGACCGCCTGGGTTCAAGCAGTCCTCCCACCTCAGCCTCCCAAATAGCTGGGGCTACAGGCACATACCACCACACCCAACTAATTTTTTTTTAAACATTTTTTGTAGAGACATGGTCTTACTATGTTCCCAGGCTAGTCTCAAACTCCTTAGTTCAAGCAATCCTCCCACCTCAGCCTCCCAAAGTGCTAGGATTGCCCATATGAGCCATCTTGCCCGGCTCCCCTCTCACTCTTACTTAATGATCTTTGTTGCTTTAATACTTAAGTACAGAGTTTCCCTACATACAAAATTTCTAAACTCATTGGGCTTCAGTCATACTACTGACCAGTGAATCTCCTTCTTCATTGTCCATACCAATAGGTACAGATAAATAGACTTTTGAATGGATTGGAAAGATAGTAAAAATAAAAGAATTGATCATACGAAGTTTCTCTCTATGTCCAAAATAAAAAATAAAGCAATAGTAAACTGCTATTAAACTCTGTCATTTTGATGCTGACAATGTCTGACTCATCTTTTTGCACCATAGGACCCAGCACCCATAGCAGCAGCCACTGGATATATGTTAATTAAATAACTTTCTCTACTGTCTTTTAGATAAATTAACTCTATCGGCTAAATGTGGCCCACAGGACAGGTGCGGTGGCTCAGGCCTATAATCCTAGCACTTTGGGAGGCAAGGTAAGTAGATCACCCAAGGTCAGGAGTTCAAGACCAGCCTGGCCAACATGGTGAAACCCTGTCTCTACTAAAAACAAAAATTAGCCAGGCGTGGTGGCATGTGCCTGTAATCCCAGCTACTTGGGAGGCTGAGGCAGGAGACTTCTCTCGAACCTGGGAGGCAGAGGATGCAGTAAGCCACGATCCTGCCACTGCACTTCAGCCTGGGTGAGAGGGCAAGACTCCATCTCAAATAAATAAATAAACAAGGGCCACAAATGCCCAGCTTAAAACCAGTAGATCACTAGGATATTGGTAGGGAAAAAAAGTAAATTCACAAGAGGACAGGTTTGTGAAACTAACTTCCCTCCTTTTGTAAGGTCTCCATCCCCTCTTCAAAAGCTTACTTGAATAACCCTCCCATCCCTGCCCCCAGCCTCTGCAGAGGAGTCACTTCCACCAGAACGTTGGGTATCTTTCCAGGATATTCTGTGCCTACACAGCATAGACATATGTTTACTTCTTTCCACAAAGGATAGCATGCTGTTCTGCTTCTTGCTATTTTGTTATTACTTTGTAGGTAGGTTTTTTTTTTTTTTTTTTGGAGATGGAGTCTCACTCTGTTGCCCAGGTTGGAGTGCTGTGGTGCAATCTCCGCTCACTGCAACCACCGCCTCCCAGGTTCAAGCGATTCTCCTGCCTCAGTCTCCCAAGTAGCTGGGACTACAGGTATGTGACACCAAGCCCAGCTACATTTTTGTATTTTTTTTTTTTAGACAAAGTTTCGCTCGTTACCCAGGCTGGAGTGCAATGGCGCGATCTCGGCTCACCCCAACCTCCGCCTCCTGGGTTCAGGCAATTCTCCTGCCTCAGCCTGCTGAGTAGCTGGGATTATAGGCACGCGCTACCATGCCCAGCTAGTTTTTTGTATTTTTAGTAGAGACGGGGTTTCACCATGTTGACCAGGATGGTCTCGATCTGTTGACCTCGTGATCCACCCGCCTCGGCCTCCCAAAGTGCTGGGATTACAGGCTTGAGCCACCGGGCCCGGCCACATTTTTGTATTTTTAGTATAGATGGAGTTTCACCATGTTGGCCATGCTGGTCTCGAACTCCTGACCTCAGATGATCCAACTGCCTTGACCTCCCAAAGTGCTAGAATTGCCACTGCACTCATAATATGTTTTACGAAAATTTTCAAATGTGTAACAAAAGTAAAGAGAATTATATAATGAACCACATATGCCCCATCACTCAACCTCAACAATCTCGAGATACTGCTACTTGGTCCATCTATTCTTTGTGTGTGCATTTTTTTTTTCTTTTTGAGATGGAGTTTCGCTCTTGTCGCCCAGGCTGCAGTGCAATGGTGTGGTCTCGGCTCACCGCAACCTCTGCCTCCTGGGTTCAAGCAATTCTCCTGCCTCAGCCTCCCGAGTAGCTGGGATTACAGGCATGTACCACCACACCCAGCTAATTTTTTTTGTATTTTTAGTAGAGACAGAGTTTCCCATGTTGGTCAAGTTGGTCTCAAACTCCCGACATTAGGTGATCCACCCACCTCAGCCTCCCAAAGTGCTGGGATTACAGGCATGAGCCACCAAACCCGGCGTGTGTGCATATTTTAAAGCTAATCTCGGCTGGGCGCCGTGGCTCATGCCTATATTCCCAGCACTTTGGGAGGCTGAGGCAGGTGGATCATGAGGTCAAGAGATCGAGACCATCCTGGTCAACAAGGTGAAACCCCGTCTCTACTAAAAATACAAAAATTAGCTGGGCATGGTGGTGTGCGTCTGTAGTCCCAGCTACTCAGGAGGCTGAGGCAGGAGAATTGCCTGAACCCAGGAGGCGGAGGTTGCGGTGAGCGGAGATCGCGCCATTGCACTCCAGTCTGGGTAACAAGAGTGAAACTTCGTCTCAAAAAAAAAAATTAGTAATAATTCCTTGATATTATCTATATTATGATCACACCCAGTCTATATTCACAAATTTCCCTGTCTTTAAAACACCAAACAGTAGATCAGTTTCCTCTGTTTCTCAACTCTCTTTTAATCTTGACATCTAGAGTAGCCCATTCTTATATTTTCTATGGCATTAACTTGAAGAAAACTCCTTAGCTGTTCCATAGAATGTTCCATATTCCCGATCCATGTGTTGCTTCCTTGTGAAGTTGTTTAACTTAGTCCGCTAACCTCCTACTGTAAACTTGAAGTTGGTTCTATCAGCGTAGTTCGGTTCAGGTGTGACCTTCAGGCAACCATACTTCATAGCTGTGTTCCGTACTACATCATGTCAGGGGGCTCATAATGTCAGCTTGTCCAATTTTCAATGAAGCTGAGACTGACCAGTATGTTCAGGAGGTGCCAGCTAGATCTTGCCATTGTAAAATTCCCTTCTGCTTTTTATCAAATGGTTTCACCTACTTATTTGTGTTGTCTGAATTGAAGATTCATTAGGGGCTGCAAAATAGGAATTTTAAAATTATTATTATGAATTTGAGATGGAGTCTCACTCTGTCACCCAGGCTGGAGTGCGGTGGCGCCGTCTTGGCTCACTGTAACCTCCACCTCCCTGATTTAAACAATTCTCCTGCCTCAGCCTCCTGAGTAGCTGGGATTACAGGCGCCTGCCATCATGCCCAGCTAATTTTTGTATTTTTAATACAAATGGGATTTCACCATGTTGGGCAGGTTGGTCTCAAACTCCTGACCTCAGGTGATCTGCCCACTTCAGCCTCCCAAAGTGCTGGATTACAGGCGTGAGCCACTGTGCCCAACCTGGATGTTCTAATTCTAGCATTAGCATGTGAAAGAATATACTTGGTGGTAGGCACCTTCTTTCCCTGAAAGGTTCATGAGAGCTTAGAATTCATTGAATTAGAATATTTGTAATAAAGTTTATGGAAATACATGATCACAGGAATTAACACTAAGAAGGCACCAACTCCCCTAAATTCCATTCAAATGAAGATTAAAAAAAAAACCTTTCGTTTTTAAAGCTTTGTTTGTTATTTAAGTTTTTAAAAGTCTCCATTTAGGAGCAGCTGATATTGTCACTTTGGCAATATGTCGTATTGTTACTGTCATATTGTTGGGCAGGGGTTCCACAGTTATATAATATTTCAAATATATTGGGAAATTTTCCCCATTTGCATAACAGACCTCATCCATATCTGCAAGAAGAAATATTCTCACCCAATCTGAAATTAATTATAGAATTATTCCCTTTACATAAAGTTAAAAAGATGGAAGCAATCCTCTCTGAAGGGGAAATCTCCAGGGAAATGAATATTCCCAGATTTCAGGTAAGACCATACAGAGACCCACCATGGGACTGAAAGGCTGGAGAGAGGGAGGCTTTCTAGACACTGGACATTTCTCTAGAAAGAGACGAGATTCACGAGACAGCTCGTTGAAATGCCTAGGCCCTGCTCCAGGAGATACGCATTTACTAAATCTTTTCCTTTAAAAATCTTTTCTGGATCATGCTGCAGCTGATCCAGAGACTACATTTGAGGAAACCTCATCATACTAATAGAATCAGGTAAAGTAGAAAACATGCTGTCATTTGGAAGAAGGTGACCGCACTTAAGACTGCAGTTATGGTTTACCAGACAACCCTAGAGGCCACCAGTGTGGTCTCATGTTGACTCTGGTGGCTTCTTGCCCGTAAATTCTTTGGTGTTTTTTGGGGAGCACCCTAAGAAACCATTTCTCATTTCCACAAAACGAGCGTGGCTAGAGCTGCCCATTCCTTTAGAAGAGATAGCAGCCTCCCACATTCCCACAGATAGACAAGTGAGGAAACATGGAATTATTTATAAGGGGGATCTTTCTACTCCTTTATCTTGACTTTGCCCATTTTTAAGACTAAGACCAAAGATATTGTCTTGAATTTAATTCTGCAATTGAGGACTATTTTGGGGTTTCTGTTGTCTACTTGATCGGGTTCTATTCAAGATTTTGCAGATCAATCCTGTCAAAAGTAATCACTCCCAGTGGGGGCAGTTTACTAAAGAGGAAAACGGAAATTGAAGTGAGAATCAGGAAACCTGGGTTATACTGGTGGCTCCACAGTAGATATGTGACCTTGGATATGTCCCTTCCCTTTTAACATCATAGTGATTTTATTTGCAAAATGAACAGGTTGTGGCCGGGCACAGTGGCTCATGCCTCAAATCCCATCACTTTGGGATGCCAGGATGGGAGAATTGCTTGAACCCCAGAGGTGGAGGTTGCAGTGAGCCAAGATTGCACCACCACACTCCAGCCTGGGTAGCAGAGAGACTCCATCTCAAAAAAATAATAATAATAACAAACAGGTTGAGTCTAATAATTCGTAATTCCCCTTCTAGCTTTCTGTTGTTTCTCTGCACATCTATAAAACATGTAATTGGTGTCATTCATATGACACTTAAAATGTACTACCTTGCACTGTAGCTGGTGTTCTGGGCTTGCTTCCTGGAGCAGCTGATATGTATTTCATATTGCATAGTGGATGTTGTGGTGTGTCCACTGAGGCACTCCTCCCCATCCACTGGGGTGTTGGCAAGCTGATGGCTCTTTTCTGAGTCTCTCCAGCCCTTCTAGGCATGTGGGATGTGGGGTAGAGGGAGTTGACAGCCAGCAGCCAGTGACTATGTGATTGGCATTCAAATACGGGGAAGCACTTCCTTCCTCCCACATAGGCAGTGGGCAACAAAGGCCACAGGGAAAGCTCTAAAGAGCTACTCTGGCATCAGAGACTCCCTTCCAGTGGGCCAAGGTCTTTTCATGACTGCATCACGGTCCAGCCTTCTCCTCGTGTAGCCTGTTTTCCTTACTCCCTCAATAGTGTGATCCTGAAAGCACTCCCCAGTCAACCCACTCCATGCAAATCTCAGAGTCTCAGGTTTGTTTTCTCATGATAGGAATTCTGTTCCTCACCACTTTCCTGTCTCTCTCACGTACCCACCCACCCCCAGTGCAAGGTCGGCTGAAATAAATTAACATCAGCAGGGGCTGCAGCAGCGTGAGAGAACAGCCCACGCTGGGAGAAGCCCTGGTCTTTGTCTCCACAAAGGCTGAAACTGACAATGTTTCTGCCAGAGTCCAAGTCTCCATTAGCCATGCCAAGAACAGAGGAAATGTTCTCCACTGGTAAGGCTCACGGTATTTTGTGCCTGCTCATGTGTTTCCATGTGTGTATCTAATTCCTGGCAGCAGCTAGAGCTGAGGGACTGGGTCCTACATAACTTGACTAAGACTAACAGAATATTGAAAAGTTGGCCTGTCTTTTTGTTCTAAAATCGGAGAAAACCCCTGGTTTTCAACCTGCTTCCTCTTTCAAAAGAAAACCCGGATGAAACTGATTACACAGTGACGGTCTGGGATCCATCATCACAGATGGTGTCAAGGTTTCAGTAGGGTTTGCTGTTCCCTTCCATAATAAAGGGAAACATTGCTTTTAGCCAACACCTTGGTCCTCACATATTGTAATACACCAACTTTGTTGTGGCTCTTATGAGAGTGGTGTGCAATTTTTAACTAAATTAACTCAAAATTAACACACAGATACACACACTTTTTTTTTTTGATGCCTGACTAGGATTTTTTTTTATATGCTGTCTTGCTCTTTCACCCATATTGGAATAGAGTGGCTCACTCATGGCTCACTGCAGCCTCCTGGGCTCAAGCAATCCTCCCACCTTAGCCTCTCTAGGAGGCTGGGATAACAGGAATGCACCACCATGCCCTGTAATTTCTGCTTTTTTTGTACAGATGAGGTTTTGCCATCTTGCCCAGGCTCACACACATCTTTGCCTTTAGGGCCAACTGATGGCATTATGTCCTCTTGTATTTACATAAACCTTTCAAACAATTGATTCTGACTTTCATGATGCAGTATCATTTCCTTCTGCTGCATACTTTCCTTCTATGGCCAGGAGTATCTGTGCCGGATTTTTTTTTTCACTCAATTTTTTGGTCAGGATCTCAGGCGTTTGATATGATTTATAGAAACACAATCTTTTGAAATTAGACAATGAACTGCAGACTTGGGCCCATTTAAATAATTCAGACATCGTCTAATATTGTGTGGTTCCAAGAGGAAAGAAGAACCGTCGACACCAGAAAATTTCCTGCTGGAATTCTGCCAAAGAATAGCTGGCCGTCCTAGGGAGGTCCATCATTATGGGACTTTGCTGTTTGTAAATGTAATAAATGACTCACATCTGCTTATAATATCATGGAAGTCTACGTGAAAAATACTTCTTATATAAAGCAAATGTCTTTCTTCTTGTAGTATTTGTCAGGATATTCAGGAAAAACACTACACCTGTATTTACACTGAAGAGTCTAGGCCACAGCATTCATGCCCTACTTGTGCTTTAAGTCACAGCATGGTATGGCTGAGACCTTAGAAATCATCTAGCCTCTCCCCATTACAGTGCCACCGAGGCCCAGAGAGATAAAGGACTCCGCGGCAGTGCACATGGAGTTAGTGTCAGTCAGGGCTCAAAGGGTGCCACGGCCCTTCCTTCCTTCCTTTCTTTCTCTGTCCCTCCTTCCTTCCCTCCCTCCTTCCTTCCTTTCCCTCCCTCCCTCCCAACTTGCCTTCCTTCCTCCATTTTTCCTCCTCCCTCCCTCCCTTCTTTTCTACCTTTCTTCTTGTGGACTAGGTTACTTGAACTCCTTGGTTTATGGCATGCTAGCAGCATCATTGGCTGTCCACTGTTCCTCTTGTATTTTATCCCAGTGGACTACTCCCTTCCACCCATATAGGCAGCATTCTGATTAAAGTGCATATTGATTTTTTTTTTTTTTTGAGATGGAGTTTTGCTCTTGTTACCCAGGCTGGAGTGCGATGGCGCGATCTCGGCTCACTGCAACCTCTGCCTCCTGGGTTCAGGCAATTCTCCTGCCTCAGCCTCCCGAGTAGCTGGGATTACAGGCACGCGCCACCATGCCCAGCTAATTTTTTGTATTTTGAGTAGAGGCGGGGTTTCACCATGTTGACCAGGATGGTCTCGATCTCTTGACCTTGTGAACCACCCGCCTCGGCCTCCCAAAGTGCTGGGATTACAGGCGTGAGCCACTACACACGGCCTTAATTTTTACATATTTAAAAAATGTGTGTGCCCTTCTCCCCACCTTGCAGTATGCTTGAAGATCTGCCCACATTGTCCTGCATGTGAGTTCATAGCCCGTTGCTTCCCGCTGCTGCAGTTCTCCAATTCTACAGCTTCTCCTGCCATATCCCCTGGTCTCCCAGTCAATTCATCCAACAGTAGTTCCATGACAGCCAATCTTGGCTCACTTGCTCTCTTTCAAGCAAAAATCACATGTTTTCTCTTATTAAATGTATAAGGCAGAACTAGTCCAAGGAATATAAATGGTTTCACAGTGGCTTCAGTAACCTTTGACCTCTAGATAAATCACTGGTGTGATTTAATATAATACAGACATAAAGTGTCCAAAAGCTGTTTTTATTCTATCAAAATGGGTGGAGTGCTTTTAAAATGTTTTGCCAGCACTACAGTTCTCAAGAGAAAAATATCTTCATTGTCCTAAAAAAAAAAAAGGAAAGAAAGTTGGCAGGGGGATGGGGGCATTAAACATTTTTCTGAAGGGCAATTTGCCAATAGGTTTCTAAAGACTTTGATCTAGTAACTCCACTTCTAGGAATTTATCATAAGGCAATAATAAAGAGTAGGTGCAAAGATTCATCAAAGAATGTTCAATGCAGCAGTATTTATAATTGTGAAAAACTAGAATCAATCTCAGTGTGCCACAATGAAAGATGAGTTGAACTATGACGTATTCTGCTAATTAATTCAATCAATATGTATTTATTGGGTTTCTGCTGTGTACCAGTATGGTGCTAAACGCTGGGAATATCAAGAGGATCAAAATAAACAGGGTTCCATCCTGGAAAACAGTGGGCCACGAAACCCGTTGCTCTGGGAAAACAGTGGGCCACGAAACCCGTTGCTCTGGGAAAACAGTGGGCCACGAAACCCGTTGCGCTGGGAAAACAGTGGGCCACGAAACCCGTTGCGCTGGGAAAACAGTGGGCCACGAAACCCGTTGCGCTGGGAATACTCATGATACAATTAATGATTAAAGCAGGACACAAAGAAACACGTGATTTTTCAGGGTGCTGTTTGTTTGTTTTTGAGAGACAGAGTCTTGCTGTGTTTCCCAACCAGTGGTTATTCACAGGCACTAGCATAGCTCACTGCAGCCTTGAACACCTAGCCTCAAATGATCTCTAGCTTCAGCCTCCCCAGTAATTAGGTCTACAGGTCTGTGCTACCACACCCACATAACACATTATTATTATTGAGACAGGGTCTCACTCTGCCACCCAGGCTGGAGGGTAGGGGTGCAATCTTGGCTCACTGCAGCCTCCTTTTCCCAGGTTCAAGGGATTCTTCTGCCTCAACCTCCTTAGCCCTGGGATTACTGGCATGTGCCACCATGTCCGACTAATTTTTGTTTTTTGTTTTTTTAGTAGAGGTGGGGTTTCACCATGTTGGTCAGTCTGGTCTCAAACTCCCAACCTCAGGTGATCCGCCCGCCTCAGCCTCCCAGAGTGCTGGGATTACAGGCATGAGCCACTGCACCTGGCCTGTATAATGTCTTATTTTAAAATTTATAATCATAAAAAGTTATTCAACAAAGAGCATTCAACAAAAAACGCGCACCATTATACCCAGTTAATTTTTTACTTTTAGTAGAGACAAGGTCTCACCATGTTGCCCAGGCTGGTCTTGAATTCCCAAACTCAACAATCCTCCCATATCCGCCTCCCAAGGTGCTGGGATTACAGGCATGAGCCACTATGCCAGGCCTCAAAATTGTTTTTTTTTTTAAATTCTTTTATTTAATTTATTTAATTTAAGAGACGGGGTCTGGCTCTGTTGCCCAGGTTGGAGTGCAGTGGCTATTCACAGGTGCAATCCCACTACTGATCAGCATGGGAGTTGTGACCTGCTCCATTTCCAACGCTGGTTCACCCCTCCTTAGGCAACCTGGTGGCCCCCCACTCCTGGGAGGTCACCATACTGATGCCAAACTTAGTGCAGACACCCGATCGGCATAGTGCACTACAGCCCAGAACTCCTGGACTCAAGCAATCCTCCCACCTCCGCCTCCCAAGTAGCCGGGACTACAGGGGTGAGCCACCGCTCCCGGCTCAAAATTGGTAAGAGAGCAAATTTCAAATGTTCTCACTATAAAAAAGTGATGAATATTTTAGGTGATGGATGTTAATTAGTTTCATTTAATCATTTCACATTGTACACATGTATGATAACAGCACTTTGTACCCTATAAATATAAACAATTACAATTTGTCAATTTCCAATGAAATGTTTTAAAAAGCCAGGCATGGTGGCTCATGCCTGTAATCCCAGCACTTTGGGAGGCTGAAGCGGGCAGATCACCAGAGGCTGGGAGTTCAAGATCAGCCTGGCTAACATGGTGAAACCCCACCTCTACTAAATATACAAAATTAGCTGGGCATGGTAGTGCAGGCCTGTAATCCCAGCTACTCAGGAGGCTGAGGCAGCAGAATTGCTTGAACCCAGGAGGTGGAGGATGCAGTGAGCTGGGCCACTGTACTCCAGCCTGGGCGACAGAGTAAGACTCAGCCTCCCAAAAAAAAAAAAAATTTTTTTTTGAAGTAAAAAAAATCGTTTTAAAGAACAAACTTTTTCTCTAAGTTCAGTACAAAACAACAGATATATTTGTTAAAAAACAATCACCTGGCCAGGCGTGGTGGCTCAAGCCGGTAATCCCAGCACTTTGGGAGGCCGAGGTGGGCAGATCACAAGGTCAAGAGATCGAGCCCATCCTGGCCAACATGGTGAAACCCCGTCTCTACTAAAAATACAAAAATTAGCTGGGCATGGTGGTGCGTGCCTGTAATCCCAGCTACCCGGGAGGCTGAGGCAGGAGAATTGCTTGAACCCGGGAGGCGGAGGTTGTGGTGAGCCAAGATCATGCCACTGCACTCCAGCCTGGTGACAGACTGGGAGTCCGTCTCAAAA
Organism: Leontopithecus rosalia; assembly: GCA_028533165.1. NCBI lineage: Eukaryota > Metazoa > Chordata > Mammalia > Primates > Cebidae > Leontopithecus > Leontopithecus rosalia. Next base: position 5,780,226 of record CM052655.1, on the reverse strand, counting down.
ATAAAAAAATAATAAAATAATTAGGACAGCAACCCTTCAGTAGAGCAGCCAGGTACACCCTCTGAGACAGTGATAACGTGATGCCCAGAGGCTGCTGTACTTGGGGCAGGTTAGTGCTGACTTTATCATGAGGAGCCCAGTAATCCTTGGGCCACTGGGCTAATTACCCAGAGGTCTGAGTTCCAGCTAGGGCAGCGTGCAGTAGAAGACAAGCTTCCATCTGTTCATGACTCCATTTCTCACCTAGAAAATTAGGTGCTGGACCTAAGGTGCCCCGTGATTCCCTTAATTCTGTCCTAGAGTTCTTCCTTTTCTCTTGATTGTATTTCACGTGCTGTCATTTTCCTGTTTTTGCCTGTGTTGTGACATGTTTGTGCTTTTTAACTCTCTGAGTGACTGAACTGGGTCACTGCTGCACAAATCCAATTGTCAGTCTGTCAGCTGTGGAAATGACTGGAAATACTGACAGTCCATGCTGAGAACAGTTAAGTCATGTGGTACCACTGTGTCCTTAGGGTCTGCTTCTCCAAGGGGTATGTTACTAGTCAATAATAAGACTGATTCCACTGACCACCCACCAGACAGCCAGGATCTTTATAGGTCTCTCCTGCATCCTCTTCCTAATAAAAATGTGTATTTAGCTAATTTACCTTCTAAACTGGATTTAAAAATTTCTCATTTTGTTTTAGAGTTAGCAAGTCAAATGCTATTTCAAAATAAGAGCATATTATTCAATCAAAACCCATGGAAACATTACCTTAAAATTTGTTACTTTAAAATTATAAAACATAATTTCATAATAAAATTATCATTATTATTATTATTATTATTTTGAGATGGAGTTTCGCTCTTGTTACCCAGGCTGGAGTGCAATGGCGCGATCTTGGCTCACCACAACCTCTGCCTCCTGGGTTCAGGCAATTCTCCTGTCTCAGCCTCCTGAGTAGCTGGGATTACAGGCACGTGCCACTGTGCCCCAGCTAATTTATTTATTTTTTTGTATTTTTAGTAGAGACGGGGTTTCACCATGACCAGGATGGTCTCGATCTCTTGACCTTGTGATCCACCCGCCTCAGCCTCCCAAAGATAAAATTATATTTTAAAAGACCTTTTCTAATTGCCACTGTACAGAAGATTATACTTTAAAGAACAAACAGGGCCACAGGTGGTGGTTCACACTTGTAATCCTAGCAGTTTGGGAGGCCAAGGCAGGAGGATCTCTTGAGGCCAGGAGTTCAAGATCAGACTGGACAACAGTGGAACCCTCATCTCTACAAAAGTGTTTGGGGCTTTTTGAGATGGAATCTGGCTCTGTCACCCAGGCTGGAGCGTAGCAGCGCTATCTCGGCTCATTGCAATCTCCACCTCCTGGGTTGAAGCAATTCTCTTCCTCAGCCTCCTGAGTAGCTGGGATTACAGGCATGTGCTAGCATGCCTGGCTAATTTTTATAGTTTTTAGTAGAGACAGGGTTTCACCATCTGGCCAGGCTGGTCTTGAACTCCTGACCTCGTGCTACCCACCTCGGCCTCCCAAAGTGCTGAGATTACAGGCATGAGCCACCAGACCTGGCCTCCATTTTTTTTTAGAAAATTAGCAGGATGTGTTGGCATGTGTCTATAGCCTCAGCTACTTGGGAGACTAACACAACACAGGCGGATCAGAACTATTACGGTGTTATGATATATATTGGTGTTCTTCCACGGTTCCTGGCTCATAACCCCTGTATTAGCCAGGAGAGTTTATTAAGTATTAACTCACACGATCACAAGGTCTCACAATAGGCCGTCTGCAGGTTGAGGAGCAAGGAGAGCCAGTCCAAGTTCCAAAACTGAAGACCTTGAAGTCCAATATTTGAGGGCACGAAGAATCTAGCATGGGGGAAGGATGTAGGCTGGGCGGCTAGGCCAGTCTCTCTTTTCACATTTTTCTGCCTGCTTATATTCTGGCAGCTGATTTGATTGTGCTCACCCAGATTAAGGGTGGGTCTTTCCCAACCCACTGACTCAAATGTTAATCTTCTTGGCAACACCCTCATAGACACGCCCAGAAGCAATACTTTCTATCCTTCAATCCAATCAAGTTGACACCACCATCGCCACCGCCATGGCCCTTGTTGCAGTCTTTTATTATGATGTTGGGCGTGTGAGGCCGCAGTGGCAGCCTCTGACCTTCTCCTCCCTCCTTTCACTTGCTCCCAGGCAGGACTCCAGTGTTTGCGCACCTTTCTGAATGTGGGTCCTATGACCCTCCCATGAGAGGGTCCTGCCCTGTGCCCTGGGGGAAGGAATGCTCACATCTTGAAGCTTCTATAAAAACCCAAGAGGACTTGGTTCAGTGAGCTTCTGGATAGCTGAATACATGGGGGTTTGTGGAGGGTGGCACCCGGGTGGCGGGTCATGGAAGCTTTATGCCCCTTCCCCCATTCCTTGCCCTAAGCATGTTTTCATCGATATTCTTTGCAATATCCTTTATAATAAACTGGTAAATGTACAAATTTTCCTGAGTTCTCTGAGCAACTACAGCAAATTAATCCAACCCAAAAGGGAAGCATGGGAGCCCCAACTTGAAGCCAGTTGGTCAGAAGTTCCAGAGGCCGGGACATGTGACTGGTGTGTGTTGAGGGGGGCAGTCTTGGGGACTGAGCCCTCATCCTACGGGATCTGACATCATTTCCAGGTAGATAGTGTTGGAAATGAACTAGAGAACACTGAACTAGTGTCCTCCGCTTGGTGTCGGGGGAAAACCCCCACACATTTGGTCACGGAAATCTTCTGTGTTGATGAGTGTTATGGCATGAGAGTAGAGGAAAAAGGGAGTTTCTCACAACTATATTTGTAACTTTTTCCAACCCTGGGCATCTAGACTTCTAATAAACTACGCTTTTGCTAAGAACACAGGAGGAAGCCAATCCTTGAACCAGAGCTCTGGTGACCTGAGATGGAATCTGACATGGACCTGACACCACGCCTGACACCCGGGGACTCACTCTTTTATAGGAATACAAGATTGATCATACTTTTCTTCTTCCATCTTCAGTGAGAATAATAATATCAAAAGTTTTCATTCTTATTATTTTTTTTTGAGACAGTCTCACTCTGTCACCCAGGCTGGAGTGCAGTGACACTATCTCGGCTCACTGCAACCTTTGCCTCCTGGGTTCAAGTGGTTCTCAGCCTCCCGAGCAGCTGGGATTACAGGCACCCACCACATGCCCGGCTAATTTTTTTGTATTTTTAGTAGATATGGGGTTCACCATGTTGGCCAGGCTGGTCTTGAACTCCCAACCTCAGGTGGTCTGCCCACCTCTATCTCAAAAGTGCTGGGATTAATGAGATGAGGTCTCATGATTCTTGAATAGCTTACCCAAAGATGAAAGAATGAGCATATTTAAGGCTCTAGTGGGACTCAGTAGACCAAGGGAAGAGAGAAGGAAGGAGGAAAATAAGAGACGAGTTAGAACCTGTAAAACTCACTCTCTGAATGAAGAGACCCCCAAACAGGCTTTGTGTGAGCAGCACAGCTGTTTGTTCACCCAGGTACAGGCGGGCTGAGTCCGAAAACAGAGCCAGTAAAGGGCAGTGGGATAGGAGTTGGTTTTATAGGTTTGGGGTGGGCAGTGGAAAGTTATAGAAGTTACAGTTTAGGGCAGTTTTTTGCAAGCTAGGAGGGGGTCACAGGTTTGTGAGCTGGGCAGGGGGTCATAAGGTGTGGAGTCACGAGGTTGACCAAGGTCCAACGGCCTTATCAGCGGGGGTGGAATAAGGAACAGAGGATGCCTCCAAGTTAAGTAGCTGCAAGGGTGGATCATTTCTTCCGCTTTCCATGGTGTCCCACTTACTTGAGATTTTCTAGGAACTCATCTGGAGTGTCCGTGCAAGTCACAGAGGTTACTTAATATGGCATCCATGGGGCCATCAGTCAGCCTAAAAGACCTTACAGAATTGTTGCAGCCACTGGCTGTGTGGAAACCACTAACTGCAGAAGGTGAAGATAGGGAAGTGCTGAAGAAGGAAGATTTTCTTTCCTCAGCATGAGGACCACTCACCAAGAGGGGATAATCACAAGGAATAATAATGTCCCAGGCAGTTACAAGGACTCTTGGAAGTTTGTATCTTTTCTTCCATGTCTGTGGTCATTGTTAGGGTTACCACATACTTTTATTAAAAGTTGCTCAGGAAAGTATCCAGTGTAGCTTATTTTCTTTCCATAAGATAATTTAATAAAATTTTAGGAGTATCGAGCAAAGCTCAAGCTTTCATAGGCAGTTATTCTTGGTTCAATCTGTTCCTAGAATAGGTTTTTATCCCCACCCCGAGACAGGGTCTGACTCTGGCCCAGGCTGGGGAGCAATGGTGAGATCTTGGTTCACTGCAACCTCTGCCTCACACCTGTAATCCTAGCACTTTGGGAGGCCAAGGCAGGCTGATCACTTGAGCTCAGGAGTTAGAGAACAGATTTCCGACATAAAAACTTCCTTCATTTGATAGCTATTTCCCTGAGACCTCTGTGGTCCACTCCACCTTTTGACTCTATTTATCAATGCATTTAAAAAAACCCACTAAGCAGTTATGGTCATTTCCTGATAAAAAGTATTGAACTTTTCAGGCATAGTCCCTTTATGTATGTTTGCTACAAATCGTCGGAGAAATCTAAAGTAATATACACAGTTCCTGACTTGCGATGGTTTGACTCAAGATTTTTCAACCTTACGTGATTTGAAGACAATTTTGAAAAATCTCAAGTTGCGTCATTGCAAGTTAGGAACCGTCTGTATGTTGCTTTAGAACGAAGTTGAAAACGTATAGTAGAAACTGCACTTTGAGTACCCATCCAGCCATTCTGTTTCTTACTTGCAGTATTGTATTCAATATATTACATGAAATGTTAACACTTTCTTATAAAATAGGCTATTTGTGAGAGGATTTAGCCCAACAGTGGGTGAGGCTAAGCCATGATGTTCTGTGGGCTAGGTATATTAAATCCCTTTTGATTTATGATACGTTCAACCTTTCATGGGCTTATGGGGACGGCAACCTTATCATAAGTTGAGGAGCCCATCTCTGCTTGTGTGAAACTTGTGCAACGAATCTGCCCTGGGACTGAGCATTAGGAAACCTCAATTTGAATCCCTTCTCTACCACCTTGAACTAAATCACTTCAGGTTTTTGAGCCATCTACCTCTAACATCTGCTTAACAGGGATACTGAGAAGATTAAATAAAATGACATGTGGGAATGTGTTTGTGTTCCCAATACATGGCTGTTAGATTCATCTGTGAATCATTGAATCGATCATCAAATCAGCATCGCTACCTTTTTTTAGAGAGTTCCCAATACTTTAAAAACTTCTTAGGCTGGGGTCAGTGGCTCATGTCTGTAATCTCAGCACTTTGGGAGGCCAAGGCAAAAGGATTGCTTGAGCCCAAGAGTTCAAGACCAGCCTGGGCAACATAGGGAGCCCTCATGTCTGCAAAAAAAAAAAAAAAAAAAAAAAAAACTTAAACACTTGCTGGTGGTGCATGCCTTTAACCCCAGCTACTTGGGAGGCTGAGGCAGCAGGATAGCTTGGGCCCGGGGGGAGGAGACTGCAGTAAGCTGTGATCATACCACTGCACTCCAGTCTGAGCAACAGAAAAGGATTCTGTCTCAAAAAAATTATATATATATATTACATTATTTAAACAAACAGTTATTTAGAACAGACCATGAGCCAGGCCTGTGCTCCATGGCGCAGTGAAAAACAGTAAACAAGACGGTTATGGTCCTTGCTCTCACAGAACTTACAGTCTAGAAAGGAATACAGTGGCTTATGCCTGGAATCCCAGCACTTTGGGAGGCTGAGGCAGGTGGATCACGAGGTCAGCAGTTCAAGACCAGCCTGCCCAACATGGTGAAACCCCATCTCTTAAAAAAAAGAAAAAGAAAACAAACAAAAAAAGGAATACAGAGTAATATGATGTAACAACGCTTTTTTATTCTCACATGGTATTCACCTTAAATTTGCATCTATGTAGCTTTTACAGTCTGTAAAGCCAGGACATAAAAGAGTTGGGCAGTCTCAGGGCACAATTTTGCCACATGACAGATCCATTATTGGGCTTGAAGGCAGGTGTCCTATGTGACCCAACACAGGAATGGTAGAATGGCCACACCTTGCCCACCTCAACAGCCACTGCAAGATTTTTTTCCTTATGAGATTTTATTGCAAAAGCTTTTGTGCCAACAAGACCCCAGGCTAAAGGCAGTCCTTGTTTTATCTTTTTTTTTTTTTTAAGAAAAATTTAATTTTGGCCAGGTGCGGTGGCTCACGCCTGTAATCTCAGTATTTTGGGGTCCCTTGAGTCTAGGAGTCCAAGACCAGGCTGGGCTCTGTGGCAAAACCCTATCTCTACAAAAAATACAAAACATTAGCTGGGTGTGGTGGCACACACCTGTGGTCCCAGCTACTTGGGAGGCCAAGGTGGGAAGATTGCTTGATCCTGTGAGTTTGAGGCTGCAGTGAGCCATGTTCGTGCCACTGCGCTCCAGCCTGGGTGACACAGTGAGACTCTGCCTCAAAAAAAAAAAAATTTTAATGAGGTATAAAATTAACTCATTTTAAGTGTACAATCTAATGATTTTTAGTAAATTTATAGAGTTTTACACCCATTATTGCAATCTAGTTTTTAGAACAGTTTCCATCACCCATAAAAGAAACCTTAGGTCTTTTTTTTTTGAGACGGAGTTTCGCTGCTGTTGCCCAGGCTGGAGCGCAATGGCGCGATCTCGGCTCACCGCAACCTCCGCCTCCTGGGTTCAGGCAATTTTCCTGCCTCAGCCTCCCGAGTAGCCGGGATTACAGGCACGCACCACCATACCCAGCTAATATTTTGTATTTTTAGTAGAGACGGGGTTTCACCATGTTGACCAGGATGGTCTCGATCTCTAGACCTCGTGATCCACCCGCCTCAGCCTCCCAAAGTGCTGGGATTACAGGCTTGAGCCACCGCGCCTGGCCAACCTTAGGCCCTTTTGCAGGCATTCTCTGTTCTTACTCTCAGCCCCTGGCAGTCACTAATCTACTTTCTGTCTCTATATATTTGCCTATTTTGGACATTCCACATAAATGGAATCAACCAAGTGCAGTCTTTTGTGTCTGGCTTCTTTCACTTAGCATCATGTTTGTGAGGGGCACCCATGTTGCAGCATGGATCAGTATCTTTCTATTACTAAATAGCATTCCACGATGTGAAGAGTCCACAGGTGTTATCTATTCATTGGCTGATAGCCATTTGAATGGCTCGCACTTTTTGATGATTATTCTTGATTTCACTTAGCCCTTCCACAAATGGGCCAGATTTCTGACAGTCATCTTTGTTTTTGCCCCAACTGCAAAAACCCAGTGGCATTTCCGCCATCTTCCCACTTGGTCTCTACTTTTTTTCTTTTGCCATCTTTCTGCTTGATGTCTTTCCCCTGCCTTTCCCTGTTGCTTCTCCCCTTTTCTTGCCTCACTGTTAGTAATCGTACAGCAGGATTCACTAATAAGAGGCTTGAGTCACAAGCAGGAACACCTGGGTAGGAGTCTGGGTTTAAGCCTGCTGTTAACTAGACTCTCTCTGAGCCATGGCTACTTCATTTAGGAGAGAGAGAATAGAACCATTTTATTCTTTTAGCAGAATCATTTCCTTCACATTTACTTAGAATCCTGAGACGTGACAGATTAGATTGCCCCAAGGTTTGAAGTGGAGGGTGGATCTTGGGGTCTTGCTGACTCTCCCTGGAAGTCTGTGGACCTCAGAGCTCAAGAGAACTCAGTTTAAAATCCCCTGGGTAAGTACAGTTCTAAGAGTGTATAAAAGCGTTTTTAAAACCTCAGATATCCTAGTCTTTTTCCAACATATCCACAAGAAAGGAATCAGGGGTAGTGGCGAAAGCACTAGATATGGAAATCAGAGGACCTGGCTCCAGGGCGTCTTACCTCTGCCATCTCGGGCAAATTATTTCACCCGAATCCTAGTTTCCTTAAGCGTCAATTGGAAGTGGTAATGTGTACAGTGGTGATACATCATATGCACAGTTAACATACAGGAATTCAAGGATACAATTAGCACAAAGAGAATTTAGTTATAGCACTGGACCTATTTGTCCTCAGCCTCACTCCTCACCTTCCACCTGCTGTGCGTCTTGGGCAAGGAAGCTGACCCCTGCAGGCTGCATCAGTCAGATGCCCTTTCTGCTAGCTTCCAGCTGTGATCCGCCTACAGAAGGCACCAGTGGGAGACTGGAGGGCAGGAAGAAGGTCTCAGGTATTTCTCCTCATTCTTCTCTTCTTGGGTGGCTTCTCTAGTAGTGGCTGCATTTCCTTTATGGCTCCACTTCTCGCTGAACAGACCTACCTTGTTCCAGCTTAACTTCAGCCATTCCAGCCCCTAGTTCTGGTGTAATTTCCTTCAGCCAAGGGGCAGCAGAGGCTTTCAGAAATCAGGAATGGCTGGGTTGCTTCACTGTCTTTTATTTGACTTCTCTATTAGTCCGTTCTCAGGTTGCTAATAGAGACATACCCAAGACTGGGTAATTTATAAAGGAAAAGGTTTAATGGACTCACAGTTCCACATGGCTGGGGAGCCCTCACTATCATGTAAAAGGCAAAAGAGAAGTAAAAGCACATCTTACATGGCACCAGGAAAAAGAGCTCGTGCAGGGGAACTCAGATCTCGTGAGACTTATTCACTACCACGAGAACAGTAAGGGGGAAACTGCCCCCAAGATTCAGTTGCCTCCATCTGGCCCTGCCCTTGTCACGTGGGGATTATCACAATTCAAGGGGGTATTTGGGTGAGGACATAGCCAAACCATATCAGCTTCTTCTTTTTTTTTTTTCTTTTTTTTGAGACGGAGTTTCGCTCTGGTTACCCAGGCTGGAGTGCAATGGTGCGACCTCGGCTCACCGCAACCTCCGCCTCCTGGGTTCAGGCAATTCTCCTGCCTCAGCCTCCTGAGTAGCTGGGACTACAGGCATGCGCCACCGTGCCCAGCTAATTTTTTGTGTTTTTAGTAGAGATGGGATTTCACCATGTTGACCAGGATGATCTCGATCTCTTGACCTCGTAATCCACCCGCCTCAGCCTCCCAAAGTGCTGGGCCCATATCAGCTTCTTAACCCTTTTCTGGACATTCCTATCCCCTGGGCAATTAATTCCCTGTAATGAAGCCCCTCTGTTTGAATGGTTTCTGTTTTCCTGATTGGACCCTAACCAATGCAACTAAACTCTTGATAAAAAGAGGGAAAGAGTAAGAATCTCAACAGCCTGGGCAATTCCACTAGCCGTTCCTCTCAGTGAGCCCGTGCCCTGGAGTGAGGGTGAGGTAGAAGTCATGGAACACTCAGTCTCAGATCTTAGTGTCCCTCACTGGGTTTTCGTTTGTTTGTTTGTTTTGAGATGGAGTCTCGCTCTGTTGCCCAGGCTGGAGTGAAATGGTGTGATCGGCTCACTGCAAACTCCGCCTCCTGGATTCAAGCCATTCTCTTGCCTCAGCTTTTCCGGTAGCTGGGATTACAGGCGTGTGCCACCATGTCCTCTAATTTTCGTAATTTTTTAGTAGAGTCAGGGATTTACCATGTTGGCCAGACTGTTCTCAAACTCCTGTCCTCAAGTGATCCACCTGCCTTGACCTCTCAAAGTGCTGGGAGTACAGGTGGGAGATACTGGGCCCAGCCCCCACATTGAGTTTTAAGTTGTGGAGGTTTTGGTATATCCTGGCCTCTAAGGCAAAAGAACTTATTTACATAGACACAAAACTATGTGTTCTGTATTTCGTGGTCAGGAGTTGTTAAGCGTATGTGATTTTACCTTCCTCGGTGACTGTGGAACTCAACCCCTCAAGCAAGATGAAGCTCTGCTGAGAATCACAGGGCAATATGAGGATCAGAAAAAATAGCATGAGTAAAAGCACGTTATAAACTGTAACATTTCAAACAAATATAGGACATTATTATTACCTGCATTCCAAACCCCCATCATCCAGGAACAATGCAATTTAAGTCTTTTTATAGGACTTGAGACGTTACTTTGAAGGTTTTCTAGCATTCTCCATTGTTTCTGTTTGATTATTTTATTTTGCGTTTTTGGAGACGGGGTCTCACTCTGTCACCCAGGCTGGAGTGCAGTGTGGTATGATCATAGTTCATTGTAACCTTGAATTCATAGGTTCAAGTGATCCTCCCACCTCAGCCTCCCAAAGTGCTGGGATTACCAGGAGATCCACTGTGCCTGGCCTTTCTATTATTTTCTACCAAAAAAAAAAAAAAAAAAAAAAGGAAAAAAAATCATGATCCCTAGGGGAGATAAGGCGAGTGCACTTAACATAATGGTCTAATTCCTTAACTAGAAACACAAGAAACAAAAAGTTATTTGAGCCCAGGAGTTGGAGGCCAGCCTGGGCAACATAGGGAGACCCCTGTCTCTTCTACAAAAAAGTTTAAAATCCAGCCTGACCAACACAGAGAAACCCCGTCTTTACTAAAAATACAAAATTAGCCGGGCATGGTGGTTCATGCCTGTAATCCCAGCTACTTGGGAGGCTGAGGCAGAAGAATCACTTGAACCCAGGAGGTGAGGTTGTGGTGAGCCAAGATCAGTCCATAGACCATAGCACAACAGCCTGGGCAACAAGAGAAAAACTCCATGTAAAAAAAAAAAATTAAAATCAGCTGGGTGGTGCATGCCTGTAGTCCCAGCTACTTAGGAGGCTGGGGTGGGAGGATTCCTTGAGGTCAGGAGTTCAAGGCTGCAGTGAGCAGTGATTGTGCCACTGCATTCCAGCCTGGGCAACAGAGTGAGATCCTGTCTAAAAAAAAAAAAAAAAAGTTACATTCTTTTTTTTCCCTCCTGTAAAATGCATAAGAATTTACAAAATTATAAAAAGAGTATCCTGTTCTTTGTCTTGGAGATGAAATTGGTTTGGGATTTGGCTTTTCTTGCTAAGTGTTCAATGTTAAGTTAATGTTCCTTAATATTTATACCTATGTTTCTTCTAAAATCAATGCTAAACTTAGAAAAGAAAAAGAAGCTGACAATTTTGTTATTCTCTTCTCTGAGTTAGAGAAGAAAAATCAGAAAGATGATTTTTGATGATAAGGTTTTCACATTGCTGCAGTCAACCACAAATTATACTGATGTGAACTAGGTCCCCACACATTTTTCTTCCCCAAATATGATCTTGTGGGGATCTATTTTGAATCGATGTCTTCTCTTAAGCCTTTGTTCAAATCTTCCTTCAAATTGCATCATGACCCCTATCTTATAGGACCAAGGACTGAACATTCTTTTTTATTCTAAAAGGTAAATAAGCTAAGGAAGCTAACGGGACACTAATGCAAGGTGACCTCGTCAGTTACTGATTTCCATTTTACAAAATTATAACAATGGCAGTGATGACAAGAGCTCGAAGACAGCTGTCTTGGGTTTCTTAGGTCAGAGTTGAGAAACCGTCGCTAACCAAACCTCCCAAGAGTTATTTCCTGCTTGCTGCGTTTGATAAATTTGTCTCTCTGGTGACACATACCTGGCTGGACCAATAGAGTGATGAAATTCTCGCCTTCTTGCCTAATTTTTCTTTTGGACTCTGCTCAGCAATATGTCTGAATTTCTGTGTAGGTGTCCAGTTTTTAGATTTTTCCAAGTGTTTCCAAAAATGTAATAAAATGGGCATGGTGGCTCAAGCCTACAATCCCAGCACTTTGGGAGGCCAAGGAAGGAGGGTAGCTTGAGCCCAGGAGTTCGAGACCCACCAATTAGTAGGAAAAAAAAATTTCTAATTTTTGTAGAGATGGCAAAACCCAATCTCTATAAAATTTAGTAAATTAGCTAGGTGTAGGGGTGCACCTGTAGTCTCAGCTACTGTGAGGCTGAGGTGAGAGGATCACTTAAGCCCAGGCGGTTGAGGCTTCAGTAACTATGACTGTGACTGTCCTGGGTGGAGTGAGACCCTGTCTCAGAAAAATAAAAATAAAATAAAGAGCCCAAATCAGTGTTTTGAATAGTTTGAAATCAGTCTTTTTTTTTGAGACGGAGTTTCGCTCTTGTTACCCAGGCTGGAGTGCAATGGCACAATCTCGGCTCACCGCAACCTCCGCCTCCTGGGTTCAAGCAATTCTCCTGCCTCAGCCTCCCGAGTAGCTGGGACTATAGGCGCGCGCCACCATGCCCAGCTAATTTTTGTATTTTTAGTAGAGACAGGGTTTCACCTTATTGACCAGGATGGTCTCAATCTCTTGGCCTCATGATCCACCCCCCTCGGCCTCCCAAAGTGCTGGTATTACAGACGAGAGCCACTGCGCCTGGCCATGAAATCAGTCTTTTCTATTGAGACAAGTACTAAGGGATGTTGCTAGATTCCTGCTACCTCTGTGTGTGTGTGTGAGGGGAAGAGATGCTGGGGGGAGAGGAGAATGGAGAGGGATAGGCAGGACCTGCTCTGTTTTACAAAGGGCTGAAATCTTACAACACATGCCATGTAATCAGGCTGAGGACAAATAATCCCTATAAATAAATTTACAGTGAATTGACCTACATTTCACATTAGATAAAACACACTTAAGTCATTAAATGAATTTCTCCCTCTGGTTCATTAGTTCCCAGCATGCTCTGATCCTTTGCTCATTTGTCATATGGCTCATGAAAGCTGAATATGGTAAAAAGAAACTAAATCACTGTGTCCGTCCCCTTACTAGGTCAGGATACGTTCTCCATGGAGGAGTTATTACCATGCTGGAGATTGACTGGTTCTACTGTTGGTCTTGGCTAAGAGACTGAGAAGCTACACTCGACATATAGGCCTTGTGGCGTTCTGCCAAGCACTGTGCACATTAGCAATGATGTGCCCGTGCTCACATTACCCAGGAGTCGTCTGATGCTAAGAGCTTAGATTCAGCATTATGAGAGCTCTTGAGAGTGGCTGTCATCGGAGTTCTGAGCAGCAAGCAGGGTGGATGAGTAAAGAGGCTGGCCTTTAAAAATACTCTCACTTGAAGCTCAAACTTTCAAGTTTTCCTTTCGTCTCTGGAGGTACTCATTGAGTAAAGGTGTTGTAGAGGGAACCATTGTGGGTTGGCCCCACATAGTATCTGCTGTGGCGTGTAGGTCCAAGTGGACCTATTTTTCAATGGTGATAACATTCTTGATATGGAACTCACAGTGTTTCATGAAGCTGCTGGTCTGGCTCTGGAGAGTCTGAGAAACAAGTCGACATTCTAACATGAGCTATTGTAATCAGCCGGGAGCAGATGAGTGCAGCATTTTAATACCTGAGGGCAACATATAGTACTTCTCTAGAGTAGGAACAGGGGCTCTGAAAAGCACAAAGGAGAGTAGCATGAACAGGATGGACTGTGTCATCAATGGCTGCCGCCAAAGCTCGGGGGGTCTTAGTTGGCATCACTGGAGGTGTGGACAATGGACAGAAGGTGCACTGAGAGACTGAAGCTATGATATTTGTCCAGCATTTTGGCCAATGCTTTAAGAGGCAAAGTGGAACATGTTCAGGGTAAGTCATATAAGAGACGCCATATAAAAAATGATTCTGTCCAAACAGCGTACACTAAGCCAAACCCAGAGCCAGGGGCTACGGATAACAGAGAGGTAGGTGACAGCTTCCCCACTCTCAAGGAGGTCACAGTTAATAATGGCTGAAAGAATATAAGATTCGCAGTTAGGTCGGAAGGAAACTCTATATACTAAACAATCTGAAAAGCAATCGTATGAAAGAGGATTAGTCCTGCTCTCTGTGTTACTGAGGTGGAATTAAATCCAGTGGGTGGAGGCCACAAAGACTCAGTTTAGTTCAATGTGAGATTGAACTAATCTAAAGGTGTAACGGACAGCTTGATAAAGTTGTGAGATCCTGGTTCTCAGACATTTAAAAACAGGCCTGACCGGGCACAGTGGCTCATGCCTGAGACCCCAGCACTTTGAGAGGTTGAGGTGGGAGGATCACTTGAGCCCAGGAGTTTGAGGCTGCAGTGAGCCAAGATTATGCCACTGCACTCCAGCGTGGGCAACAGAAAGAGAGACCCTGTCTCTAAAAAGAAAGAAAGAAAGAAAAAGAACAGGCTGATGGAGGCTGAGGTGGGTGGACCACTTGAGCCCAGGAGTTTGAGAACAGCCTGGGCAACATAGCCACACCCCGTCTCAACTGAAAACATAAAAATAAGCCAGCATGGTGGCATGTAATCCCAGCTACTCAGGAAGCTGAGGCAAAAGAATTGCTTGAATCCGGAAAGCAGAGGTTCCAGTGAGCTGAGGTCCTGCCACTGTACTGCAGCCTGGGCAAGAGAGCAAGACTCTGTCTCAAAAAAAAAAAAACCAACAAAAACAAAAAACAAAAAGTAGCCAGTTTATAACTTGGTCTCAAAATAAATAAATAAATAGATAAAAATTTTTAAATTTTTTTTTAATTCAAAAAAAACAAGCCTAATGACCAGTAGTAGAGATGGTCACTGGTACACATACTCCCCAATTCAATGTACCAAGTACATTCCTGTGTTCCAAATTTTCTGGATATACTGGTGAGCAAAATCAAAAAGCCTTCTCTCATGTAGCTTATACCTCATGGGAAGAGACACACATGAATTAAACAATCACATGAGTATATGTAAAACCGCAACTAGGAAAGTGTTTGATGGGAAAGGCCCATTGCGTGCTATAAGAACAGATAAAAGTGTGTTTGACCTATCGTGGGAGGCCAGGGACGACCTTCATGAGGATCCCTCAACTGAGCTGAGATCCGCAGGCTGAGTTGGGGTACAGAAGGGTGTTCCAGCCAAGAAGGACAGGCTGTGCAGGGCTCTGTGGTAGGAAGAAGGATCTTAGATAACAGGGAGGTGATTCTCGATGTTTAAGATCTCTTTCCTTTCACAAATTTTTATTTATTTATTGAGTAGGTAATAGAGAAATTGAACGAATTTCAAAGGTATGAAAGGGTACAGAGAGAACAGTAAGTCTCCCTTACTGCTTTGACCTTCTAGAGAATCACCATTGCCAGGGTTTTCTGATCCTCCTAAAGGTATTAGATGCATCAGCTGATACTCCCTTTTCTTCCCTCCACAAAACTGTAGTGTGCTGTCCATCATTTTACATCTTGCTTTATTCTAACAATATATCTGAGGCTCTTTCAGCACATTCAGAGCTGTCTTGCAGGCTGCAGCCACACAGCGACCCAGTGAAGGAGGCGCAATGGTTCTGTTAGCCTCCCCTTTACCGAGGCCATGTCGGAGGATCGAAAGCAAAACAGCAGTGAATATCCTTGCATGCACATAATTTTGAAAATCTGTGATTATGTCTGTGTTGCAGACTTTGGTTTTCTTCTTTCATATTTTTTCTGATTACAACAGTAACACATGCTTACAGGAAATTTGCACAAATACATAATGCAGAATGTGAAAGTGCTCAAGAATCTCACCTTTCATAACGGCTATGGCTATTAATTTGTCCAGACGATTTCTAATCTAGAGTAATTGAAAAAGAAAGGGTATGTGGCACACAGAGCATACGGTAGATTTCAAAATCTCTCACTCTCTGTGGTTTGGAGTTGGTATGGAGGGAAGCTGTAATTCTTCCCAGACGGTGCTGATGCATTCCTCTACCATAACATGTGTTTTTAAGTTGGATTCCACAGATGACTTTGGGATAGAGATTAATTTGTTAACAAACGTGTATTTTCTTTCTTTCTTTTTTTTTTTTGAGACGGAGTTTCGCTCTTGTTACCCAGGCTGGAGTGCAATGCCGCGATCTCGGCTCACCGCAACCTCTGCCTCCTGGGTTCAGGCAATTCTCCTGCCTCAGCCTCCTGAGTAGCTGGGACTACAGGCACGCGCCACCATGCCCAGCTAATTTTTTGTATCTTTAGTAGAGACAGGGTTTCACCATGTTGACCAGGATGGTCTCGATCTCTTGACCTCGTGATCCACCCACCTCGGCCTCCCAAAGTGCTGGGATTACAGGCGTGAGCCACCGTGCCCGGCCAACAAATGTGTATTTTCAAAGTGAGGAATCTAAAACTTTCATCAGATTCTTTATTGTTTGTTTGTTTGTTTGAGATGGAGTTTCACTCTTGTCATCCAGGCTGGAGTGCAAAGGCGCAATCTTGGCTCATTGCACCCTCCACTTCCCGGGTTCAAGTGATTCTCCTGCCTCAACCTACCAAGTAGCTGGGATTACAGGTGTCAGCCACCACGCCTGGCTAATTTTTGTATTTTTAGTAGAGATGGAGTTTCACCATATTGGCTAGGTTGGTCTCGAACTCCTGACCTCAGGTGATCCACTCTCTTTAGCCTCCCAAAGTGCTGGGATTACAGATTTGAGGTGCTGTGCCAGCCTCATCAGATTTTTAAAGGGGTATATGACCCCCCACAAAAAGTTAAGAGTATCTACTAGTAGAAAGAGCCATCAGATAAGTTTCATTTCTCATTGAAGAATGGCATTAAATCCTGCCAACCACACCAAAAGAAAAAAGAGTGGTGTTCGTCTTGGCAGAGGGCTTTTCCAAGGGCTCCGAAATTATTGCCGAACTGAAATAAATTATTTAGCCTCACCTATTAAATAAGGGATACTAAGGGCAACTCGCGGGGTGGTGATGAGGCTTAAGTAAGTTAATACGTGCAAGCACTTAGAAAGGTGCTGTCAGCTCATACACCCTATTACATACATGTTTGTAAAGTAACACTAGCTCACGTGTTTCTGGCCTGCCCCAACCCCACGGAGAAAACCAAGGTCCACAGTAAAGAGCAGAAGACTTTTGACAAGCAGCCAGACCTCCTGAATAATTTCTCACGCAGAACCTTCCCCAGGCAGCATGCTGTCCCTATCCAGAGATCAAAACATATCTAGGTCATGTGAGAGAGTAGCCAGGCGAGAGGAGGTTGAAGGGCTGCAGTAGAACTCAATGTTAGTTATGCAGCTGGGAAGGACAGTTTTTTGTAGTTTGAAAAAAAAAACCAAATTATATATGAACTAGATAGAAATATACATAAAAATGTGTGTATGTATGTATATATGTGTGTGTCACATTTATAAGAAATTATTTAACTTTAAATTGAAGGATTATTTTTTCTAACAGCAAAAGAAGGAGCTACCTCTAAACTAAAATACCTGGAAATTTACAGTTCAGGATGTGTAAGCAGCAGGAACTCTGATCACCTTACTCTTTCCTCCTCACCTCCTCTTGCCAAAAACTATGTATGTACACATTGGCATAAGCATATCATGTTATTAATTGTAGAATAATGCAATTGAATTGTTTTGTCTAAAAAGCACTTTAAGTGTTTCAGATGCTTTGAGGACTGTTGAAAAGTGCATGCGCACGTTGATCTCTGGTCCTCCTTGTTTCTCCTTCCATCTCACCATTCAGTGCCGTAAAGTCCCAGCCCCGCACTCACTAAGCCTTAGGTAGGGGAATTCATTCCGTTCTGTCTCATTAACTACTGAGCACAATGACCAGGTGCGGTTGCCCATGCCTGTAATCGCAGTGCTCCAGGAGGCCGAGAGGGGCGAATTGCCTGAGCCCAGGAGTTGAAGAACAGTCAGAGCAACATGGTAAAACCCCATCTCTACTAAAAATACAAAAATCAGCTGGGTGTGGTGACACGTGCCCCTAATCCCAGCTACTTGGGAGGCTGAGGCACAAGAATTGCTTGAACCTGGGAGGTGGAAATCGCAGTGAGCCCAGATGGCACCACTGCACTCCAGCCAGAGCAAGACTCCGTCTCCAAAACAACAACAGCAACTAGTACTGACCATCCAGTCTGTGCCAGGAGCATGGCATAAAGCAAAGAGAAATCGAATGGACTCCCTAGGCTCTGCCTTTGTCAGCTTGTCTGTAAAATAAGATGCTGGAATTAGATGATTAATCTGTCTTTCCCTAGCTCTGACTTCTACGATGTTGAAATAAAATCAAGCAATCGTCTGTAACCAAAAATCTTCAGAATATTTACCGATAGTCTTCATGATCATCAAATTGCCACACAAATCTGATCACCTCTACTGTGCTCCCTATGGCACTGGAATCATTAGCAATGTGTCATTAATGCTGATAATTCATCATAATGACAGGTTATTTGTACAGTGCGTCGTAAGACCAAGAACTCTTCACAACAACCGTGGGTCAGAGAGCTCCAGCAGTCTCATCCTTGTTTTTACAGATGAGGAAACTGAGACTGAGAAAGGTTGCAGGTGGCAGAATAAGGACTTGAACCCAGGTTTGACTTGTGGTGAGGGCTCTTTCCACCCTTGCCGCCGCTGCACTTACGAAATGCTATCGGGCATTGTCCCCACTGTGTGCCTCCATCTTCCCTCCCATCCGCATGAGCAGGGGCAGTCCTGTATAATTTCTTTATTGCACACACAACATTGTGCCCGCTGGGCACCTACTTCCCTCTGCACCTAGTGCAGGCTCCATCCCACATTTGCTTGGCAGGGCTGGGAGCTGCTCTGGGGTGAATCAGGGCTCTGTGGCCCAGCCCAAGAGAAAACAGTTTTAATAGAGAGATCCAGGCACAGGCCTTGGCTGCCTTCCTTGGCAGAGGCACTTCCCAGGGCAGAAGTACAAACCCAGAGTTCTTTCACCACCTTATCCCAGCATCAGCAGGCCCTAAATTGTTCATTTCCTTGAAGGAAGCTTGCTCTGTCAATTAGACTTGTTCTGTTTAAGGTTTTGATCTCAACAAAGATGAGTAGGTCATTTCAGTGATTCTGTGTGTGACTGAGAGACCTGCAGCCACGGCTGCCTGCCAGCTGGCCTCAGCCATCCAGAGCATGCTCCTGCAGTGACCTGCCTGAGGCCAGCCCTCATGGGATGTTTCCAATAGTAATGATAAAAAATGTGCTTGAACTTAGGTGGCAGTGGGAATGATTTTCAAAGCACAGTCACACTCAAAGAAACATTGGAGCAGGCATGACCAACTCCTTTAGAACCCAGGGAAGAGAGGTTAGCCATGGGGACTTGGGTCCATGGAGCTGTTAAGCTCAAAATTGAGACAGGAACACAGATCTTCTATACCCAGCCATAAAATCTCTGCATTCTATCAGCCATCCACCATCCTGTAGGGCTGGTCAGGTTTATGTTGGATACCCTCTGTCCTGCTCCAGGTTCCAGGGCTCAAGAGCCAGAGGGCCAGGAGCAGTGGCTCATACCTGTAATCCCAGCACGTTGGGAGGTTGTGGTGGGCGGGTCATCTGAAGTCAGGAGTTCGAGACCAGCCTGGCCAACATGGTGAAACCCCATCTCTACTAAAAATACAAAAATTAGCCATGCATGCTGACGGGTGCCTGTAATCCCAGCTAATCAGAAGGCCGAGGCAGGAGCATCTTTTGAACCTGGGAGGCAGAGGTTGCATGAGCCAAGATGGAGCCACTGCACTCCATCCTGGGTGACAAGAGTGAAACTTCATCCCAAAAAAAGAAAAAAGTCAGAGAACCCTGACCTCATCACGAAGCTGAGTTCTGCCTTTCCCTTGTGAATGGCATGAGTTCTGAAATTGCCCTCTTCTCCATCCACCTCATGAAACCCCTTACTGTCTTCCTAAACAGATTACAGCTCCAAGGGAAGAGCAGTGGGATTACCTGTATTTGTACACACATGTGAACTGATAAATAAATGTTAACATGTTTGTCAGGAATACTTGTGGAATCCCAAAACACAGGACTCTTTAAGGGTGAAATTTCAAGAGCTATTTGTGAGCACACAAAATACACTGTAAGGTGTCTGTTTACTCCTTACACTGTATTCTAGATGCCCCACACAGCATGGAGGTTTGGTGGGGGTGGGGCTGGGGAGAGGAGATGCTCAGGCCCGGAGCATCTTTGCAGTTCTGAGCCCATGAGCAATGACAGTAAGAAAAGTGGGCAGATAGAATGCAAAGAGCTGTGCCCAATTCAAGTACAGACAATGGATTACCCCAGGTGACATGGCTGCTGAGAACCAAGTCAGGTTCATGACACCACAGACCAATTCCTACTGATGATCCAGAGGACCGGCATGTTCACAAATCATCCTAGAGCTATTGAACCGGGTTCCCGGCACTGTGAGGCCACCAAGCTCCAGAGCAGCCATGCTTTTCCCACTGTCACTGCTTACACCTGCTTGTTCTGGAAGCCCACGCGCACTTCTGCAGCAAAGGAGTACCAAAGAATCCACTCCGACGGGGCGCGGTGGCTCTCACCTGTAGTCCCAGCACTTTGGGAGGCCAGGTGGGTAGATCCCGAGGTCAGGAGAGCGATACCATCCTGGCCAACATAGTGAAATCCCACCTCTTCTAAAAATACAAAAACTTAGCTGGGCATGGTGGCACATGCATGTAATACCGGTGACTTGGGAGGCTGAGGCAGGAGAATAGCTTGAACCAGGGAGTTGGAGGTTGCAGTGATCCGAGATCACACCACTGTACTCTAGTTGGACAGCAGAGCGAGTCTCTGTCTCAAAAAAAAAAAAAATTCGGCCGGGCGCGGTGGCTCAAGCCTGTAATCCCAGCACTTTGGGAGGCCGAGGCGGGTGGATCACGAGGTCATGAGATCGAGACCAACCTGGTCAAAATGGTGAAACCCCGTCTCTACTAAAGATACAAAAAAATTAGCTGGGCATGGTGCTGCGTGCCTGTAATCCCAGCTACTTGGGAGGCTGAGGCAGGAGAATTGCCTGAACCCAGGAGGCGGAGGTTGCGGTGAGCCGGGATCGCGCCATTGCACTCCAGCCTGGGCAACAAGAGCGAAACTCCGTCTCAA
>CM052655.1:5739331-5758970 GCA_028533165.1 Leontopithecus rosalia | reverse complement strand
CAATTCTCCTGCCTCAGCCTCCCGAGTAACTGGGATTACAGGCACGCGCCACCACGCCCAGCTAATTTTTTGTATCTTTAGTAGAGACGGGGTTTCACCATTTTGACCAGGATGGTCTCGATCTCATGACCTCGTGATCCACCCGCCTCGGCCTCCCAAAGTGCTGGGATTACAGGCTTGAGCCACCGCGCCCGGCCTAGCTGTGCTTCTTAAACCTTGACATGCGTTAGAATCACCTGGTGTGTTTGTTAAAATTCATGTTCCTGGGAAATGTAGATCTGGAAGAAATAACTGCATGCCTGTGTTGACCGCAGCACATAGCCACAATTGCCAAGACATCACTCAAACTAAGTGTTCAGCAATAGAGAAAGAGATAAAGAAAATGTGGTATGTATGCGTGCTGGAATACTATTCAGCCTTTAAAAAGAAGGAAATACTGCATTTGCAACAACATGGATGAGTCCGGAGGACATTACGTTGCTAAGAAAAATAATAAGACAGCCAGAGATCCGGCACGATCTCCTGGAATGTGGACTCTCATGGAGTCACACACGGTAGCAGAGAGCAGAAGGATGGCTGCCAGGGGCTGGGGCCGGGGGAGTGGGAAGGTGTTAGTCAAGGGGTACAAAGTTTCACTTATGCAAAGTGAATACTTGTGGAGATAAAACAACAATAACAACGAAAACAAACAACCAGGCTCAGGCCTGTAATCCCAACGCTTTGGGAGGCTGAGATGGGTGGATTGCTTGAGGCCGGAAGACTGAGACCAACCTGGGCATCATAGTGGGACCCTGTCTCCACAGATACTTTAAAAATTGGCTGGGTGTGGTGGTGCACACCTGTAGTCCCAGCTACTCATGGGGAGGTGGAGACTGAGGTGGGAGGATTGCTTGAGCCCAGGAGTTTAAGACTGCAGTGGGCCGTGATCACACCACAGCACTCCAGCCTAGGCAACAGAGTGAGACTGTCTTAAAAAAAAAAAAAGGAGAGAGCGACACTACTTATAGAGTATCAAAGAACGTCCACAGTTACCAGGAAAGGCTACTAAAAATATTTGTCTTAGAAAAAATTAGTGGTGGCCAGGAGTTAGGGAGGTGGTGAGGGAGGAAGGGAAGTGTCTTCAGATATTCAAGGTAGCACAAGAGGTCTGTGTGATGGAACTGAGTGTCTTCACTGTGTGGCGGTTACATGAATCTGCACATGTAATAAAATCACACAGAACTAGCTACACACACATGTGAGTTCACGTTAAAACCAGTGAAATCTGAATAAAATGACTGGATTGATCAATGTCGATTTTCTGGGTGTGATATCTTACTATAGTTAGGCAAGGTGTTACCACTGGGGAAAGGCAGGTGAAAGGGCTGCAGGATCTTTTTGTATTAAACCTACAATTATCTCCAAGTAAAAACTTTTTTTGTTGTTGTTGTCGTTTTTTTTTTTTTTGAGATGGAGTTTCACTCTGTCGCCCAGGCTGGAGTACAGGCTCACTGCAGTTGGCTCACTGCAACCTCCATCTCCCGGGTTCAAGTGATTTTCCTACCTCAGCCTCCTGCATAGCTGGGACTACAGGCCCCTGCCACCACACCCAGCTAATTTTTGTATTTTTAGTAGAGATGTGGTTTCACCATATTGGCCAGGGTGGTCTCGAACTCCTGACCTTGTGATCCGCCCACCTCAGCCCCTCAAAGTGCTGGGATTACAGGAGTGTGCCACCATGTTGGGCCAAAAGTTTTTTTTTTTAAGTTTTAGGATTCTTATTTTTGCGACCCTCCTCATACCTACTGAATAGAAATCTCTAAAAGGGTGAGACACATCCAGCTATCTACATTTGAGAACAGTCTGCCAAGGGATTCTGTCGTGTAACCAGCCTCAAAACCCGTTCTTCTCAAGCCCTGATCTGGGTGAATGGGAGCTCCCCGTGTCCTGCCTGCTGTGTTTAGGGGTTTTTATTTCCTCAACAGTGTCGCTGTGATTGTGGCTGAGGAGGGCTGGAGGCAGGAGGTAATGAAATATTGCTTTGCTGCGATCTCTTAGTTTTAAAATCGAAGTGTTTCATCTTCCTACAAGCTAGGCAACTCTCCTGGGTGGGGTCTTGCTCTCTTCTCCAGCCCTCTCCACCCACAGTGCAGTGCATGGTGTGAAAGCCCAAAGCAGCAAGTTCAATTTCCCAGGTTCCTTCCTCCCATCCAGCACAGGCCCATGAGTTTCTCTTTAGGCATTTCAATACTTCCTGAAATAGCAATGCCATTCCCAAGCCCCTATCCCCCACCTCCTCACAGTAAGGACACAGCTGACTGTGTCCCTCATCTTATAGTAATCTCCTTGGACCTCTATTTGACAATCATGTGACTCGGTGCCAGGTGCCAGCTAAGCACTTCACTCCAAGCAACTCAGAGGAAAGTAATATTATTACCCTTATTTTTCAGATGAGAGAAATAAGGCTCAAAGAAGTCCTGTGACTTGCTTAAGTCCACACAGCTAATAGATGGTAGAGTGGGGATTTGAACCTCTGGCTTCTGACCCTAGAGTCTACACTTTACCACCAAGTTGCTCTGGGCAGGCACCTGCCTCTGTGTCCCCTTGAGCCTTTGTAGGATATCCCTTGCTTGTTCTTTCAACCTTTCTTTCCAGCCTCCCCATGCAGGTTCCACGAGTTTGTCAGTTTGACACAGTGCTATGACTCAACACATACTCTGCATAAGGCTTGATCACTTACTGGCTGTGTGATCTTAGGTAAGTTAATTAGCCTCTCTGGGCCTCAGTTCCCTCATCTATAAAATCAGAGGCTATCTATGCATGGGCTATGGAGGATTGTGTATAGGACTTAGCGCAGCACCACCGATAGTTGTTACAATGTCATGTAGCATTTATAATGATTATCCTACACCTTCATCTTTTAGGGCAGGGCTTGGTAAACTACAGCTCATGGGCAACAACTAAACAGTGTTTACATTTTTATTATTTAATGATTTATTTTGAGGTGGAGTCTCACTTTGTCACCCATGCTAAAGTGCAGTGGCATGATGTCAGCTTACTGCAATCTCTACCTCCGGCGTTCAAGTGATTCTCCTGCCTCAGCCTTCCCGGTAGCTGGGACTACAAGCGTGTGCCACAAACCTGGCTTTTTTTTTTTTTAATTTTTAGTAGAGACGGGGTTTTACCATGTTGGCCGGGCTGGTCTCAAACTCCTGACCTCAAATGATCCAGCTGCCTCAGCCTCCCCAAGTGTTGGGATTACAGGTGTGAGCCACCGTGCCTGGCCTACATTTTTAAATAGTTGAAAAAGAACCAAAAGAATAAAATTTCATGACATGTGGAAACTATATGTCATTCAAATTTCAATGTCCCCAAATAAAGTTTTATTGGGGTACACGACACTCATTTGTTTCCATAGTGCCTATGACTGCTTTCACACTACCATGGCAGAGTTGAGTATGTTGCTGCAACAGAGACTGCATGGGCCACAAAGGCAAAACGATTTTCTATCTGGCTCTTCACAGAAATGTCTGCCAACCTCCATTCTAGAACATAAACGCTTTATTCAAAAGGTACCTCCTGCACTTGAGCCCCTAGCAGTAAATATAGAGCAGCAATAGTCCTGTTTATTTGCAGAACACATTGGAAGAAGCGGGTTGTGGAGCACGGGCACAACACAGGCTTTGGACCCAGGCAGCAGACAACGGGCATTAGGGACAGAAAGCTAAGAAGATTAGGTCACTGGCTTGGACTCAAAGAAACCCACCCTCCTCTTCCTAACATCCTCTTTATTATTTGGCTTCTAGAATTTCCCAGCCTCTTGCACTTAGTGGGGTCATGTGATTAAGGCCTGAAAAAGTGATGTCTAAGCAGAATTGCTGTTCCAGCTTCTAGAACAGTTCCTTCAAACGTGCTAGCATGTGCTCCTCCCCTTCTCTTTGATCTCCCCTTTACCTTGTTGCCTGGAACAAGGATGTGATGGCTGGAGTTCTGGAAACCATTTTGGACCATGAAGATAAGAACTACTTCCTAGGAACAGCAGAATAGTGAGGGAAATGTTCTGGTTCACTGAGAACTGGGAGGGACAGAACCATAATCCAGTCCTGAATTGCTTGCCCCTAGACTTTTACATGAAAAGGAGAAGAAAAAAAAGACTCCCACAAAAACAAAAGTAATTACATCTCTTGAAGCCATTGTTATTTTTGCAATTTTTACTCTGAGACGAACTTACTAATCCTGATTGATATGGTCCCCATAGTGTCTTTTGGCGGTAACTTCTTCTTTTCTCCCTTTTTCAGCTGTCCTTGATCTCCATTTAGACCGAAGTCCCTGTCTCAAACTGTGGGAGAGCTGTGGTGAAGGCGACAGGCTATCTCTGGGAATTGAGGAGGCAGTGGGGAGCACAGCCTGGTTAAGAGGACTTATGCCAATTTCTCCCTCCCTCAGCCTCGTAAATGAGGACTTGCAGCACCTTCTTCCCGGCTTCACACTGAGCAAAGCACATACAAAGATGTTTCTTTTTATTTTATTTATTTGATTTTGTTTGAGGCAGAGGCTTGCTCTGTCGCCCAGGCTGGAGTGCAGTGGCATGATCTCTGCTCACTGCAACCTCTGCCTCCTGGGTTCAAGGGATTCCCCTGCCTCAGCTTCCTGAGTAGCTGGGATTACAGGTGTGTACCACCATGCCTACTAATTTTTGTATTTTTAGTAGAGATGGGGTTTCACCATGTTGGCCAGGCTAGTCTCGAACTCCTGACCTCATGATCCGCCTACCTCGGCCTCCCAAATTACAGGCGTGAGCCACCGCACCCGGCCCTATTTATTTTTTATATATTAAGCTAGCTACTTCATTATCAACATTTACCCTCTGATAGTCACCTAAGTACTGAAGGCAAGCATTGCCTTTATAAAATCAAGACCTGATCACTCCACTGTCTATTCTAAAACCCTGGATGCCCAACATCTCACGTTGTTATAAGGAAAAGGCTTAGTCCAGCCACAAACGCCTTAGTCCAACCTTCACAGTCTGGCTAAAGCCAACCTCTTCATTTCCTCTCCCGCTTCTCCCACTCAGAAAACCTAAAGTGTAGACACTGCGAGGTACCTACCAATGTCAGCCTTCCAGCGGCATCCGGTCCCACAGGGTGTTGTACAGGTGGCCACTAGAGGGACTCTTCTCAAAGTTAACAACAGAATGCGTGTGCCTCTGTGCGTGTGCGTGCGCGTGCACGCGTGCGTGTGTGCGCGTGTGTGTGTGTGCGCATGCGCCTGAGTAGCAGGTGGGCTTCAAGCCTTGATTATCAGCTTACCCACCTAAGAGCAGGTGATAGAAGATGCTGACCCGGACTGGGGCCTTGGGTATTTACTGAGGCAGGTCAGAGCAGGCCCTGGGGAGCAGGGAGAAGAGTGGGTCTGGGAATGGAAGGAGGGAAGGTGCCTTGGAAAGTTTTGTATAGACCCGCTTTGCTTTCTTAACCCTCCCTATATGCATTCGGGGCTGGAAGACAATGGGACAAATTTTTGAGTCAGGGCTTGAATCCCTTGCTTTCCTAACTCAGGAATTCAGGGGCAACATAGAAATGGACAGCATAGAATCCCTCTCTATCTAATCTCACTTCCCCAACTCAGGAGTTCAGTGAAGTCACATAGTGAGGAATATTTACACTTTATATTTTAGAAGAAAAAATTCATTGAGATATAAGATAAAATATTTGCTAATACTTAATGAATCAATATTTTATAAAAACCTAATTATTAGTCTCATAGAATTAAAGTTATTACTTAAGAGTCATGCTGATTAAAATAGTGCATCTTTTAGCTGCTTATATGTTATATTCTATACAACCCGAATGAGGACAATTTGGTTTGTAATTGTCCTTGCTCTCATGATCACATTTTGGCTATTATAGA
Source organism: Leontopithecus rosalia (assembly GCA_028533165.1). Taxonomy (NCBI): domain Eukaryota; kingdom Metazoa; phylum Chordata; class Mammalia; order Primates; family Cebidae; genus Leontopithecus; species Leontopithecus rosalia. Next base: position 5,753,081 of record CM052655.1, on the reverse strand, counting down.
ATTAAGTTCAATTTCTTCAAACTGATGTTCAAGACCCTCAAGTATATTACCTGCATTTTCCTACCCAGCTGAGCAATCTTACTACCTGCTCACAGGTGCCTGCTCACGTCTCTCTCTTTTGCTGTCAGAGGTCTTCATGCTAGGAACTTGCCCTGCCCTCTCCTTTGTCTTCCAATATAATCCCTTTAGAGACAGCTATTATTATTATTTGTTGTTGTTGTTGTTTTGAGATGGCATCTCCCTCTTTTGCCCAGACTGGTCTAGTGGCTTGATATTGACTCACTGCAACCTCCGCTTTCCGGGCTCAAGCGATTCTCCTGCCTCAGCCTCCCGAGTACCTGAGATTACAGGCATGCACCACCACGCCCAGCTAACTTTTGTATTTTTAGTAGAGATGGGGTTTCACCATGTTGGTCAGGCTGATCTTGAACTCCTGACCTCGTCATCCACCCGCCTCGGCCTCCCAAAGTCCTGGGATTACAGGCGTGAGCCAGCGCGCCTGGCTAGAGAAAGCTGTTCTGTCACCCTTAGAATCTGCACCACAGACTTCAACACTGGAATATATTATACTATATCTGTTTCCTCAAGTTGCATGTGCAGAAGCCTCATTTCTAACCAAAACCGTAAGCTACTTAAAGATGAAGACTGTGATATTTTTTCTTTTTCTTCTCTTTCCTTTTCTTTTCAAATTCTTAGAGTCAGGCCAGTAGCAGCAGGCTTTCAATAAAGATCTCTGAATTATTGCTAAATTTGCCTCTTGTTCAAAAGCAGGCATTTGACTGGGAAGTGCACTAGGAGCAAAAGGGAACCAGCAATAATAAAACCCGGTGAAATGCAATTTCCTGTTTTGTGTGGCAATGGAGTAAAATATTTCTGCCGTATCTCCTAGGAAATACAGAACAAATCAAAACTGAAAAAAATGTAAGGAAGTCATCCTGATTGGTTGCTAAAGAGGCAAAATAAAGCATCAAGCTTTCCTAACCGTGGATCCCGCAGCTGACAAATTGAAGAGTAAGGCCACCTTGGCCCGGTGTGGCCCAGAGCCAGCCTGCACCTGTGCAGGTGTGGCTCATATTCCGTTCTTTTCCTTTGGTTTGGGTTAACATTTACATCGCCCCCTGCAGGCGAGAGGTTGACTGGAGCGTGCTCTCCTGGCTGCCAAGGCAAAGGGCCAAGGACCAGATGGTAGGGGGTGTGTGTGGAAGGGCAGGCGGTACTTTACCTCCCTTCTGCGGAGTCCTGGGTGTTGCGGGCCTGGGCCTCGGCAGTGGAGGCAGGGGCCGGACTATACTTCCAACACCCTCCTTCTGCCAGCTGCTTCTGCTGCGGGTCTGCCTGTGAGAGGTACTGGTAGCAGCTGAAAGCAGGAAGAAGAAATGAGCCTCTGTTGCCTCCTGCCCCTTGGCGGGGGCTCTGTCCATGGCTGCAGCCACAGGGTGTGGGCTCCTGGTTCCAGATCAGGACCCCAAGCAGCCCCATCAGCACAGTGGCAAAACCTTGAGCAGGCCAGTTCTGTGCTGGCCGGTTAGGCGCCCGCATCCTGATGTCTGGGAGATCTCCTTCTCCTTTGTGCTCCCCTGGCCCTTTAAGCATCTTTTGCAACCAGTTTTCTGCATGAAATTCCAGCATGAACTATGTAAAGCTGGGCCCACACCTGGTAGGGGGGCTGTGGTGAGGGGTGTGTTCAGCAGGCCTGAATTTCAGCCAGAAATCTGGGGATAAGAGAAATATTGCATTTCCTTTACCCCCTTCCCTCCTTCCCTCCTTCCCTCCTTCCTTCTTCCTTCCTTTCTTCCTTCCTTCCTTTCCTTCTTTTTTTTTTTTAAACACAGATGGGGTTTCACCATGTTGGCCAGGCGGGTCTCGAACTCCTGACCTCAGGTGATCTGCCTGCCTCAGCCTCCCAAAGTGCTGGGATTACAGGTGTGAGCCACCATGCCCAGCCTCTTTCCTTCTTTCTTTCTTCTTTCTCTCTCTTTCTCCCCTCTCTCTGCCCTTTTTCCTTCCTTCCTTCCTTCCTTCCTTCCTTCCTTCCTTCCTTCCTTCCTTCCTTTCCTTCCTCCCTCTCTCTTTCTTTCCTTCTTTTTTTTTTTTGAGACGGAGTTTCACTCTTGTTACCCAGGCTGGAGTGCAGTGACACGATCTCTGCTCACCGCAACCTCCACCTCCTGGGTTCAAGCAATTCTCCTGCCTCAGCCTCCTGAGTAGCTGAGACTACAGGCATGCACCACCACGCCCGGCTAATTTTTGTATTCTTAGTAGAGAAGGGGTTTCACCATGTTGACCAGGATGGCCTCGATCTCTTGACCTCGTGATCTACCTGCTTCAGCCTCCCAAAGTGCTGGGATTACAGGCGTGAGCCACCGCGCCCGGCCCTCTTTCTTTCTTTCTTTCTCTCCCCCCGTCTCTCCTCCCTCCCTCCCTTCCTTCCTTCCTTTCTCTCTTTCTCTCTCCCTCCCTCCCTCCATTCCTTCCTTCTTTTCTTCCTTTTTCCCCCCAAGGTCTTGCCCTGTTACCCACGTGGGAGTGTAATGGCACAATCATGGCTTGCTGCAAGCCCAACTTCCTGAGGTCAAGCAATCCTCCCACTTCAGCTTCCTAAATAGCTGGAACCACAGTCTTGCAGCACCACACTTGGCTAATTTTTGCAGCTTTGTAGAGATGGAGTCTTACCACATTGTCCAGGCTGGTCTCTAACTCCTGGGCTCAAGTGATCCTCTCACCTTGGCCTCCCAAAGTGCTAGGATTACAGGTGTGCACCACCGTTCCCAACCACATTTGCTTTTCCTGAATAAACTTGATTTTACCTTCAAGTCCACTGACTGCTGGGCAGCCATTGGTAGGGCTGCGCTGATGTCCCAGGGGAGCATGGAGGTTCTGGTCATTCATGGGGCCTGGCACTGGTGAGGACCCCAGGTTACAGTCAGCAGGCCCCTGCTGTCCGAAGCTTCAGGGCTGCCACCTCTGTCGGGCCTTCTCCTACTGGGAGCACAGGAGTCTTTGTTAAGTCCGGGGCTCAGGCCTAGGATGCAGCCTGCCTGGGGCATCACACAGTGCTTCCCTCTGAGGTCCCGCCAGGGAGTAGGATGCGCTCCTGTTTCCTAGTGCCAATCACACGCTTCTCTCTCCTAAGAATTTCCTTTGGGTCTGAGACAATTGTTTCCTTTCCTCTGCTTCATGCTTCCTTCAAAGTCCCTCCACCTCTTCTCATTGAGCCTGTGCTTTTGGAAATAAAAGCCAGGAAGGGGACCTGGAGGGGTCTACGACTTCCTGCCCTGCCTCAAATCTCCCCTGTGGTAAGGAGGCCAGGATCTCCTATCTGCTCACGTGTGGGAAGGGAAGGAGAACTCCAGGGAGGAGAATTTAAACTGATTTCTTCAGAGCTCTCCTGCCAGAACTGACTATGCTGAGGAGCTCTGTCACTTCTGCAGCATTGCTGCCAGTATGCCCTGATCTGAATCTAACCGTGAAGAAATATCAAATTGGAATTGAATGGCAGTCTACACAATGCCTGCCTGTGCTCTTCAAAAATGTCAATGTCCTGAAGGAAAAAGGCCAAGCAAGTCTTCCAGGATAAAGGGGGCTCAGAAAGATGTGACAGCCAAGTGCAGTGGGGATCTTGAACCGGAAGGAGGATTAGGAAAAAGAATGCTACAAAGGCCGTTTTGAGACAATTGTTAAGATTTTAATATCGTCTATATATTGTATAGTGGTGTTATCTCTGTGCTGAATTTCCTGTCTTAATTGTATTGAGGTTATGTAAGAAAGCATCTTTCTCCTTCAGAGCCACACGGAAGTATTTCAAAGAGGCACAATGTCATCAGCGGACTCTCAAGTGGTTCAGCCACACACATATACATATATACATGTTTACATACCTATACATCTATGTATACACATATAAACATGTATATATGTATATGCATGCATACACAATACATATGTATTTAGAACATGTGTACATATATTCAAAATTTATAGATGTGTATATATTAAGCAAGTGAGATGAGATATTAACAGTTGGTGAATCTAGGCAGACTGTGTGGAAGAGTCGTCCCCTCCCCTCAGAGGGTGAACGGGTCTGCCAGCGATGTGTCTCAACTGAACTGGCAGGAGGACCAGAGCAGACGAAAGCTCCCGTGGGCACTGCTTCAAGTTACCAGGATGGAGGAGAAGCAGGTGATGGGGCCCGTGTTTCTCCTAGGAATGAAGAGCGAAGGCTTTGGGGTGGGGGTGCAGAGCTGGCCCAGGGAGTGGGTGGTGGCGTGAACTGGAATCAGTTAAGGAAGAGCTAGGAGATGGAATGTATCAGAGGGGATCTGGAGAATTTGCAGGATTCTACTGGGTCGAAAGCAGAGGGTTCCTTGATCTAGCGTCCATCCAGGGCTGGCTCTGGATGGGTCTTTGGGAGAGTGAGGAGAGTAGAGGAAGTGACCTGGTTCCTGACCACTTGGCAGGTAGTGGGCAAAATGATTTCTAATTATGTAGTGGGAGGGAGCATGTTTCAAGCGAGGCGGGGTACCAGGGGTTGGTAAGGGAGAAAACAGGTTGCGGCTTAGACAAAGCGTGGGCAGGAGTCACTGCAGGTGCTGAGCTGACTCACCCCAGTGGAATCTTCTCCATAGTGGCGGTTACCTCTGTTGGACAGTGATAAAAGGTGGCTGGCTGCTCTTGAACCTGGGCTGGTATGTCAAAAGCAAATCCAAAGAGGTTGTCATCAGACAGGTGAAGTGTTGGCTGGGGACAGAGGCATCAGTGATCATGAAGATCCAGGCCAAACTCACAGGCTGCTCTAAGCTTCTGCATGGATGTGTATGGGAGAGGCAGGTGACAGCCCCTGGTCTCCTCCTGAAGAAACGCTCTTACGCGTTGTGAGAATGTAGTGCACAAGGGACCAGAGGGAAAGGGTATGGAGCCGGTGGGCAACACCAAGTTCAGATCCTGAGATGCAGTTTCAGGTGCTCATCCCAGCCAGCCATGCAGGGTACCCACGTGTTAGCTTGTTACTGTGCCCAGCACTCTGAGCGCTGCAAAGCATAACATGGCAAACCCTCACTGGAGATGCTGGTGCGGAGAAATCCAAGAGACAAAGAAAAGGCAGCTTTAGGAGGGCGCGGTGGCTCACATCTGGAATCCTAGCACTTTGGGAGGCCGAGGTGGGCGGATCACTTGAGTTCAGGAGTTCAAGAGTACCCTGGTCAACATGGTGAAACCTCATTTCTACTGAAAATAGGAAAATTAGCTGAGCACGGTGGCGGGTGCCTGTAATCCCAGCTACTTGGGAGGCTGAGGCAAGAGAATCTCTTGAACCCGGGAGACAGAAGTTGCAATGAGTCAAGATTGTGCCACTGCACTCCAGCCTGGGTGACAGAGCAAGATTTTAAAAAAGAAGAAGAAAAGGCAGTTTCTGTTGGGTGCAGTGGCTCACGCCTGTAATCCTAGCACTTTGGGAGGCCAAGGCGGACGGATCACCTGAGGTGAGGAGTTCAAAACCATCCCGGACAACATGTCGAAACCCTGTCTCTACTAAAAATACAAAAAAAAAATTAGCTGGGCATGGTGGTGAATGCCTGTAATTATAGCTACTCAGGAGGCTGAGGCAGGAGAGTCACTTGAACCCGGGAGGTGGAAGTTGCAGTGGGCTGAGATGGTACCACTGCACTCCAGCCTGTGTGACAGAGTGAGACTCAGAAAAAAAAAAAGAAAGAAAAGAAAAGGCAGCTTCCTCCCAGGAGGAGTTGGGGAATTGGATCTCTACAGCTGAAAATTCAGAGCTTTTCTTGAACCCAAGGTGTGGAAGGAAAGGTTAAAAGGGTTAACAATAAGGTCGCTCTAAGGTGCAGTGGAGTTATATCAGGCGAGTATTTACGCAGTAAATTCAATTGTCTTTGCTAGAGGCTGCAGTAGGAGGCAGAGAGAGAAAGAGGAGAGAATGAGAGCAAGAGCCAGTGTGAGAGAGAAGGAAAACAAAGCCCCGGGGTGCCTCCCAGCTCCTTGTAGTCCCTTCACCTGGGCCACACTTATGAAGATAGTCCTTTTACGAAGTGTTATTTAATCACTGCCCACTTTGACTATGTCCTCTCCCAAATGCACGTGTTGGGAACTTAATCCCCAGTGTGACAGTGCTGTGAGGTGTGGCCTCTTGGGCGGTGCTCAGGTCATGAGGGCTCTGCCCTTATGGATAGCTCAGTGCCATTATTAAAAGGGGTTGAGGAGTGGGGTTGCCTTCAGCTCTTCTGCCATATGAAAACGAGCTGTTCTCTTGTCCTTCCATCTGTCCTTCCATGTGAGGGTGGCGACCAAGGATGCCAGTGCTTTGGTCTCGGACTTCCCAGCCTCCAGAACCGCGAGACGATACATTTCTGCTCTCTATAAATTACCTAGTCTCGGTTATTCTGTTGTAGCTGCAAAAGTGGACTAAGATAGTTACCCTCTGTGAGTGCCTGTCACTCCTTGCCAGGGCCTTGTCGTAGACAATGATAAGGGTTATTTTACCTTATGGAATGCTAGCATTTGATGCATTTGAAGGAAAATGTTATCCTCGTGGCTTTTTACCTGGAAATGTGCAGTTAAATACACACCTGTAGATGGAGTGAGCATTGGCTTTTATCAGTAGAACAGAGAAGCCAAAACCCAGGCCACACACTGATGACCAATCACTTGACTCCCAAAGACCAGGCTGATCCCACTGGGAGCAGAAGGCTGCCACTCTGCCATGTGTGTGTGGGGGCAGGGTGTGAGGAAAGAGGAAAAGGATTCTTCTAGGTTTACAGGTTCCCTGCTCAGATCCGGGACTCTACACATAGTGCTGGATGATTCATATGTGCATAATGCCTAACAGAAACCCTGTGGTTACAGGTGAAATAAACTTGCCCTCCTACAATAATAGCTACAGAGAATGGAGGTTGCAGGTATATTTGTGTATATATAGAGAAAAGTCTGAAAGAGTATTTGCCAGTCAGTTAACAGTGGTTACTTCTGGCAGATAGGGCATTTTCTTTCTGCTTTGGGTATTTCCCTCTTAATTAGCCCTCAAAACAGCTTTGTTTTTGAGACAGGGTCTTGCTCTCTTGCCCAGGCTGGAGTGCCGTGGTGCAATCATAGCTCACTGCAGCCTTGAAGTTGTAAGCTGAAGCAATCCTTCCACCTCAGCCTCCCAAGTAGCTGGGACTACAGGCATGTACCACTGCACACAGCTATTTTCTTGTAGAGATGGGGGTCTTGTTTTCCCTGCTAGGCTGGTCTCAAAGTCTTGATTTCAAGCGACCCTCCTTCCTTGGTCTTTTGAAACGATGGAATTACTGGTGTGAGCCACCGTAATGGCCATTCAGTAATCCCATTTTAACAAATGGCATTATTGAATGCTACAGAAATTCTTTGAAATTCTGATTTGGATTGCATTAAATCTCAAAAGGAACATAATAAAGAGTGGCATCTTTAGGATAATTTAACTCCTCATCTTGTACATGGTCTGTTTCTTTCAATATTACTTTTATACTTTATCAAAACATTTGGTTATATGTGTGTGTAACAGAATAACTATAAAATACACTAAGTGCCCTCTCTGGTTTAGCCACTGTCCATTCATAGGCTTCACTTTTAAGACGATTAAGTAGGTGTTGACAGATGAAACAGGCCCCAGGCGTGCTGGAGAAGTGGGAATTGGAACTGGGCTCCCATTCTAGACCCAGACAAGCTACAACAGCTTTTCTCTACCATGCTTTATTCTACACCATGCTGCGCTCTAGGTGCTCCACATTCTAAAGTGCGTAAGCTGGAGAAGCTATACAATATCTATCACATAGTTCATGAAGCCATTTATCCTTTAGGCAACTAATTACTGTCTGCAGTATACTATAAATACATGCATTAGTATAGAGTTATGAATTGTCCCTTAAAATATTGAATACACTGAAATGTACCTTCATTCTAGTGACTGTACTGGCCTGTAAGACAGAAGTTTATTTCAAGAATTCAGGACTTTAATCAGCATTAAAGGTAATCACCCTCAAGCACTTTTGGAATGCACCACACTTTACCCATTTACACCCGAGTAGTCGTCTTTTCTTTAAGACTGTTTTTAATTATTGTAAAGATACTTTTATTTTTTGAAACAGGCATTCTAGAAGAAAGCTAGTGACAGACATGTGATACAGAGAGACATGTGTGTCTCTGTTCTCTCAGAGACTCTCTAAGCCAGCCACAGAGCAGCTCTCGGGTGTGGGGGGGAGGTGAGAGCTGGAACTCTGTTCAGTGGAGCTAGTTTGAACTCCATTTCTGTCATTTCCTTGTTGCATGTCCTCGAGGAAATTGTTTAACTTCTTTACAAGTTCGGAAAATAGAAACCCACTGGCTACTTATTCAACCTTTTTTTTTTTTCTGAGATGGAGTCTTGCTCTGTCACCCAGGTTGAAAAGCAGTGGTGTCATCTAGGCTCACCGCAACCTCTGCCTCCCAGGTTCAAGGGATTCTCCTGCCCAGACTCCCAAGTAGCTCGGACTACAGGTGTGAGCCACCACAATCGGCTAATTTTGTATTTTTAGTAGAGACAGGGTTTCGACATATTGGCCAGGCTGGTCTTGAACTCCTGACCTCAAGTGATCTGCCTGCCTTGGCCTCCCAAAGTGCTGGAATTGCAGAGAATTAGTACCAGTGCATACCACCATGCCTGGCTAATTTTCTGCATTTTTAGTAGAGATGGAGTTTCACTGTATTGGCCAGGATGATCTTAATCTCTTGACCTTGTGATTTGCCTGCCTTGGCCTCCCAAAGTGTTGGGATTGCAGGCGTGAGCCACCGTGACTGCCAACAATGTTTTAAAAAGGAAGTGAAAAACCATGGAGGAGCAAAGTCCCATGGGCTAGGGACAGGGACACTGGCAAGCTGAGTCCCTGAGCTCAAGGTGTCTGCACAGACGTTGGGTAAACTTGCACAGACTGTCAATATCTATTTGCTGGTTGACTTGTTTAAATCTATAAGAAAAGGTTCTGGTGGATGAAAATGAGGATACATTTGAGGTGCACATAAGGTAGCCGTCCTTGAGTCTTGTATTTTTCACACGCCTCTAAAAGGTGTCTGCATGTAGTCTTAGACAGAATACCACTCTGACGTGCTTATCCAAAAAGAGAGAGGAACTTTCGGGTGGAAGTTCTTCAATGAGAATGCTAGTAAAATACAGTTTAAGTTAAATATTTGCATTCTGGCAGGAGCCTCTCTTTTCTGAGAGAAACGAAAGAAAACCAGAGCAAAGCTTGCATATAGTGAGGCTCCTACAATGGATTCTGATCTTCATTCCTCCAAAGAGAACATTTCCACAGTTTAGTTCTCTCTCCATTCCATTTTGCTGGGCTTTGATCTCCTCGAATCCATCCTTCAGGAATAGCCAACTAATTAATCTTTCCCCAGAAGCAGATGCTTTGAAAAAAATGATAATTAGGTGAGCAAAAAGGCTTTCGCCTCAAATATTTACTCATGAGTAGGAATATTCAGCTTACCTTAAAGACCTGAGACAGGTCCCAGAGATCCCGGAGTTCCGTCCACCCAGTGTCATCTGTGGCCTGGTTTTGCAAAGCTCTTTATTTTTTCTTTCTCACCTAACTTTCTCATACAGGATCATGCTTCGGTGAGCACTGGACTTTTGAAGTGGCCTTTGTTTTGATTCATGATTTGTAATCCTAACTGTAACAATCAAGCTAGGCCAGGCCACACTGTCGGATGAGATAATCACATCTTCTACCCTGTCTAATTGGGGCGGCACCTGCTTCCCAGTTAGGTGGCCACAGGAGGAGCCTCCCAAAGGCCCAAAGATAGGGAGGGTTGGGCGAGGTTTCATAAGGGTAGGTAGCAAATGAGGAAAACCTTAGTTTACAGGAACTCCCTTTTGAGTGTTCCAAACATTTCCAAAATTAACCAATTATTTTTTGAATATATACTGTATGCAGGCAACACAGAATTCAAAAGATATTGGCTGGGCATGGTGGCTAACTCCTGAAATCCCAGCACTTTGGGAAGCTGAGGTGGGCCTATCATTTGAGATCAGAAGTTTGAGACCAGCCTGGTCAATATAGTGAGCCCCTGTGTCTACTAAAAATAAAAAAACCAGCCAGGCATGGTAGCATGAGCCTGCAACCCCAGCTACTCAGGAGGCTGAGGCACGAGAATCGCTCGAACCCGGGAGGCGGAGGTCGAAGCGAGCGGATATCATGCCACTGCACTGCAGCCTGGGCAACAGAGTGAGACTCTGTCTCAAAACGAAACAAAACAAACAAACAAAAAAGAATTAAAAAGATATAAAAGGGTATGCAGTGGCACTACGTGTGTTTCATGCAGGCACATCGCATATGGCTGGGCAGGTAATGTACTGCGTGATTCCAGGGAGTCCCACACCCGTAGTCCAACATTTTTACGTTCTTATTTTTTCAAGATCCTTTTTTCTTATTGTAGAAATAATATATCTTCCTGGGGGAAATGCGGAAAGTAGTAAAAAGTCCAAAGCACAGAAAGATAATCTGTAATCCCACCCAACTGACAATAGCATCTGCCTGTATATGGACGTGGTTCCTTTCTGTTCTTTTAGAAACACATATATTTGCTGAGTGTATTAAATAAAATAACCACATTAATTAATATCTGCTAGACTCTTCAGCTTCCTCCCAAAGCCCGACTGTAACCAGGACCTACTGAAAGCATTGGTTTTTTTTGTTGTTGTTGTTTTGAGACGGAGTTTCGCTCCTGTTACCCAGGCTGGAGTGCAATGGCGCGATCTCGGCTCACCGCAACCTCCGCCTCCTGGGTTCAAGCAATTCTCCTGCCTCAGCCTCCTGAGTAGCTGGGATTACAGGCATGCGCCACCATGCCCAGCTAATTTTTTTTTATTTTTAGTAGAGACGGGATTTCACCATGTTGACCAGGATGATCTCTATCTCTTGACCTAGTGATCCACCCGCCTTGGCCTCCCAAAGTGCTGGGATTACAGGCTTGAGCGCCTGGCTGAAAGCATTGTTTTATGCAAATAAAACATATTCAGGTTGTGCATGGTGGCTCATGCCTGTAATCCCAGCACTTTGGGAGGCTGAGGCAGGTAGATCACTTAAGTTCAGTAGTCTGAGACCAGCCTGGGCAACATGGTGAAACCCTATCTCTACAAAAAAATACAAAAATTAGCTGGGTGTGGTGATGTGCACCTGAAGTCTCAGTTATTCGGGAGGCTGAAGCAGGAGAGAATTGCTTCAAACTGGGAGGCGGAGGTTGAAGTGAGCCAAGATCATGCCATTCCAGCCTGGGTGACACGAGGAGATTCTGTCTCTCCCCCGCCCCCCAAAAAAATCCCTGGAGTGTTGTGGAGAAGCAGGGTGAAGGTAGAGCTTAGATGTGGTGAGCAAACCTCAGGCCTCAGGACCTTCTGACAACTTCTGGGTAAAACCTATCCCTTTAGCCTTCTGCCATTTTAAAAGGAAGTGGGTACCAAAGACCACAGGCTCATGAAGAGGTTTTCATTTATTTCCACTGAGATTTCTTTAAAAAGCACAGTGCAATATGTTTCAAAGAGTTAAATTCATTTATTCATGTAAAAAGGGGTGCCTTCAATAGTAACCTACTTTGTAATGTTAAAATAGCCTTTTCTTTTGGAAACAATGGAAGTTTCAAAACAATTTTCTCAACAACACAAAAGTTGGCAACCCTCTATCACTGCCCTAAATTATTTTGAAATTTTAATGACTTGTGAAATCTGAAAGTCTCAGAATCATTGAACTCCATGTGAACCTCTTACTGGATGAAGACCTCCACAGGGAAGGCTCTGTTATTTATTAATCTGCCTGGCTCACCTAAGGCCCTAAAAATGTGTTTGTCAAACCACTGGACGAGGAGCTGGTGGGAGTGGGGCTTTGAAACAGGGAGGGTGGGCTAACGCACCCTGGTACACTGGAACTGGGAAAGGCATTCACATTCGCTGCACGGCCATGATTGCCTAATCCCAGGCAGGTGCTTTAGAGACTCTGTATCTCTGAATTGCTTGTGAGGGTGGTATCAGTATCAGTATTCCCATTTTACCACAGAGGAAGTGGAGACTCTCAGAGATGAAATTGCCTGAAATTACGTGGTTGGCAAAGTGCAGACTTTAGATTAAAACCCAGGGTAGTTGGAGGCTGGAGACCTGATATCTCCCACCACACCACGGCCAGATCACAGACCACCAGTTAAGGACCCCTGATCTGGGCAAGTTGGGAATGTACTTACCTCCCTCCCCCTAAAATGTTAAAAGGGAAGAGGCAGTCGCTTTCTTCATTCTCAGCACCACTTTGGTTGATGACTCTGAACTCCTTAGACCTGGGTCTTAATAGCTCTATTTAAAAAATCAAATTAAGGAAAAATTACAAAGAGCTAATCCAATTCTATGCAAAGGTAGCAGATAAATCATCTCTGTCCACGCTCAGTTTCCCTTTCTGGAGTTTTCCCCCTCTCGGATTTACTGGCTTGCACCCAAACCAGCCCCAGTTTGATTTACCGGAATCCCTCAAGGCTGAGTAACTCATATTTATTCACAATTGTATGCACAGATCATTCAGAATGCGGTTTCCTTTTAGCTCTGGGCTTCTCAAACTTTAAAGTTGGGTAAAAATGCAGATTCCGATTCAGTAGGTCTGGGCTGGGGCCTGAGAGTCTGCATTTCTAGCATGCTCCTAATAGATGCGGATGCTGCTGGCCCTTGGATGGCTTATTAATTAAATTAATTATTTCATATTAATTAGCCTAACTAGGTACTTTCTGAGCTGGGACCCACGATAAAACCTTCTCTCAGGGAAGATTGTTTTTCAAGCACTTCATCATAGCATGATTCCATCCTATGATCTCTGGGAAAGGCGAGGTTGTGCTTGCTATGAGCAGAGCTTAGAGCCTCAGCAAACACTTGTGCAATATATTTGTTTTGTGTAAGGAGAACTTCCTGGGTTTTGAAGCCACATCAGCAGTTACTAGTCCACTAACGCTCTATATAAACGATGGCTTTTTGTGGAACCTGCACTTCCACATTTGCCTCAAATGTATACTTTCATTGTGAATTATCCATATAATTTAGAAAGTGCAAAGAGGCCTGTCGATCTATATCTAATAGTAGATTGTAGTGTAGATACTAATATAATCTTATATTTGTCTTAGACCTATGTCTTTATTGAAGGTTACATTGTTGCATCGAACTTGAGCACAGAAAGTCAACACCAGAACAAAAGTATGCCAAATTGCAGGGTTTATTGCCGGCGACCACAGAGGACTCATGTCTCTCCAACCCGTGGCCAAGAAAGAAGGGTGACAAGATCTTTTTATACCTGTAAAATCACCTTGGGGGTGAGGGGAGAGGATGGGGTGAGGGGCTTTAGACATTCCAAGGGCTAGTGGATTCAGATCACCTTCTGGGCAGAGATGAGGGTGAGGGGGCTCCGGACATTTCAAGGGCCAGGGGACTATTCTGATTGTTATTTAAGAGTTCACAGATGCTGAGATTAACATTTGTTTACACATCGTCTAGGTAGGGGTGGGATCCATAAATTTCAGTTTCTTGGCGCCAGGATGGAATTATCTGGGGGTGCTTACTCTGGGAAACAAAGGCCAGCAATTCTGGCAGATAAGAGAAGGTATGCAGCTTTACCTCTTTGCATCCTGCAAATAATCTAGCAGTTTACAGAAACCAAGGTTAGCAGTCCTTGTGAGGAGACTGGAAACATTTTTGTCTTTTATAGGTTCTAACTCTAAGTTA
>CM052655.1:5676709-5738831 GCA_028533165.1 Leontopithecus rosalia | reverse complement strand
CAAGAGATCGAGACCATCCTGGTCAACATGGTGAAACCCCGCCTCTACTAAAGTTACAAAAAATTAGCTGGGCCCAGTGGCGCGTGCCTGTAATCCCAGCTACTCGGGAGGCTGAGGCAGGAGAATTGCCTGAACCCAGGAGGCGGAGGTTGCGGTGAGCCGAGATCGTGCCATTGCACTCCAGCCTGGGTAACGAGAGTGAAACTCTGTCTCAAAAAAAAAAAAAAAAAAAAAAAAAGAAATTAGCTGGGTGTAGTGGCGGGTGCCTGTAAACCCAGCTACTTGGGAGGCTGAGTCAGGAGAAACACTTGAACCAGGTAGATTGAGGTTGCAGTGAGCTGAGATGCGACCACTGCACTCCAGTCTGGGCCAAAGAGCGAGATTTTGTCTGGGGGAACAATGACTTTATTTTAAAATTTACAAATATGATTGCTTTTAAAATTTATTTCTGGCCAGGCGCGGTGTCTCAAGCCTGTAATCCCAGCACTTTGGGAGGTCAAGAGATCGAGACCATCCTGGTCAACATGGTGAAACCCCATCTCTACTAAAAAAATACAAAAAATTAGCTGGGCATGGTGACGTGTGCCTGTAATCCCATCTACTCGGGAGGCTGAGGCAGGAGAATTGCCTGAACCCAGGAGGCGGAGCTTGCGGTGAGCCGAGATGCATTGCACTCCAGCCTGGGTAACAAGAGCGAAACTCTGTCTCAAAAACAACAACAACAACAACAACATTTATTTCTGCCAATGTGCCGGTCCTTCGTGGGTCCTTAGCTTCGGTTCCTTCCCTTCTGTTCCCTGTTGTGTATTTTAGGAAGCTGAAAGTTTCATTTCCCAGATACTCTTGTCAGTTGGCTTTCTATTAGGTTCTGCCCTAGGAAGCCCTGACAATAGACTGGGAAGCAGGCAGAGGAGAGGGAGAGCCTGCTTCAGGCGTCTGAGGTGCTGCTGTAGGGGATGGGGATTCCCCAGCTCCCGCGCCGGTGCTCAGGGCTTCCTGTAGGGGGCGGGGATTCCCCAGCTCCCGCGCCGGTACTCAGCGCTTCCTGTAGGGGGCGGGGATTCCCCAGCTCCCGCGCCGGTACTCAGGGCTTCCTGTAGGGGGCGGGGATTCCCCAGCTCCCGCGGTACTCAGCGCTTCCTGTAGGGGGCGGGGATTCCCCAGCTCCCGCGCCAGTTCTCAGCGCTTACTCCGTGGTGCTGCACTTGGCAGTTTCAGCATTAGTCTGTGGCTGCTCCCTGGTAGGTCCAAGACAGCACAAGACAACCCAGCAGCAGAGAAGAGAGGATGTGCCTGGTGACCCTCTCGCCTCCTTTTATTCCACAGCCCCAGGAGTGATAGTATTTCCTCACAATCCTAATATTTGGATTATCTCGTCTTCCCCTTTTGTTCTTTCAGCCTTTTCAACCGTGTCGTAATGAGTTGCCTGTGTTAAATCCTCTGTTTGAAATATCTAGCAAGGTACCCATCATTAAGCCATTCAGAAGAAAAACTGATATTGGTACCTTGTTTAAATATAGAGATACACACATATGGGTACATATGTACATATATGTTACTCTTAATATCCAGAAAGACTGCAATTGAAAGTATGTTTTAAAGTTCACTGACAAGACCTCGTTTTGCCAAAATTTGTACAAAGATGCAATTGATCATTTAGTAATGAAATAAACAAAAGTAACGGTAGCTGGATGGTGGTAGGTGAATGGGAGTAAGAACCTGTATTTCAGGCTCTGAAATACAGATACTGGCTTTAAAATAAAAGATACTGGCTTTAAAAATTTATTACTTGATTGGGTACAGCGGCTCATGCCTGTAATCCCAGCACTTTGGGAGGCCAAGGTGGGAGGACTGCTTAAGGCCAAAGAGTTTGAGACCAGCCTGGGCAACATGGTGAATCTGTCTCTACCAAAAAAATTACAAAAATTAGCCAAGCGTGGTGGTGAGTGCCTGTGGTCCCAGCTACTGGGGGCAGAGGGGGCAGGGAGTGGTTTGAGGTGGAGGATTCCTTGAGCCCTCGAGAGGCAGAGGTTGAGCCGAGATCGTTCTACTGCACTCCAGCCAGGGTGACAGAGAGAAAGACCTTGTCTCAAAAAAATAAAAAATAAAAAATTACTTAATGTATTTTCTGAATAGTTTGAATAGGTGTTTTCCAAAATGCATTCGCAAAACTCTGGTCTTAAGAAAAACAAAAGGGATTCTATGTTCATGTAAGTCTGGAGTTTAGAGTGTGTTTTACTATTTCTCTTGGCTGGTCACAAGGCTATTGGCGTGTAAGTGGCTCTGAAAGCTTGCAGTAAAGGTACCTGCTTGATTTTGGTTAAGTAAAATTTTCCAAAACTTAATTGATGAGATATTTTTCCTGTTTATCAACAGTGAACTGCCTTATTTTAGAACTTCTTATTGGCCAGGCATTTTGCAAGAAATATTTCCTTTAATTTACTGCTTAACATACATGCATACATATCCCTAAATAGATAGTGCTGGTTTTTGGATGAAAGGAAATGTAACAATGAATACTAAAAAATGTAAAAGATAAATATTTCATCACATATTATGCTTATGTCCTTACACGTTTCACTCTTTAGCATATTGTGTGACATGGTAATTGCCCCATACACTGCATACCTTGACCATACCTTGGCTTTCCGTTGAAACTGCTCTCTGTAGCCCTGATGTGACAGGCAAGCAGTCCAAACCAATGGCATTTTGGCTCCTGCGCTGTTTTAAGACTTGTAATAAGTAACTAAGGTCTGTAATTTCCACCCTACCCAGACAATGTGTAAACTATCTCTTACCTTGACTTCTGTGAACCACTTAAGTAACAATGGGAATGTCCAAAGTCCCCTGGCCCTCGGAAAGTCCAAAGCTCCTCGCCCCCACCCCCGCCCAGGAGGTGGTTTACGGGCATAAAAGGTCTTGGCACCCTCCTTTCAGGGCCACTGGTTAGTTAGAGAGATGCCAGTCCTCTGTGGCCGCCGGCAATAAAGACCCTGTAATTTGGCCTAGTCTTTGTCTCAGTGGTGATTTCGTGTTCACTTGGTTACAACAATTGCAATTAGTACTTTTATTTTATAAGCATTTCCGTATGAACAAATAGTGAGTATATGGCTTCCTTAGACAATGCTGGCAGCACAATATGATTGACAGCACCTAGCCCAGAAACTACTTTTCTTTGTAAAGTGTCCAGGGATTAAAACCCCTACAGAAATATGTAGGAGTAAGAATTTTTTTTTTTAGATGGAATTGCTCTGTTGCCCAGGCTGGAGGGCAGTGGTGCCATATCGGCTCACTGCAACCTGCTCCCAAATTCAAGGATTCTCGTGCCTCAGATTCCCAAGTAGTTGGGATTACAGGCATGCACCCCATGCCCAACTAACTTTTTTATTTTTAGTGGAGATGGGGTTTCACCCACATCAGCCAGGCTGATCTCAAACTCCTGAACTTAAGTGATCCACCTGCCTCAACCTCTCAAAGTGCTGGGATTACAGGGATGAGCCACCTCACCCGCTGGAGTGAGGAAAACTTTTTATTTTTTTGAAAGATGGAGTCCCACTCTGTTACCCAGGCTGAAGTGCAATGGCTCGATCTCGGCTCACTGCAACCTTCACCTTTTGAATTCAACTTATTCTCATGCCTCAGTCTCCTGAGTAGCTGAGATTACAGGTGCATGCCACCACACTGGGCTAATTTTTGTATTTTTAGTAGAGATGGGTATTTCTGTATTTCACCATGTTGTTCAGGCTGGTCTCAAACTCCTGACCTAGTGATCTTCCCTCCTCAGCCTTCCAAAGTGCTGGGATTACAGACATGAGCCACCACGCTCAGCCAACGAATTCTTTAATGCTTTCCATATTTGTATTTTTTTATTTTTATTTTTAATTTTTTAAAATACACTTTAAGTTCTGGGGTACATGTGCAGAACATCAGGTTTGTTACATAGGTGTACATGTGCCACGGTGGTTATGGTAGGTATTTCTCCTAATGCTATCCCTCCCCGAGACCCCCACCTCCCTCCAGACCCCAGTGTGTGATATTCCCCTCCCTGTGTCCATGTGTTCTCATTGTTCAACTCCCACTTACGAGTTAGAACATGTGGTGTTTGATTTTCTGTTCTTGTGTCAGTTTGCTGAGAATGATAGTTTCCAGCTTCATCCATGTCCCTGCAAAGGACATGAGCTCATCCTTTTTTACAGCTGCATAGTATTCCATGGTATATATGTGCCACGTTTTCTTTATCCAGTCTATCATTGATGGACATTTGGATTGGTTCCAGGTTTTTGCTATTGTGAACAGTGTCACAGTAAACATACATGTACATCCACATTTATAGTTAAAAGCAACACTCACCTTAACCTAAGTAAAAATAACCAAAGTCCTCAAAGAAATTTAAGAAAGCATAGCATATGTCTTTGTGCTTTGAGCTGCAGGATAATAACTGGAGTGATATTAGGTTGGTACAAAATTAAAAGTAATTACAAAAATCGCAATTACTTTTGCACCAACATAATGCAATGTTCTGTGTGCCAAATGGCCTCCTGAGTATGGAGGGAACCCGAGCCAGCCTCCATGCACATCCCAGGAATCCTTTATATTTCAAGTGAACGGTGTATAACTATGGCGCACGGAAAAGATTGCTCGCTTCTTTTTCTTTTTAATCGACTGTAAAAGAAGATCTTAAAAAAAAATTCTGTTTGTTCATGTGCAGACAGGCTTCAGCATACCCTGCGGCTCCAGAGATGCAAACATAACTTGGAATTTGAGTCTGGATGATTCTTAATAGGAGCCATGATTTGGATTTGGCTGAAAATTCCCAATCTGTTTCTTCAAGACTGGCTGAAGACGGCTGCTGGCCAGCACTCCAGCTGGCCTGGCAGAGCCTGCTTTGTCCCATCTTTTTTCCTTCCCTTTGAATGGGCCTTTGAAATGCCCAGCTAACAGCTGCTGGAAGCAGAAAGGCCTGGAAGAAACAGGTGGCTTCACCTGTGTCACAGTGATGCCAGCTCCAACAACCGGCCATCCGGCTGGGAGAAGGACAGTGAGGTCAGAAAGGCAAAAACAGGGAGGAGAGGGGAAAGGGAAGAAAAATGACACGGGGGGATTGGCGGCAGAGGAAAGGCTGAAGGTGGGGAGACCCTCGATTTTTTTGACGTCATTTAGCATGAGTGAATTAAGAGAACTCAGAGATGTTTAGGTGGATAATAACTCTCTGTCTAAAACATGGCCACTTAGTTTCTTAGGTTGTGTGATCCTGCAGTTCCAGAGTTTGAAACCTGATAAACTTTAACCAACTGGACCAGACTTAGACCACACACACCTTCCGGGTTTGGAGATGAATTCTGTCTCAGTCCTCCTGGCAGGAGGGCTGAACAACCTAGGGAGCTTTGGTTTAGGATCCATGCCAAAGGCCTTGAGGGGGAAGCCAGAGAACAAATCAAGAGGCAAAAACAGCATCACAACTCAGAGACTGCAGGCTGGACAGGCACGGGCTTGTCAGGGTCCTGGCTGGTTCACCTTCACTCCAAGCGTCTGCACCTGACCCTTCACCTTGAATTCTAGCATCATTGATCCATTTGAGGTGAAGCCCCTGATGGGAAGGTGGGACACCTCTGGGAATCCACGTGACTCTGTGACTCTCCCCAGCCTTGATGTGCTTTTACTACTGGTATATGTAACTCTTCTTTGGAGGACCGCTTTGGGTTGCTGTGGCCATTTGATCACGTGGATGTGGAGAGTCGGAAATGCCTGGAACATTCCAGGCCTCAGCCAATGACTGAGTGGTGACTGGGTCTGGAACCTGGTTCCTTGCATAAGCTCTGGATAGACTTTGAGGCATAACTCGCCCTCCAGAGCTCCCGTGCCAGAACAGAATAAAGCTACCTCTGTAGGATTTGCCTGAGATCAAACCTTTCCCTGTCCTGCTTCCCACTTTCCTTGCCAGTTTCCCCTGGAAGTACTTCTTTTTCTTTCTTTTTCTTTTTTGAGATGGAGTTTTGCTCTTGTTGCCCAGGCTTGAGTTCAACAGCGTGATCTCCACTCACTGCAACCTCCACTATTCAGGTTTAAGTGATTGAACCTGCTTCAGCTTCCCGAGTAGCTGAGATTACAGGCATGTGCCACCACTCCCAGCTAATTTCGTAGTTTTAGTAGAGACAGATTTCTCCATGTTGGTCAGGCTGGTCTTGAACTCCCGACCTCAGATGATCTGCCCGCCTCAGCCTCCCAAAGTGCTGGGATTATAGGCATGTGGAAGCACTTCTCTAATAAATCATTTGCTCCTGAATTCTCCTGTCAGCATCTGCTTCAGGGGAACCCAACTTAAGACAGGCAGATTTTAAAATCCAGGTATCCCTGAGAGAAGCGTGCTTTATGATAGTAACAGGTCAGCTCTGATCTTTTAATAATAGCAGTGCCAGCAAAGAGCTGGCCTTGACAAAACCGAACTCAATATTGGTGAGTTTCAGCATTTTTTCTCTCTCTACAGAAAGTCTCCCTGGTGTGGGGTGCTCTCTGGGAACAGCTCAAGGCTTTTAGGGCTTTGTGGATCAGAGGCTGAGAGGAGCATCCTGGAGCTGAGGAAAGCTTTGCCGAGGGCTGCCTTTGCCCAGTGTGGTGGAGCCCCAAGCACATCCCAGCACAGAGGATGGGCTCTGAGAGTTATCTGCAGACAGCTAGGGGGCATGTCAGGGTCCTAGGCTATGGTTACAAGCAGAAGAGCTGCCCATATTTCTGACAACATTTTATCATTACTCCAATCTGATAAGAACGAAAATGCAAATTAGGAGAAATTCAAGGCTGAATTATTTTAATGATTTTTTGCAATGTTTTCCACTGTCTTACAATCACAGCCTGTAGCAGTAATGCAAAAAATCCTATTAGTAAAACAAATGCTTTTAGCAAATGGTCTTTTCCTCTAGGCACACGGGTGTTTTGTTCTTAACTATATGATTATTGCTCTGATACATATATGAGACATAAACACATCACACATGATGACATTTTATACGTATATGTGGTGAGCCGAGATCGCGCCACTGCACTCCAGCCTGGGTAACAAGAGTGAAACTCCGTCTCAAAAAAAAAATTATTGTGAAGTATATTACAACTGAGAACATAAATGCTGCGTACAGTTTGAAGAATATTATTGAAGCACATTCCTCCTGTGTACTGTGCGCTCAGCATTAGAAACAGGATCTTTCTAGTACTTTCAAAGACCCACCCTCTCAATTCCCCCTCCTACCTCCATTGCATCCTTTCCGCTCCCTTAAGACGTAACAGATACCCCAGAATTTGTATCAGTTGCTCATTTGCTTTTCTTTGTAGCTTTACCCCTAAGCTTGGAGACTACAACGATATATTGTTTTGCTTGGTATGTTGTAGACCTTTATGTAAATGAAATCACACTGCATGTTTTTCTGTTAACTTTTTTTCTTTCAACATCACTTTTGAGATGTGTTTGAGATGAATTTGTAGTTCATTTGTACTCAATTTCCATTGTGTGATCATGCCATCATATTTTATCCATTCTACTATCTTTTTTTTTTTGTTTTTTTTTGAGACGGAGTTTCGCTCTTGTTACCCAGTCTGGAGTGCAATGGCGCCATCTCGGCTCACCGCAACCTCCGCCTCCTGGGTTCAGGCAGTTCTCCTGCCTCAGCCTCCCGAGTAGCTGGGATTACAGGCATGTGCCACCATGCCCAGCTAATTTTTTGTATTTTTAGTAGAGACGGGGTTTCACCATGTTGACCAGGATGGTCTCGATCTCTTGACCTCGTGATCCACCCGCCTCGGCCTCCCAAAGCGTCACCCAGGTTGAAGTGCACAGGTTTGATTATAGCTCACCACAGCCTCCAGCATCTGGGCTCAAGGGATGCTCCCACCTTAGCCTCCAGAGCTAGGACTGCAGGTGCATGCCACCATACCTGGCTGATTTTTTACCTTTTGAAGAGACAGGGTCTCACTGTGATGCTCAGGCTGGTCGCAAATTCCTGGGCTCACATGATTCACCTGCCTTGGCCTCCCAAAGTTCTGGGATTATAGGCAGGAGCCACCTCAGCCAGCCTCAATTCTACTATTGATGGAATTCAGGTTGTTTCTGATTTTGTGAAATTAAAACTCAGGCTTTTATGAATGTTTTCTTAATGCCGACTTTGCAGTTTTCTCTGGGATATACCCAGGAGTGCAATACTGGGTAGAAACCCACCTTTAACCTTATAACGAGTGGGTTCCAGCCAGCTTAATGTGGGTGGGACTTGCTAGTGCTTTGCCTCACACCTGTGGCACTAGCCTATTTCCTCCTGCCCTAGATGCTCAGTTCTAAAATGTGCAAGTGTTAGCTCTCATTAGGGTAAGCCTCTAACGATGGTACATGAAGGCTATGAATAAATCTGCCTCTCCTTTTGTCTTCACCGTGCACCACCCAGAGTTGCATTTCCTACTGCTTCTCAGTGAGGACCCAGGAACCACAGCACCTCCGGCAGCATGCAGAACGCACCCTCCTGTGGCTCTCATTTCTTCCCTGCTTTGTTCTCATCTTCAAACTTGCCCCCTGGGGTCGCTCTCCAGTACAATGGTGTGCCTTACTTAGTTGGCGGTGTTTTCTGGGAACCCCAAGCTAAGACACTTTGACTCCATTATAAACATTTACAGCTGTAAATTTTCTTTTCAGCACCTTCATTAGCTGTGGGTCAACGTATTTTGATTGGCAGGTTTTTTGTTTCTGTGGAGTGGGGAGTTCTAAGACTTCCCTGGTTTTCACGGTTATGTTGTCATCGACCTTTTGATTATTTGTATGTGTTTATATTTTGTAGATTTTGAAAGTTATCTTCTAAGTTTTAACCTTTCTAGTATGTGTGTAGTAGAATCTTATGGTAGAGTGATGCTGAATTTAATTTTATGGTACAATGGTGTCCACCAGATCTTTCTATTGTAAATATTCCTTTCTACCTGTGTCATCAATAGATAATATATTTGTAGGCAACACTTTTAGGTCATGGGTGTATTCCATTTTATTTTAGTCAATGGTTTTGGCATCTATTAATAATATTTGCCTGAATTAATTATTACATTGGTGATTGCAAAATAAGGGTTTAAGAAAATTCTACTTTTTCTACATTTATGAACAAATATTAAAATAATTTTTTTATTTTTAATTTTGGGGGTACATAGTAGGTGTGTATATTTACAGCATACATGAGATGTTTTGATACAGGCATGCAATGTGAAATAAGCACATCATGAAGAATAGGTTATCCATCTCCTCAAGCATTTATCCATTGAGTTGCAAACAATCCCATCACACTCTTTAAGTTGTTTAAAAATGTAGTTATTTACTAGAGTTGCCCTGTTGTGCTGTCAAATACTAGGTCTTATTCCTTCTACTTTTTGTAAACTTTAACAATTCCCATCTCTCCCACATCCCCCAACTACGCTTCCCAGCCTGTGATAACCATCCTACTCTCTTTGTCTGAGAGTTAAATTGTTCTGATTTTTAGATCCCACAAATAAGTGGGAATATGTGATCTTGTTCTTTCTCTGCTTGGCTTATTTCATCCATGTTGTCGCAAATGACAGGATCTCATTTTTTTTTTTTAGAGCTGAATAGCACTCCATTGTGCATCTGTAAAACATTTTCTTTATTCATTCATTTGTTGATGGACTTAGGTTGCTCATGCCTGTAATCCTAGTACTTTGGGAGACTGAGGCGCAGATCGCCTAAGGTCAGGAATTTGAGACCAGCCTGGCCAACATGATGAAATTCTGTCTCTACTAAAAATATTTTCTAAAATCCTAAATTTTATAAGGAATCACAAAAGACCCGGAATAGTCAATCAACAAATTTTAATTACTGTAAATAATGCTGCAGAAAACAAAGGAATGCAGGTATCTCTTTAACATACTGATTTTCTTTCCTTTGGGTATATATCCAGCAGTGGGATTGCTGGATCATAAGGCAGCTCAATTTTTAGTTTTTTTGGGGGGGATGCCTAAACTGTTCTCCATAGTGGTTGTACTAACTTACATTCCTACCACAGGGTACAAGGGTTCCCTCTTCTCCATGTCCTTGCCAGCATTTGTTATTGCCTGTCTTTTTGATATTAAGCCATTTTAACTGGAGTGAGATGATATCTTGTTGTTTTGAGTGGCATTTCTTTGATGATCAATGATGCCCCTTTTCATAAACCTGTTTGCCAGTTATATGTCCTCTTCTGAGAAATGTCTATTGCGACCTTTTGCTCATCTTTTGAAAGGATTATTCAATTTTTTCCTGTAGAGTTTGAGTTCCTCATATATTCTGGTTATTAAGCCCTTGTCAAATGAGTAGTTTGCAAATATTGTCTCACATTCTGTGGGTTGTCTCACCACTTTGTTGATTGTTTCCTCTGCTGTGCAGAAGCTTTTTAAGTTGATGTGATCCCATCTGCTCATGTTTACTTTGGTTACCTGTGCTTGTGAGGTATTGCTCAAGAAATTTTTGCCCAGACCAATGTCCTAGAGATTTTCCCCAGTGTTTTCTTGTAGTAGTTTTTTGGTTTGAAGTCTTAGATTTAAGTCTTTAATACATTTGATTTGCGTTTTGTGTAAGGTCAGAGGTAGGGGTCTAGTTTCATTCTCGTATATATGGATATCCACTTTTTCCAGCATCATTTATGGAAAATATTGTCTTTTCCCCAGTGCATGTTTTTGGCACCTTTGTTGAAAATGAGTTCACTGTATGTGGATTTATTTCTGGGTTCTCTACTTTTGTTCCATTGGTCTATGCCTGTTTTTATACCAGTACCATGCTGTTTTGGTTACCATAGCTCTGTAGCATAATTTGAAGTCAGGTAATGTGATTCCTCCACTTTTGTTATTTTTGCTCAGGATGACTTTGACTATTCTGGGTCTTTTGTGATTCCATGTAAAACTTAGGATTTTTTTTTCTATTTCTGTGAAGAATGTCATTGGTATTTTAATAGGGATTGCATTGAATTTGTAGATTGCTTTGTGCAGTATGGACAGTTTAACAATGTTGATTCTTCCAATCCATGAATGTGGCATATTTTCCGATTTTTTTGATGTACTCTTAAATTTCTTTCATCAGTGTTTCATAGTTTTCATTGTAGAGATCTTTCACTTCTTTGGTTAAGCAAATTCCTAGCTATGTAGTTAGATATGTGGCTATTATAAATGAGGTTACTTTTTAATTTCTTTTTCCCCTTGTTCACTGTGGCCATATAGAAATGGACAAATTCCTAGATACATACAACCTACCAAGATTGAACCAGGAGGAAATCCAAAACCTGAACAGATCAGTAACAAGTGATGAGATTGAAGTTGTAATAAAAAGCCTCCTAGTAAATAAAAGCCCAGGGACTGATGCCTTTGCTGCTGAATTCTACCACACATTTAAAGAAGAACTAATACCAATTCTATTCAAACTCTTCCAAAAAATAGAGGAGGAGGAAATACATTCAAATTTTTGCATGTTGATCTTGTATCCTGCAACTTTACTGAGTTTTCTTATCAGTTCTAATAGTTTTCTTGTGGAATCTTTAGATTTTTCCAAATATAAGAGCATATCATCTGCACATAAGGATAATTTGACTTCTTCATTTCCAATTTGGATGCCCTTTGCTATCATTCTCTGGTCTGATCACTCTAGCTAGGATTTCCAGTACTGTGTTGAATGGCAATAGTGGCAGTGGGCATCCTTGTGGTGCCCCACATCTTAGATGAAAGACTTTCAGTTTTTCCCTATTCAGTATGATACTAGCTGTAGGTCTGTCATATATAGCTTTTATTATGTTGAGGTATGTTCCTTCTATCCCCAGTTTTTGAGAGCTTTTATCATGAAGGAATGTTTAATTTTACCAAATGCTTTTCCAGCATCAGTTGAGATGATCATATGTTTTCACTCTTAATTCTGTGGATATGATGTATCACACTGATTTGTGTGTGTTGAACCATCTTTGCATCTCAGGGATAAATCCCACACGCTCATGATTAATGATCTTTCTAATTGTTGAATCTTGTTTGCTAGTATTTGGGTGAAGATTTTTGCATCAGTATTTATCAGAGATATTGGCCTGTAGTTTTCTTTTCTGGCTTGTGTTTGTCTGGTTTTGGTGTCAGGTTAATGCTGGCCTCTTAGAATGAGTTTGAGAGTATTCCTTCCTCCTCTATTTTTTGAAATAGTTTGAATAGAATAGAATTGGTATTAGTTCCTCTTTAAATGTTTGGTAGAATTCACCAGCAAAGCCATCAGGTCCTGTGCTTTTATTTACTAGGAGACTTTTTATTACAGCTTCAATCTCATTACTTGTCATTGGTCTGTTCAGGTTTTGGATTTCTTCCTGGTTCAGTCCTGGTAGGTTGTATGTGTCTAGGAATATTTCCATTTCTTCTAGATTTTCTAATTTATTGGCATACAGTTGTTTATAGTAGCCACTATTGATCCTTTAACTTTCCACAGTATCAGTTGTAATGTCTCCTTTTTTGTTTTTGATTTTATTTATTTGCATCTTTTCTCTTTTTTTTCTTAGTGTGGCTAAGAAAATTTTGTAAAAATTTTACAAATTTTTACAATTGGAAAATTTTGTAAATTTTGTTTAACTTTTCAAAAAACCAACTTTTTGTTTCATTGATCTTTTGCATTTTTTTAAATTTCAATTTCATTTATTCTCTGATGTTTATTTCTTCCACAAATTTTGAGTTTGGTTTACTCCTGATTTTCTAGTTCTTTAAGATGAATTATTATATTATTTGCAGTTTTTTCTCTTTTTTTATGTAAGCACTTATAGCTACAAACTTCCCTCTTAGCATTGCTGCTTTTGCTGCATCTGATACACTTTGATATTCTGTGTTTCCATCATCATTTTTTTTCAAGAAATTTTTCAATTTTCTTCTTAATTTCTTTACTGTCATTCAGAAGCATATTGTTTAATTTCCATGCGTTTGTATAGTTTCCAAAATTCCTCTTGTTAATTTCTAGTTTTATTCCATTGTGGTCAGAGAAGATGCTTGATAAATTTCAGTTTCTGAATCTTTTAAGACTTGTTTTGTGACCTGACATATGGTCTATCCTTGAGAATGATCCATGTGCTGAGGAAATTAACTGATATTTTTTAGTAAAAAAAGAATCTCATGCCTGTAATCCCAGCACTTTGGGAGGCCGAGGCGGGTGGATCACTAGGTCAAGAGATCAAGACCATCCTGGTCAACATGGTGAAACCCCGTCTCTACTAAAAATACAAAAAATTAGCTGGGCATAGTGGCACGTGCCTGTAATCCCAGCTACTCAGGAGGTTGAGGCAGGAGAATTGCTTGAACCCAGGAGGCGGAGGTTGCGGTGAGCCGAGATTACGCCATTGCACTCCAGCCTGAGTAACAACAGTGAAACTCCATCTCAAAAAAAAAAAATTATCTTCCCTTCCCCTCCAGCCCAGTTTTCTAGTGTCTACACAAATGGACTCTTCTTTTTTTTAATCTAGTCCATTATAATCCATTACCTCGTTATTAACTTTGATGCTCAAGCTGCCCTGCAGTTGACCATGGGAGCCTCTTTAAGCTGGCTCTTGTATCCTTCTGGCCTGTCTCCAGCAGTCTTCAAACATGTCTTCAGCTTCTCAAATCATAAGACTTTCCAGGCTCATCTTATACTTTCCTGGAATTGTCCATTGCTCTAAAGAGCCCTGGTTCCTTTTAATAAGGAATGGTATTTTAAAAGCAAAGTTTGGACGTCCCAGTTACAGGGGTATCTTATTTTGAAGCTCCTTCAGTGCGTGTACCTGGAGTACATGCTATATTTTTTAAAATAGTGATTTTATATTACATCGCCAATTCAAAGCCAGTACCACAGGGTTCTTTTGCATCTACGCTCATTCTAAATTCTCCCACAGTGACAAGCTTGATATTTTCTTCTCCAAAATATTAATATGTTTATGTGTTTTATCCTACAATTGTATATAGTTTCAGAATTACACTTGTTGCTTTACTAACAACAAACCTACTAGGTAAATTCAAGATTTTTTGCAGTTATTTTTGGTCACAGGATGTTACTTGCTTAGATTATATTATTTTCAAAACCTAGTTGAATTGATTATGTTTTCTCTGTTGTTATGCAATCTGGTAATACAATTAAATTGACTTGCATCTGCATTTAATGTTAGGGTTTGATCCACCCACTCTTTTAAATTTAATTTTACTTTTGAATGTGGGTGACATTCTTGGTTTAGTAATGTAAGCCTAACCTTGTTTTCAGCAAGACAACTGATAAATTTCTTGTGATCATTTCAGAGAAAGTTTTATCTGCTAGAAGTACCCCAACTCAACGGTTGTTGTGTGGGCCAATTTAATTTTGCAGAAGGGTTTCTAGTGACAACTAGAGGACCCGGTGACATTATAGAAACAACTATTGGTTTCTATAAACCCTCTTACTAGATGGTGGTAAGCTCTTTTGGAACAGACACTGTCTTTGAATCTCCAGAGCCTAAGAAATGATTAATTCATAAAAGTTATTCAATAAATCTTTATTGAATAAAGGGAAGGGCGAACAAGTAGATAAGTAAATGGAAGGGAGAATATCTCAACAAGCTAAAATGATAGGCTAATACCAATTGAATTAAGTAGGACTGAATGAAGTGTGACATTTATGTTATAAAAGACAAAGTATGTCTAAATGTAGAGAATATGGAAACCCTGGCTTAACAACCATATGAAAAGATTTTTTTGACTCAGGATATTGTTGCTGAAAAAGCTCAAAATCTTGATAAAAGTTTAGACTTCATTAGCTATTTTCTGTACATGTATAATATCAAGGTAGTCCCACTACCCATTGCTCTGAAGTACTGTATCCAATTCCAGGTCACACACTTTTTAAGGGAGACATTGAGGCAGAGGAAGCATTTTTAGGAGAGTAACCAGGAGGTTGAAGAGTCTGAAAACCACATCCAGATACTATTATAGTTGATGGAAAATATTGGGGTGGTTTTCACTGGAGATGATTTTGAGATGAGATGAAATAAGAACTCTTCAAATTCCTGAATGATTGTCATGAAGGAAAAAGATCAGTCACTCTGTGGAGCTTTAAATAGCAGAACTAAGACCAGTTCATGTAAGGTATAGAGGCTGACTTCAGCCCAATGTAAGAAATTCTTACAGAGCTGAACAGAGAAGGAATGAGTCACTTCACACTGATGAGCTTCAAACATGGTGAGGTCCATGGCATTGTCAGCCACTGCCTCTGTGACCATCTTTCAGGAGTGTTGGAAAGGAATGCCCTGCTTGAATTAGATCAAATGTGCCTGAAGGAACTGTCCAGCTGAAAGACTCCATACTTGAGCCTTCTGGGCCAGTGTCATCAAAGAACATTGATGTTTTCTAATAATTAGATTTCTCTAATAATGGAGGAATATTTCCATGTACTGATAGGTGTGATTTTTGTGTCATTCACAAGGTGGCTCTAAATAGTGTTTATCAGATTCAGATCGCAAATACTAATCCTTAAAATACTGCTTGAAATACTGCTTTTAGGGATTCACAATCAGTGAGAACATCTCAGAGGGTCTGAGAAGGAAGTTGTTTTAACTTTAACTCAGAATTGCTTAAACACAGTTGTCAACGGAACTAAGTGTTTAATGCGATTATCTCTGCTTCCAAGTTTCCTTGGTAATACTGGCTGCTTTCTTCCTTTTTGAACCTCCTGCCTCTGAGGTCATTATTTTATGTTGTTTCTAGTGCATAACGCTGTTCGACAAGTCTCAAACACAATTTTCTAAAGCAACCACAAGATGGCGCTGCCAGTCTTACAAAATCAAGCTGCTGCCTTTCTCTAACCTCTGTTTCCTAAGGGCCTTGGACAGGACTGCGCTCCACAAGGCCTGGGACCGCTGGGTTACCTGTGTACATGAGTTAGCCTGGAACGACTGCACCTGACCCAGATGGGTGACGTGATCCAAAGAGCGTTACAAGTACTGGGGTTTCCTGGTTGTCTCTTCCAAGTTACCATTTTAAGGATAAATTTCCTTAGAGTTCATGATTGGAACCCTTTTCTTCTAAATCAGTGAAAAGCAGAAGGCCCTGAAAGCTGACAAAACCCTTTTCCTGCCTAGCCACTAGGTATTTTCAACTAAGTATATTTCATTTCCTTCCAGGAGGCTTAGCCCTCTGTGCTGATGAGTCAATTCTAATTAGCAGCAGCAGGAACAGTTTAATTGTGTTCCGATCCTGATTGCGCCATCATCAAAAAATTGATTTCTGCAGATGTATGCATTTTAATGAATGGGAAAGATAAGCATTGTCCTCAAAGATAAGAAAGGGATGTTTCTCACTGAGTCTAAAGAGCTTACACCAGCTGTGCTGCGGGTGGGCAAGAAGAGTTAATGGCTTCCAAGGGCTCTCAGTGTCCTTGTGGTTCCCAGTTCTAAGAAGATCTATGTGTACATAGATGGCACTTTCAGATATCTTCAGAAAAATCTCTCTGCTTCTTTCTATCAGTTCCTTCTGTGTTACCCACCGTGTTCTTCCTTTGTAAGTCCTCTCTACGCTTCAGAATTTCATTCATTCATTCATTTACTCATTCATTCAGTAGAAATATTTATACCTACTTTCTGTACAGCACATACTCTAAGTGCTATAGGAATTTTTTTTTTTTTTTGAGACGGAGTCTTGCTCTACAGTCAGCCAGGCTGGAGCACAATGGCACGATCTCAACTTACTACAACCTCCGCCTCCCAGGTTCAAGCAATTCTCCCGCCTCAGCCTCCTGAGTAGCTGGGATTACAGGCAGGTGCCACCACGCCCAGTTAATTTTTGTATTTTTAGTAGAGATGGGGTTTTACCCTATTGGCCAGCCTGGTCTTGAACACCTAACCTCAGGTAATCCACCCACCTTGGCCTTCCAAAGTGCTGGGATTACAGGTGTGAGCCACCGTTCCTGGCCCTATAGGAGATTTAAAGATGAATTCCCCTGTCTCATGAAGGTTGTTAAGAGGTGAGAGACACGCACACATGAAAAGTAACAAGTTATGAGCCAAAGTCTGGACAGGACAAGGAATGTGTGCTGAATATGGAAATTCCACTCCTGGATTCTCAGCCAGCACCCTGCATTATGAGGTCAGAGAGAACTCTGTAGAATCCCCTCCCTGAGGATTATCTGTGTTCAGTCACCATTTATTCTTTTAAGATTGTCTACAAGTTCTCAGAAAGGTAGCACGGGAAAGGAGGTTCAGTGGTCACAGGATTGCTTATCCCTGGGGTTCCAGGAAGGATGTCACTGACAAGAAGAGGACTTAGAAAACGTGCACAAGTGGAGGCTACTGGCTGACCAGAGAGATTTCCTTGAGATTTCTGCTAAACAGGATGTATTGGCTCTGGAATTATTTTTTGTCTTTTTACAAGTGAGATTTTAAAAAAGTTATTCACAAAAATTGTCAACATACAAGAATAGTACAATAAAACATGCATATTCCCAACAGGAATATTCAACAGTTGCTAATATTTTGCCACATTTGCTTCAACTAACTGTGTGTTCCCAAAATGTCTCTTAAAGATGTTTTCCCTCTGAAACTAGGATACAATAAAGAGACATGCAGGCCGGGCGCGGTGGCTCACGCCTGTAATCCCAGCACTTTGGGAGGCCGAGGTGTGTGGATCATGAGGTCAAGAGATCAAGACCATCCTGGTCAACATGGTGAAACCCCGTCTCTACTAAAAATACAAAAAATTAGCTGGGCATGGTGGCGCGTGCCTGTAATCCCAGCTACTCGGGAGGCTGAGGCAGGAGAATTGCCTGAACTCGGGAGGTGGAGGTTGCGGTGAGCCGAGATCATGCCATTGCACTCCAGCCTGGGTAACGATCGAAACTCCGTCTCAAAAAAAAAAAAAAAAAAAAGAGACATGCATTGGGTGCCATGTCTCTTTAGTCTCTTTTAATCTAGGAGAGTTCTTTGTAAAAAACAAAATGACTCTTTGAAAGCACAATGCCTCAGTTGTCTTAAACATTGTGGAATGTCCCACATTCTGGGTCTGCCTGCTGGTCTCCTCTGATATCTTAAAACTTGCCCTGCTCTCCTTCTGTATTTCCTAGAGACTGTAAACTCAGTCATAAAGATGATCCTGAGTGTACAGTCTTTCCGGAGATTTTCAGCCAGTAATGAAAAAGACGAGTGTTGGCAAAGGTGTGGAGAAATGGGAACCCTCATACACTGCTGGTGGGAATGCAAAATGGTGCAGCCACTCTGGAAAGTAGTGTGTTTATTTCTTTAAAAGTTATAGATAAATTTATCATACAACTCAGAAATTCCACTCCTAAGTATCTCCTCAGGAGACATACACACGTATGTCCACGTGAAGACCTGCACGTGAATGTTCACAGCAGCGTCGCTTTTAACGGTCAAGAAATGGAAACGACCCAAATGTGATCAACTGATGTGTGAATAAACAAAATGGAGAACAGGACATTGTTCAGCAATAAAGATGAACTATTGTGATTCCTCAAAATGTTAAAAATAGAACTATCATGTGATCAAGCAAGCTCACTTCTGGGTGTATATCCAAAAGAACTGACAGCGGTGTCTCAAAGAGAGATTTGCACACACATGTTCATAATAGTGTCATTCAAAATAAACAAGAGATAGAAGCGATACAGATATTCACTGATACGTGAATGGATAACCAAAATGTAGTTTATACATGCAATGGAGTATTTAAAAAGAAGGACATTTTAGTATTAAAAGAGAAGGAAATTCTGTAAATTCTGTAGATGCTACAACATGGATGAAACTTGAAGACATTAAATAAAATAAGCCAAGCCGGGCGCAGTGGCTCACGCCTATAATCCCAGCACTTTGGGAGGCCGAGGCGGGTGGATCACGAGGTCAAGAGATCGAGACCATCCTGGTCAACAAGGATGGTCAATCCCGTCTCTACTAAAAATACAAAAATTAGCTGGGTATGGTGGCGCGCGTCTGTAGTCCCAGCTACTCGGGAGGCTGAGGCAGGAGAATTGCTTGAACCCAGGAGGCGGAGGTTGCGGTGAGCCGAGATCGCGCCATTGCACTCCAGCCTGGATAACAAGAGCGAAACTCCATCTCAAAAAAAAAAAGAAAAACAAAATAAAATAAGCCGGTCACAAAATGACAATTATTATATGATTTCACTTATATAGGGTATCTAGTCTTTTATGCCCTACTTCGGCTGAGCTGGCCGTGGTTCTGCTGGTCACCTCTGGGGGTTTCAAGAGCCCATTCCACATCCTCATTAGTGTTTGTGGCCTCTGGAGCCCTTTCCTAAACTGTTGCAAGCTGAACCCATCTTAGAACTCATTAATGAGTTGCTTGCAACACTTTAGGAAACTTCACTGGATGCATGGTTAGCTACAGTGATAGCCTGACTTAAATGAGTGCTTTCTGTCACAGGTTTAATGTAGCCGAAAGCCCATGTGCCATACTGAAAACTACTCACAACTGCGTCCTGGTTAAACTCCACTTCTCTCATCATCATCACCCAGATGCAGGGATAGGCAAGAAGGCATTACTGAGAGAAGTGGGGATGTGACCTTCATCCCCAATTCAGACGTGTGTTCTTTTGCGTTTCATTTGGTTATATTTTCTTCTTGTGGGTGCATGTGATTTGTCACACACCTGCCTCTATGAGCACTGGAGATGTCTGTGAGGAGACCTGGTAGCTCCTGACACCTGGAGATCAGAGCGAATTAGGTGTTGTTCCAGAGCCTTGCATCAGATGATAAGCTAAATACTGGAAATACAAAGCCTTTGGCTCTGACAGGGTAAAGGTAACAGAGCCAGACATAACTCTCTGGGTATGCTTTTGATTACGAGGAAGCTTTATGAATATTTATAAGACTTTAAAAAGGAATCTGGATTATCATCAGATGGCTTTGTATACACATAGTGTTAAAATGTTCTAAGAGGAAGATGAAGGGAAGACACACTGGGCAAGGCAGGCTTTGTTCGTTTTCTGCCCCATTAAACTGAAAGCTTTGTTGCTTCAGCATACATTTCCTATTTCTGTTATTCGCTCATGTGGTCTTGGGTCAGTCTCATTTCATACCACAGGGAAGGTATGAAAGTATATGTTCTAATATGGGGCAGGTTCTGACCCATCAGAGGGATGGTCCCCAAGATTCCTGCTGTGCTAGGCATTAACCATCGTGAATTACTTGTGAATTGTAGTGAGGTCTAGGATGTCCTGGGAGAAGGTCGAGGACAGCTAGGGGCAAACAGAGGCTTTGGGACAAAAGCTTGAATAACTACTAGCGGAGTAACTTAGAAGATTTGGGGCCACAGTTATTTACCACCTCCCTCAGAATTGTGTCGGTTTTTTAACAATTCATATGGCTGTACTAGTGCATAATGGCCACATGTAACCTTTCCACGGTTCTGCTCCTCATCTTCAGAATGGGGACAAACCAGGCTGCCTACCTTGTAGACTTATTGAACCTTATATGTAGATGTTATTTGAGCACAGTAAAGTCTGTAAAACAGAAATACACAGTAAGAGTTTTTGAGGGTCATCCCTTCTTCTCGTGGGGTGGGAAGCTTTCCCAGTTGGTGAAGGTTCTCTGGGGCTGAGGTTGTTAGAGGGCCGACTCCAATCTGAGATTACAGAGTATTCCAATAAAACTAAGGACTAAAAATAGACAATGGGATGGGCCCTCTGGGAGAGCACTTCAGACAGCTACTGGGGCCAGCGTATGGGAGACCAGGACTGAAGCTCCAGGAAGAGGAAAGAGTGACCCCTTCCATCTCTAGGGCTGTCTCTGATGTCTGCCCTTTTCCTGCTTCCTGTAGGGTGACTTGGTATGTGTGAACAAGGGATGGAGGGGAGAAGAAACCCATGTTTCAACTCTGACCCCATCAGGGAGGTTAACTGTTTTCTGCCAAAGGGAGTATAATTGAAAGAGTCTGACTCATCACCAGTACTCATTAAATATTTGATAATTAACACTGTGGCAGTACTAGTAGCTCACAGGACACACGGCAGGACGAAACACTCAGATTAGAGAGCAGGAGAAAGCAACTAAACTATTAAAATGGAAGGGAATCTATTGTTGGGAATAAGTAAGTAACAGCAGGCATGTTTCAGAGCATACTGAAACAGTGCAATATCTTTACTATCTCTCAATTCATTCATTTAATACAAAATTCATGGCATCTTATGGCAGACTAGGATTTAGCTATCTGACACGATGCTGCCATCACCCTGTCCTTCTCATATACTTGTCTTAGTATGTTCTATGCTGCTAAATCCTGGCCCAGTCACTTACTAGCTGTGTCTCCAGACAAATTACCTATGTGTCAAAGGCTGCCAGACTTAGGAAATAAAAATATAGGCTACCTAATTACATCAGAATTTATAATCGTCTGTGCCTAGATGCACTCAGATAATAGGAAAATATTGTACAGAACATACTTTAACAATTACTTGTTGTTTATTTGAAATAAAATATCAGTAGCGAAATTACATGCTGCTTTAATTATATTTTCCCCATGATTTGGCACTCGTTAATGGTTCCTTGTTTTGTGGAATGTGCTTACAAAATTCCTTACACTTACAGTCTAAGTTCCACTTACATTGCAACACAGCTTACCTAGTTATCGTATCTGAATCGTTTCATTCTTTTGTCCAGTGAACCTTCATTAATGAGAAAAAATACTCGACATTAGCGTGGTGAGCCAGTGTACTGGGTATGTACTGGCATCAAGTTAACAACCCAGAGAGCTTCACTTCAAATACAGCTTGTTGAAGTATATGCCATCTTTCATGGCATAAGCTGCCTTCCTACTCGTCAGGATTACATTGCAGCTCTTGATCAACAACTTTTTATTAATCCATTGACAAAAAACAGCATTGTTATCAACTTTTATCTTCTTCTTCTTCTTCGGTGCTACATATAAGAATTTCACTTGCTCACAGGCCAGAAGTCCATGTAAAAGAATAGAGTTCTCCAAGGGCTGAAACCATTTCAGAAGATAGTTATGGTAAGTGCCATATTAATTATCCACTTCAAGTAGGAATTTCTTTTCCTGTTCATAAATAATATTGTTCTTTTTAAGAACAGCCTTGACACTTTTTTTTTCTTGAGACGGAGTTTCTCTCTTGTTACCCAGGCTGGAGTGCAATGGCGCGATCTCGGCTCACTACAATCTCCGCCTCCTGGGTTCAGGCAATTCTCCTGCCTCAGCCTCCTGAGTAGCTGGGATTACAGGCACACACCACCATGCCCAGCTAATTTTTTTGCATTTTTAGTAGAGACGGGGTTTCACCATGTTGACCAGGATGGTCTCGATCTCTTGACCTAGTGATCCACCCGCCTCGGCCTCCCAAAGTGCTGGGATTACAGGTGTGAGCCACCGCGCCTGGCCCCAGCTTTGACACTTTTTAAGAACAGCTTTGACTGAAAAGGGATAATTTTTGGTCAATACTTTCTTTAATGTATTCAGCAAGTTCTTTTAAGCACTGGAGTACTTCAGTAACACTGTTTGCTCTTCTTCAATTTGCATAATCATATTGCTAAAAGATATTAAAAATTATGAACAAGAAATTAGTAGGCTTCATTCAACGGATTATTTAAAAAGTCAGCTGCATTTATTCAAGAGAGCCAATAGGGTTTTAGATGGGAGAGAAGGAAAAACTGTCAGGTCTCCAAGACCATCCCCACCATCAAAAATTTACTAGAAGATAGATTTGACCATTATACAATATAAATGTTCTTCAAAACATATTGTTCCATACAATAAAACATACAATGTTATCGTCAACTAAAAACAATAAATACTTTTTTTGAGACAGGGTCTTGCTCTGTTGCCCACGCTGGAGTGCAGTGGCATGATCATGGGTCACTGCTGCCTTGACCTCCTGGTCTCAAGTGATCCTTCTACCTCAGCCTCCTGAGTAGCTAGGATTGAAGGCACGCACCAGCATGCCTGGCTAATTTTTGTTTTTTGTTTTATTATTATTTTTAACTTTTTTTTTTTGAGACAGAGTTTCGCTCTTGTTACCCAGGCTGGAGTGCAATGGCGCAATCTCGGCTCACCGCAACCTCCACCTCCTGGGTTCAGGCAATTCTCCTGCCTCAGCCTCCTGAGTAGCTGGGATTACAGTCACGAGCCACCAAGCCCAGATAATTTTTTGTATTTTTAGTAGAGACAGGGTTTCACCGTGTTGACCAGGATGGTCTCGATCTCTTGACCTCGTGATCCACCCGCCTCAGCCTCCCAAAGTGCTGGGATTACAGGCTTTAGCCACCTCGCCCAGCATTTTTTTTAACTTTTAAGTTCAAGGGTACATGTGCAGGTTTGTTATATAGGCAAACTTGTGTCATGGAGGTTTGCTGTACAGATTATTTTGTCACCCAGGTATTAAGCCTAGTACCTGCTATTTGTTTATTTACTGATTTATGTGAGATTTCATACCTACATACTGTAACCCACAAGAGGAAATATTTTTCTGTCGCATCCCAGAACACGTATGCATACAACCCCCAGCATAAAACATATATAAGCATAAACAATACTTATCCTGCAATATGTAATGCATTCAAATTTTTTCTTGAAAAAAAATGCTGGTCACAAACCATGAACGGCTGTGATCCATGGTTTGAAAAGCACAGCTCTAACACAGCTAACATTTATAAAGCCGTGCTGTAGCCCGACACTGTACAGTCACATGTATTACCCTTGTTTGAGCCATCCATCAACTTTGTGACTTAGATTATCATCTCCATTTTACAGATGAGAAAACTGAGGCTGAAGGAAGTTGCTGCCCAAGGTCACATTTTAGTAGTAAAGTGTGGTGGTAAGTAGCCAAGCAGGGATTTGAACCAAAGGCTGAAGCCAAGAATCAAATGCTTGGTCACCAGACTACATGCCTTCAGCTGCGGAAATGCAGGGCAAATTTATGTCCTTGTTAGAGCACCTGCGTCCCCCAGAAGGCTTTTGGCAAACATTCCTGTGCAGTGCTTGTCATCACTGCTTGGATCAGCTTTCTCGGCTCCTCCTGTGTGTGCGTGTGCAAGGACAGAGCAGGGTGTCTGGGGGCCACTCTGCTTCGCTCTGGCCTTCACACTGCCCAAGTCAGCAGGGATGTTTTCTTGAGGGAGAGGGTGGGAAAAAAACTTTCAGTTTGATTGTACACTGGTGTGTGGCTTGTTTCTACTTCACTATGCTTCTTTATCTTCTGTGAGGTGATACTAAGTCAGATATGTATTTAAAGGATGTAAGAAAAAGCTGCTTGGGTGTTGAAGCCCAGAGACGGAAAGCAAAGATTAGGGCACGTGCACGTATTCAGGGTGCTGAAACGCCCCCCACTCTAGACTCCCCACGGCCACCGCTACCATCTGGAAGTCTCTTGGTTCTACTCTTTTCTCTTTTCCCCTCCGGCCTGGTTCTTCACCTAAAGGGCCCATCTCATCAGTTGAACCCATCTCTAGGTAGGTTCAATTGATGAGATGCACAAGGAGTGGTGGGCAGGCTAATAATTTGGATCCACTTCATACACACTCTCCATTGATGTCTTGGCAGTCATTTGTTGCGGAGGCTGCAGGTGATGGGGGAAGGAGGTCTCAACGGCTTCTCAGCAGTGAGAGCACATGCCTGTCTCACAGTCAGCCCACTCAACTGCACTACGCTGAGCTCAGCAGCACACAGGATCCATATCACCAGTGGGCATCAGGGACCACCTGAAGAGTGGCCCCTATAAGCCCCGAGGGGATTCTCAAACTTGAGAGTTAGTCGGAATCACCTGGGGGCTCTTAAAATACAGACTGCTGGGCCCCAGCCTGAGTTTCTGGCTCAGTAGGCCTGCAGTGGGTACT
This sequence comes from Leontopithecus rosalia, assembly GCA_028533165.1. Lineage (NCBI taxonomy): Eukaryota > Metazoa > Chordata > Mammalia > Primates > Cebidae > Leontopithecus > Leontopithecus rosalia. The sequence continues at coordinate 5,714,014 of CM052655.1, read as the reverse complement.
GAGAATGAACACTTCTCTTCTTTGTTTCCTTTTTTTTTTTGAGACAGAGTCTTGCTCTGTTGTTCAGACCAGAGTGCAGTGGCACAACTTGACTCACTGCAACTTCTGCCTCCCTAGTTCAAGCAATTCTTTTTGCCTCAACTTATGGAGTAGCTGGAATTAGAGGCTCCTGCCACCATGCCTGGCTCATCATTGTTGGCCAGGCTGGTCCTGAACTCCTGACCTCAAGTGATCCGCCTGCCTCCCAAGGCGCTAGACGTGAGCTATTGCGCCCAGCTGAGAATGTGCATTTCTAACAAGTTCTCAGGTGGTGCTGATGTTGATGCTGCTGGTCTGGGGATGTCAAGAAGAGCATCCTTGAGGAGGATTCTAGAAAAATCTCTCTTCATGTTTCTTTGATGTTTATGGGCCCCTTCTAGGTGGGGCCCCTTCCCTCTACTGGCTGGCTCTCCATTTAAGCTGATGCACTGCAAGTCTTGAAAACAGAGAAATTAAAAACCCATTAGTCTGGCTGGGAAAGCCCCGCCTAGCCTCCCAGGGAGGAGTTTCTGTGTGATACCAAACTCACACAGGTGTTTAAATGCTTGTTAATTTACTTCACCTGAGGTTGCAGTAAGCTGAGATCTGCCACTGTGCTCCAGCCTGGGTGACAGAGTGAGACTCTGTCTCAAACAAACAAACAAATTTACCCCACCCTACCTGAAAGTTTTCTGCATCAGGGGATGGTGAATTCTAACTACCTAAGTGGCCTAGCCTGATGAGCAAAAGCTGGTAATATTTTGGGCTCTTTCAAAAAGGAAGTACAGGGCTGGGCACCGTGGCTCATATCTGTAATCCCAGCACTTTGGGAGGCTGAGGCAGGATGATTGCTTGAGGCCAGGCATTTGAGACCAGCCTGGGCAACATAGTGAGACCCTGATTCTATTAAAAAAATTAGCTGGACATGGTGGTACATGCCTGCAGCCCTAGACACTCAGGACGCCAAGGAACAAGGAGCACTTGAGCCCAGTAGTTGTGGGTTGCAGTGAGCTATGATTGTGCCACTGCACTCCAGCCTGGGAGACACAGCAAGGCTTTGTCTTAAACAAAAAAGAGGAAGAACAGTATGAAAAAGACAAAATAGTATGATGAAAAGGAGACTCAGCACATGCATTTCTACCAAAATGTACTTTGTATACGTGATGCCACCAAGCCCATTCAAATATGCATAGATTTGCTTGAACCTAAGCCTTCTGCATATTCAGTCTGGTTGTTACAAACACAAACCTGAAGTTGACAGAAGGAAAGAAACCTGGGGATCACGTAAACCAACAAGCTGCATCTTCAGTTTTCACTCCCAGTCCCCAGAACCCAAGTTCTGAAAGACTGTGGCTACTACTTGTTCATTTCCCATGAATGCACCAATCGGTACTATCAGAACTCCCGCGCCCACGCCAAAAGCTGGGGCCGCCTTTGTGCAGAAAGGTGTCCTCCTTCATTACACCTGGAAATACTGAGGCGAGCTCAGGGATGCTTTTTCTTCCTGTGTGGGAGCCAGCTGGGAACCAATCACTGGGCTGCAAATGACGGTCATATTCCTCAGTCATGTGCACTCAGCAAAATGTTACCAGTCTCAATGAAAATGAAATAGAAAAAATGTTAGGAACGTTGGTGTATCCTAGCTTCTGAGCATAGCTGGCTTGAGAGCAGAGGTACATTCATTCCTTCTAGCCAAGGCCTATACAAACCCACAGGTACAATCCTACGGGAAGTCTGAAGGGACCTCACTCTGGGAAAGATACGCGTAGTATGCACAAGTTTAAAGGATGATTTTCTATTCTTAGGACTCAAAAAAAATTCAATGCGTCTTCAGCAATCAATTGCATTCCTTGGAAATGCCAGCGGGAAAAGAACTAACCTGTCTCACTTTAAAAAATGCTGTTGAAGGTGGAGTATTCTCTCTCCCCTGGGGGAGGCCAGGGCTGCAGTGTTGCTCTAGTCATTTAATACAATCACGCTTCTTTCACACGCCTAAGTGCACCAGAATTTAAAAGTGTTTTTAAAAATGTGTATTGAGAACAAATGCTGTTGACTTGATCTAAAACAGCATTCTTTTTAAAAATCTTACCCTCTCAGCCTTGCCCGTATAGCATGAAGAGCACCGAACAGGTGAGTCAAAGTTAACTAAGAAAAGCTTTTAAGAGAGCGCATCAGCTGGGCGCGGTGGCTCACGCCTATAACCCCAGCACTTTGGGAGGCCGAGGCGGGTGGATCACAAGGACAAGAGATCGAGACCCTCTTGGTCAACATGGTGAAACCCCATCTCTACTAAAAAATACAAAATTTAGCTGGGCACGGTGGCGCGTGCCTGTAATCCCAGCTACTCAGGAGGCTGAGGCAGGAGAATTGCTTGAACCCAGGAGGTGGAGGTTGCGGTGAGCCGAGATTGCGCCATTGCACTCCAGCCTGGGGAACAAGAGTGAAACTCCATCTCAAAAAAAAAAAAGGAGAGAGCCCAGCAACACGAAGGAATCCATTCAGGCTGCAGAAAGCAAAGGAGACAGCCCTGGTGTGGTAAGCTGTTTCAGGATAGGGACCATGGGCCGGGTGTGGTGGCTCATGCCTGTAAACCCAGCACTTTGGGAGGCTGAGGTAGGTAGATGGCTTGAGGTCAGGAGTTTGAGACCAGCCTGGTGAACCATGGTGAAACCCCGTAAAAAATATAAAAATTAGCCATTCGTGGTGGCTACTTGGAAGGCTGAGGCATGAGAATCGGTTGAATTCAAAAGGCAGAGGTTGCAGTGAGCCAAGATCCCACCATTGCATTAAAGCATGGGCAACACAGTGAGACTCTGTTTCCAAAAAACAGACAAACAAAAAAAAGACAAGCACCATAAACTCCTTTAAAACAGAAAGAATGAAATAGCTTCATTCAAGAGAAGGAGCAATGAAACAGACACCCAACCAGAGAAAACTCCAGTAGACTGTGGACAGTCAGCTTTCCCCTAAGGGTAACACTGAGACAGGAGAACTAAATCAGAACAGGTTTTGGAAAAATCGTATTGCCTTTTGTTTCCAAGTGGAAGTGCTGGCAGAAGTGAAGAGGCAGCATGTTCCACTGACGTTTCTGAAAAATCACATGGCTTGATTAACTTTCCTCCTACCCAGGACAGGACTGAATAAACATTATCTTCTAACCTGACCCGAAGCAAAAACTACGAAAGGGGGTTTGTGGCAACTGCTTAAAAATCAAATCAGTCGGGCGCGGTGGCTTACGCCTATAATCCCAGCACTTTGGGAGGCTGAGGCGGGTGGATCACGAGGTCAAGAGATCGAGACCCTCCTGGTCAACATGGTGAAACCCCGCCTCTACTAAAAATACAAAAAATTAGCTGGGCATGGTGGTGCGTGCCTGTAATCCCAGCTACTCAGGAGGCTGAGACAGGAGAATTGCCTGAACCCAGGAGGCGGAGGTTGCGGTGAGCCGAGATCACCCATTGCACTCCAGCCTGGGTAACAAGAGCGAAACTCCATCTCAAAAAAAAAAAAAAAAAAAAAAAATCAAATCAATGTGTGGGAATTCCCAGATGGTCAATCACTATATTTGTTATTGCTGCACTTGGAGAGCACTCTCCACCTCTTTCACCTCTCCCCACCATCACCACCTCCTTCAAACAAGAGTCACACAGGGAATGCCTCTCAAGCGGGGGATCTAGTCTGTCCCAGTGCCACAGGCTTAGGTGTATCTGTGGATTCCAGCCAATGGGATGGCCATATGTCAACTTAGAAAGGGTGGGGGCTATGATGTGACTCCAGCATCACGGTCAGCTTCCTGCCAGTGTAACAGTCTTCCAAGTTAAAATGTAGATAAGACACAGGTACGTGTACATTTATGGGGGTTAAATATCAGAAAGCAAATCCAATTTAGAGGCTTATAAAATGAGAGGGATGATGGTAGGGCTGCACGTGTTGGGCACTGATGCCTGTTGCAGGCAGAATTCACCCTGCTTAATTGACGTCTTGCTGAGGAAGACAGGGCGATGGGGTGTTACAGAGAAAGTAGACGTAAGAAAGGAAGGTGGAGCATGCCTGAAATTCTGTAATTTCTTTCTTTCTTTCTTTTTTTTTTGAGATGGAGTTTCTTGTTGTTACCCAGACTGGAGTGCAATGGCGCGGTCTCGGCTCACCACAACCTCCGACTCCTGGGTTCAGGTAATTCTCCTGCCTCAGCCTCCCGAGTAGCTGGGACTACAGGCGCGCACCACCCTGCCCAGCTAATTTTTGTATTTTTAGTATAGACGGGGTTTCACCATGTTGACCAGGATGGTCTCGATCTCTTGACCTCGTGATCCCCCCGCCTCGGCCTCCCAAAGTGCTGGGATTACAGACGTGAGCCACCGCGCCCGGCCCGTAATTTCTTCCTCTTGTGATTTTTGTTGTTGCTGTTGTTTTTGAGACAGAGTTTCAGTCTGTCATTCAGCCTGGAGTGCAGTGGTGTGATCTTGGCTCTCTGTCACCTCTGCCTCCCTGGTTCAAGCGATTTTTCTGCTTCAGCCTCCTGAGTAGCTGGGATTACATTACAGGTGCCTGCCACCACACCTGGCTAATTTTTGTATTTTTAGTAGAGACGGGGTTTCACTATGTTGGCCAGGCTATTCTCGAACTCCAGACCTCAAGTGATCACTCGCCTTGGCCTCCCGAAGTGCTGTGATTACAGACATGAGCCATGGCGCCTAGCTTCCTCTTTTGATTGTATAATGCATTTGAATTGGAGAAATGTCTTTCGTTCACACTTTTCCAAATAATCAGAGGGAATATAATTGCTGATTCAGAATACAAATAAGACTTCTTTTATCTCTTCCCACTCCCCACCAATATCATCCGACAATACCCCAAGCCCATACAGTACAAGGCAGGCAATTGCTTTGTGAATTAGGAGGCAAACCATGTCCATCTGGGGGATAGGGTCACTGTGCCAAGGTCCCTTCTGAAGGCTACAGCCCTGATCCTGCCCTTCTCAGGCTTCAAGGTGTAAGCAACCATCTTTGGTGAGATTTTAAGGCTCATAGGGGAGCCTGCCACCACCTCCTGGGCAGTGGGAGGTCAGGGCCCTCCTGGCTTTCCTATACATCCCCTGCCAGGTGGCCAGACAACGCCATCCATGCACAGTGTCTTGTCTCCGTATGTAGAAGTGAGACAGTCCAAACACAGCATCTTCTACATTAGCCATGCCAGGCAGACAGCGGAGAGAAACCAGAGGCCAGAGAAGTGATTTTGTTTTGTTTTGTTTTTTTGAGACAGAGTCTTGCTCTGTCCCCCAGGCTGGAGTGCAGCGGCACAATCTTGGCTCACTGCTGTGACATGGTACTTGCCCCATAAACTGCATACCTCGACCATACCTTGGCTTTCCGTTGAAACTGCTCTCTGTAGCCCTAATGTGTCAGGCAAGCAGTCCAAACCAACGCCATCTTGGCCCCTGCGCCATTTTAAGACTTGTAGTAACTAAGGTCTGTGGTTTCCACCCTACCCGGACAATGTGTAAACTAATGCTTATCTTGACTTCTGTGAACCACTTAAGTAACAATCAGAATGTCCAAAGCCCCTCGCCCCCACCCCTGCCCAGGAGGTGGTTTACGGGCATAAAAGATCTTGACATCCTCCTTTAAGGGTCACGTGTTAGAGAGACTGGAGTCCTCTGTGGCCGCCGGCAAGAAAGACCCTGTAATTTGGCCTAGTCTTTGTCTCAGTGGTGATTTTGCGCTCGCTCAGTTACAACACTGTAACCTCCACCTCCCCGATTCAAGTGAGTCTCCTGCCTCAGCCTCCTGAGTAGCTGGGATTACAGATGCCCACCACCACGTCTGGCTAATTTTTGTATTTTTAGTAGAGACGGGATTTCACATCATGGCCAGGGTGATCTTGAACTCCTGACTTTATGATCCACCCGCCTCAGCCTCCCAAAGTACTGGCGTGAGCCACCGTGCCTGGCCTAGCAGTGATTTTTGTTTTGTTTTGTTTTTGAGACAGCATCTTGCTCTAGGCTCCAGGCTGGAGTGCGTTGAGGCTGGAGTGCCTTGCAGTGAGTTGGCTCACCGAAACCTCTGCCTACCTGGTTCAAGCAATTCTCCTGCCTCAGCCTCCTGAGTAGCTGGGATTACAGGCGTGCGCCACCATGCCCAGCTAATTTTTGTATTTTTAGTAGAGACGGGGTTTCACCATGTTGGCCAGGAGGGTCTCTATCTCTTGAACTCGTGATCCACCCGCCTTGGCCTCCCAAAGTGCTGGGATTACAGGCGTAAGCCACCGCGCTGGCCACGCAGTGATTTTAAAAGGAAAAGAGGACAGCTTTGGTCACCAAAAAAATCAAAAGGATGATTTACAAAAAAAAAAAAATATGTGGGGACTTTTTTTTTTTTTACGCTCTGCAATGCTCAGCCGTTTTACGTCAAACATAAAAACGTTCTTGAGTAGTTGTTTTGTTTTTTCGATTTAAACATTCATGAGAATGGCTGGGACGGTAGTGCTGTGGTGTGGCTGGCGTCTGAGTGGCCATGCTGATCCGGGTCCCTCAGACCACCTATGGTGTAGATCTGCCTTCTCTTGTGTGGCGGCAAAGGGGCTGGCCCAGCCTACAGAGAAGGGGTGGCTGCCTGCCACCACACCCTGCCAATTTTTGTATTTTTGGTAAAGATAGTTATCTTTAGTAAAGACAAGTTTCACCATGTTGGCCTGGCTCTTCTGGATGAAAAAAATGTTCATCCTCTTTTTTTTTTTTAACCCATCTTCTCTCTTCCTTTTTCAGTTGCTGTATTCCTGTCTCATCTGAGCAGATGGAGTGCACCTGGGTCGCAAACGTGGCTGATGTGAGACTGAGGAAGAGCAGGCCCGAACAGCGTGGCGGGGTGAGGAGAATCGCCGTGGTGGGCGGAGAGAAGGGGCTGCCCTCTGTACAGGCTTCTTCAAAGCAGTGCGGGAAGTAGAATCCCACCGTGATGAGCAGGTGCAAGGAAATGAGAGCTACCTGCAGGCTGTGAAGAGGATGAAGGAGTTCTGGTTGTTCTCGCAGACGCAGTTGTTGACCCGGGGACAGTGGTGTTCCATCTTGGGCATGCACCGCTTACAGACGCTGCAGTGGTGGGCTCGGTGAGGCTGAATGCTGCGGCATTTGGGACACCTGTACACCACCTGCCGCGGCTTCAGCTGGAAGCGCCCATGAATTCGTTAGTGGCATTTCCTTTGGGCACCGCCCCCAGGGCCGTCAGCATGGCCCAGCAGTGGGAGGCCGGGACCAAGGAGGCCGGCAGGTTGCACACAGTTCCGTGGATGATGCTGTGCACATAGTCTCGAGAGGGAATCAGCATGACAAAGAGGACCACACACTCCGCACAGGTAAGACTGGCACAGGCGATGCCGCAGCCGCCACGGATAAACCACATGGTTCCCACAGGACCAGGGTGGGGAGGCGGGACATGCTTCTCCCGCTGGAGGTGCTCTGGTTTCCGCTCAGCTTCTCGGGAGTGATGGGTGGGGATAAGCATCAGAAGCTATTCTGTCCACACTGGCATCGCAAAGCCAGAGGCAGTTCCCCAGTCTCAGGCCCCCGGTGGGGGTCCCGCCGCTGCCGCCTCCCCTGGCAGTCCCCAAGCCCGGACAGGCCTCGAGGTGCGGCCAATGGCTCCTGGAACGAGGCCCCCCGGCTCTCTGGACTCCGCCAGACACTGGGCAGAGCGCTGGAGAAGCCTTCGAGCTCCCGGCAGTGGGCGGCTCAGCTATTAGTCGTTTTGTCTTATCCTCTCACTCCTCCCACCCTTCACTCCCCAATAGGCCTGTGTGTGTGTTGTTGCCTTCCCTGTGTCCCTGTGTTCTTACTGTTCAGCTCCCACTTAGGAGGGCATGAACTGCTTGGTTTTCTGTTCCTGTGCTGATTTGCTGGAAACAATGGCCTCCAGTTGCATCCATGTTCCTCCAAGGGACATGATCTCATTTGTGTGTGTGTGTGTGTGTGTGTGTGTGTGTGTGTGGCCGCATGGTATCCCACGGTGTAAGTGTACCACATGTTCTTTATCCAGTCTACCACTGATGGGCATTTAGGTTGATTCCGTGTCTTTGCTATTGTGAATAGTGCTGCAGTGAACATATGCATCCATGTGTCTTTATACCAGAACGATTTTTATTCCCAGCAATGGGATTGCTGGGTTGAATGGCAGTTCTGTTTTTAGGTCTTTGAGAAATTGCCACACTGTCTTCCACAATGGTTGAACTAATTTACACTCCCACCAACCGTGTATGAGTGTTCCTTTTTCTTCACAACCTCTGCAGCAGCTCTTACTTTTTGACTTTTTAGTAATAGCCATTCTGATTGATGTGACATTGTATCTTACTGTGGTTTTAATTTGCGTTTCTCTGTTAATCAGTGATGCCCAACATTTTTTTCATATGATTGTTAGCCACGTATGTATCTTTTTTTGAAAAGTGTCTGTTTATATCCGCTGCCCACTGTTTAATGGGATTGTTTTTTTCTTATAAATTTAGGTTCCTTACAGATGCTGGATTTAAGACCTTTGACAGATGAATAGTTTGCAAAAAATGTTTCCCATTCTGTAAGTTTGTGTGTGTGTGTGTTCTGTTCACTCCAATGAAGGTTTCCTTTGCTGTGCAGAAGCTCTTTAATTAGATTCCATTTGTCCATTTTTGCTTTTGCTGTAATTGCTTTCAGTGTCTTCGTCATGAAATCTTTGCCCAATCCTATGTCCAGAATGGTTTTGCCTACGTTGTCTTCCAGGGTTTTATACTTTTCGGTTTTACCTTTAAGTTTTTAATCAATCTGAACTTAATTTTTGTACATGGTATAAGAAGCGGCCCAGTTTCAGTCTTCTGCATATAGCTAGGCAGTTATCCCAGCGCCGTTTATTGAATAGGGTATCCTGTCCCCATTGCTCGTTTTTCTCAGATTTGTTGAAGATCATATAGTTTAGGTGTGTGGGCTCATTTCTGGGTTCTGTATTCTGCTTTACTGGTCTGTGTCTGTTTTTGTACCGGTACCATGATGTTTCGGTTACTGTAGCCCTGTAGTGCAGTTCAAAGTTGGGTAGTGCAATGCCTCCAGCTTTGTTCTTTTTGCTTAGGATTGCCTTCACTATTCTGGCCCTTTTTTGGTTCGTGTGAATTTTAAAATAGTTTTCTCTAGTTCTGTGAAGAATGTCAGTGGTAGTTTAACAGGAATAGCATTGAATCTAGAAATTGCTTTGGGCAGTATGATCATTTTAATGATGCTGATAATTATAATGATACTGATCTGTCCATGAACATAGAATGTTTTTCAATTTGCTTGTGTCATCTCTGATTTCTTTGAGCAGCATTTGTAGTTCATCTTACAGAGCTCTTTCACCTCCCTGGTTGTAAGTATCTAAGCTATCAAAATGGAAGCCATTGTTTGGGAATAAGTAATTAATGGCCGGCACGTTTTTATTTATTTATTTTTTTTGTGAAAATTGTGAATGGGATTTTATTTTTATTTTATGTTTTTGGTGGCAATCATGAATGGAATTGTGTTCCTGAAGTGGCTCTCAGCTTGACTATTGTTGGTATATAGGAATGTTAGTGATTTTTGAACATTAATTTTGTATCCTGAGACTTCTCTAAAGTTGTTTATTAGCCTGAATAGCTATGGGGCTGAAACTAAGGGCTTTTCTAGATGTAGGATCTTGTCATCTACCTACAGGGACAGTCTGACTTCTCTTCTTATTTGGATGCCCTTTATTTATTTTTCTTGCCTGATTACCCTGGTCAGGATTTCCAAAACTATGCTGACGAAGAGTAGTGAGAAAAGGCTTCCTTGTCTTGTGTCGACTTTCAATGTTTCCAGCTTTTGCCTGTTCGGTATGATGTTGGCTATGGGTGTGTCATACATGGCTCTTATTATTTTGATGTATATTCCTAAAATACTTAGTTTATTGAGAGTTTTTAACATGAAGCGTTGTTGAATTTTATCAAAAGCCTTTTCTGCATCTAATTTCATTAGATCCTGAAATTAAGAAAAGAGTCTTTTTTGCTTCTATTGAGATAATCATGTGGATTTTGTCTTTAGTTTTGTTTGTGTGATGAATCACATTTATTGGTTTGCAGATGTTGAACCAACTTTGGATCCCAGGGGTAAAGCCTACTTGATTGTGGTGCTACTGGATTCGGGTTGCCAGTATTCTATTGAGGATTTTTGCGTTGATGGTCATCAAGGATATTGGCCAGAAGTTTTCTTTTTTTGTTGTATCTCTGCCGGGTTATGTAGCAGGATGATGCTGGCCTCATAGCATGAGTTATGGAGGAGTCCCTCCTCCTCAATTTTGGGAACAGTTTCAGTAGGAATAGTACCATCTCTTCATACATCTGTTAGAATTTGGCCGTGAATCTGTCTGTTGCTGGGCCTTCTTCTTTTTCTTTCTTTCTTTCTTTTTTTTTTTTTTTGTTAGTAGGCTATTTATTACGGCCTCAATTTCAGAGCTCATTATTGGTAGGTTCAGGGATTCAATTTCTTCCTGGTTCAGTCTTGGGAAGGTGTATATGTCCAGGAATTTATCAGTTTCTTCTAGATTTTCTAGCTTATATGCATAGAGGTATTCATAATATTCTATGATGGCTGTTTGTATTTCTGGGAGTCAGTGGGAATATCTCCCTTGTCATTTCTGATTGTGTTTATTTGACTCTTCTCTCTGTTCTTCTTGATTAGTCTAGCTTGCAGTCTATTTTATTATTTTTTTCAAAAAAACAGCTCTTGGATTCATTGATATTTTGAATGGTTTTTCATGTTTCTGTGTCCTTCAGTTCAGCTCTGATTTTGGTTATTTCTTATCTTCTGCTAGTTTTGGGTTTTGTTTGCTCTTGGTTCGCTAGTTCTTTTAGTTGTGATGTTAAGTTGTTAACTTGAGACTTTTCTACCCTTTTTTTTTTTTTTTTTGAGATGGAGTTTTGCTCTTGTTGCCCAGACTGGAGTGCAATGGCACTACCTCGGCTCACTGCAGCCTTTGCCTTCTGGGTTCGAGGGACTCTCGCCTCTGCCTCCCTAGTAGCTGGGATTACAGGCACGTGCCACCATGCCCAGCTAATTTTTGTATTTTTAGTAGAGATGAGGTTCCATGTTGGCCAGGCTGGTCTCAAACTCCTGACCTCAGGTGATCCACCCGCCTCAGCCTCCCAAAATGATGGGATTACAGGTAAAAGCCACTGTGCCCAGCCTTTCTAACTTTTTGAAGTGAGCATTTAGCGCTCTAAATTTCCCTCTTAACACTGCCTTAGCTGTGTCCCAGAGATTCTGGTAACTCTGGTAATTCTGGTAACTCTTCAAATAACTTCTTGATTTCTGCCTTTATTTCATTATTTACCCCAAAGTCATTCAGGAGCAGGTTATTCAATTTCCATGTAATTGTATGTTTTTGAATGAATTTCTTAGTTTTGATTTCTAATTTGATTGCATGGTAGTCTGAGAGACTGTTATGATTTTAGTCCTTCTGCTTTTGCTGAGGAGTATTTTACTTTTAATCATGTGATCAATTTTAGAGTATGTGCCATGTGGTGATGAAAAGAATGTATATTCTATTGTTCTGCAGGTATCTATCAGGTCCATTTGATTCAGTGCTGAGTTCAGGTCCTAATTATCTTTGTTAATTTTCTGCCTTGGTGATCCGCCTAATATTTTCAGTGGGGTGTTAAAGTCTCCTATTATTATTGTGTGACAAGCCTACCTTGGGACATACCCAAAATGCTCCTCTGGCCAGGACAGGCTTGCTCTAACCCTGAAGATGGACACAACCTGGGATACCGGGTGTGGGTGGCCCCCTGGCTGATGTCCATCATGCCCTCTACTGCAGGGACAGCTCTCCTCTTTTTTTTTTCATACTTTCTTGTCCTGCTCCAACCTCTTTTGTGACAATGGGCTTTTAATATTTTCCTCCCAAAACTGTGTGGCTGGTAGTAGCATTTCAAAATTTTGCCCAGAGGAAATAGAAGATTAAGAAGTTCAGGGGACAGCTGGGCGCGGTGGCTCACGCCTGTAATCCCAGCACTTTGGAAAGCCGGGGCAGGTGGATCACGAGGTTAAGAGATCGAGACCATCCTGGTCGAAATGGTGAAACCCCGTCTCTACTAAAGATACAAAAAATTAGCTGGGCTTGGTGGCGCATGCCTGTAATCCCAGCTACTCGGGTGGCTGAGCAGGAGAATTGCCTGAACCCAGGAGGCAGAGGTTGCGGTGAGCCGAGATCGCGCCATTGCACTCCAGCCTGGGTAACAAGAGCGAAACTCCGTCTCAAAAAAAAAAAAAAAAAAGAAGTTCATGGAACAGCTGGGTGCGGTGGCTCACGCCTGTAATCCCAGCGCTTTGGGAGGCCAAGGCGGGTGGATCACAAGGTCAAGAGAACAAGATCATCCTGGCCAACATGGTGAAACCCCATCTCTACTAAAAATACAAAAATTAGCTGGGGGTGGTAGCACATGCCTGTAGTCCCAGCTACTTGGGAGGCTGAGGCAGGAGAATGGCTTGCACCTGGGAGGCGGAGGTTGCAGTAAGTTCACTCCAGTGACAGAGTGAGACTGTCTCAAAAAAAAAAAAAAAGGTTCAGGGGATTATTTCGCTTATTTTGAAAAGAACCAGAACTGAAACAGACCTTCTTGGTCCCAGTCTAGCACTTCATCAGCCATGCTATCAGCTTGCAATTTTGTCTCAGGATCCTTTGAAAAGAATAACTGAGTGCCAACCTTTTTCAAACACCAATCTTTTTAAGGTCTTATAAAAAAATTTTGAAGAGCAATCTCAGTAAGAGGCTTATGAAGCAACCCAAAAGAATACAAAGCTGTAGCTATTTTCTGGGCTCTCTTTCTTTAAGACCTTCAGGCAGTTCCCAGAACAGATTGGTTATGACTCAGGATGAATTATCATCCAGGGCAAATTCTACAAAGGCTAATGCTTATAGCCCTCCTGACCATTGCCATTTCCTAACAGTTTTCTCCAGGCAATGCTGCCTAACATGTAATCATTAGAACTTTATTATTTTGCTTGCAAGAACTGCCATTGTTTCAAAAGAAAAAAAATGGATCCTTTATATCCTATTTTGAATTGCGTAGTCTTTTTTCCCAAAGGACAAAGAAGAGATGTTTTTAAAAGTGTGGAGAAAGGCCAGCTGCGGTGGCTCATACATGTAATCCCAGCACTTTGGGAAGCCAAGGTGGGAAGATTGCTTGAGCCAGGAGTTTGAGACCAGCATGGACATCTCTACAAAAAAATTAAAAATTAGACAGGTGTGTTGGTGCATGCCTGTGACCCCAGCTACTTGGGATGCTGAGGTGAAAGGATAGCTTGAGTCCAAGAGGTCGAGGCTGCAGCGAGCCATGATCACACCACTGCACTCCAGCCTAGGTAATAGAGCAAGACCCTGCCTCAAAAAAAAAAAAATGTAAGTGTGGAGGAGACAGAACATCTGCCAAAATCTTAGAGAATAGTGCTAAAAGGGGAGGTCCAAGAACAAGGGAACACATTTTATTTATTTCACGAAAGGATTCTAAAACAGGTAGTGAGACAACATAGAAAGTCTATCTATAAGTCAGATTTCAGAAGTGGTACCAATGACCCTTTCTATAGTATTTCTCACCAACTGCAAAGAAGTGGAACACATTCAAGTTTCAACCCTTAAAATCACTGGATCCATCACTTGCACAATAGCTTGGATAGAAAAAATGGGAAGCTACATTCCATTTTTACTTTAGTGTGAGTTATTCTGGCCTTTTGTCAGAGGACAGCTGAGAGCTTATTTTCTGAGGGAGAAGTGAACGGAGACAGAATACTGTAGAGCACTTGCTCGGAGACAGGGAAACCCATGGAAGCCAGCTTCTTGTAGGGAGGTAGATGAAAAGAACAAGCTTATTTATTTCATAAGAGGATCAATGGAAGTCCCTAAGTAAAGATTCTGTGTAAACCTAGAGAGTTCCCTCCCTGCAGAGAGAATGAGGCCACAGAAGATCCACCCATGGTCAGGGATTTGAGAAGTGACACCAGTTACCCTTATTCTGAACCAGGGAGAAGCACAGATTCCTGTATACCTTAGGCCAGATTCTTGGCCCTTGAACTCTCCCATGGGAAACAGCTGGCAAAGGGGGAGAGGGGTGGGGGAATTGAGGGTCTTTTTCATTTTTGTTATCTTGTCTCTTCCCTAAGGAGAAATGAGAGTTGATTTTGACAGGGGACGGTGAGATGCAACGTGAGGGCTCTGAGCACCTGAAAGAGGGCTATGAAGAATGAGACAGCACCAACACTGGAGGTGGGGAAGCTAGAAAACAAATATTCTCATCTCCGAAACAGGTCTAGAGCCAGCTCTGAGAAAACTCCAAGCAGGTCCTAGAGAATATCCTCTACAGAGAAGATGGCATAGCTTAAACCTTGCTGGATAAAATCCCATAATCTTCCTGTAAGTCAAATTATTTCAGAAATAACATCATTAACTTCCTCAAAGAATGGGAGAAAAGATTAGATTTAAGGTACTATCATCTCTTTTGGACATGTATTCTAAAGGAGCTGGAAGCTATAAGTGACCTCAGTTTTTCCCGAGGACGTAGAACAGCTTTAGACCTTCTCTTTCTGGAACGGACCCTCGGTGCTCTATTTTAGCTCTCAGACTAGTTCATTTTTGAATTTAATAAAAAAAGAAAAAAGAAAAAAAATTTCTCTTTTTATTTGAACTGTTTTTTGTTTTGTAATTCTTAGGGTTGACCCTTATAGTCCTTTGCACATTGATCTGCAGATCTTAAAAAGGAGGCGTATATTTTACTTAACTTCTCTTTTAGGTTAAGGAAATAGTTACAGGACTCTATATACTTCTGATGGGGTGTGCATTTGTGCAGTGCTTTGGAAAACAATTTGGTAAAGTAGAAGATACTCGTGCCCTGTGGTTGAAAAATCTTGTAGATATATACTCCACAAGAAACGAGTACTGAGACATCAGGACACATGGGAATGTTCGAAGCAGCATCATTTATAAAGTCCCAAACAGAAAATAACCTAAATGTTCACTCCAATAAAATGGAGTGGTATTGATAAAATGTGGTATTGATAAAATGACTTACAGCTATGTGGGACAAGATGGGTGAATCTTGATCACAGTGTTAAGCAAAAGAGATCAGACCCCAAAACCTATTTTGTGCAATTCCCTTTACATATAGATCAGAAATAGGCAAAACAAATGTTGGTTAGGGCATGCATTCTCACTGGAGGCAATATTGCCCACAGAGGAGTGTAAACTGGTCCTTAGAGTGAAAAAACCTTAGGTGTTATAATGGTCTTCTGCCCTCCAAAGGGCCACAGAACACACGCAGATACACAATACATCTGTGGTGTTACAGTTCCATGGGGCGTGTGGCAGAATTAGGAAGAAAACTGAAAAGGCTTCTCAGTGGTACAAAAATGAAAACTGAGAAATATTTATGGATTCATACTTGGGCAGTACAACTATGAAGAACAAAGGTGATTATCATACAGGTCAGGATAAGGAGTCCATCTAGGTGAGAGGTAGGGAGGTGTGAACTGAAGGTACAGCTGTGGGCTTCTTGGATACTGGCTGTAATGTATTTCTTAACCAGGTTGGTGGTTACATGGGCACATAATTTACAATAACTTGTACGTGTACCTCTATACTTCATGCACTTTTCTGAGTTTGTGTGTTACGTTTAATAAAGTATTTTTAAGATCCTAAAACGAAAGCTTACAAAATAATAGCAATGGAATCTAGAAAAACATAAATGATTTAATGTGGAATCTGGATAACATATAATGGTTTAAAAATCTATGAATGTATTTTGATGGAAAAAACAAAGACATAAAAGAATACTTCCTTTGTACTTACAAAAAGGATAGTAGTAATTTTCTAAAAGCTTCTTTTTTTTTTTTTTTTGAGACGGAGTTTCGCGCCTGTTACCCAGACTGGAGTGCAATGGTGCGATCTCGGCTCACCGCAACCTCCGCCTCCTGGGTTCAGGCAATTCTCCTGCCTCAGCCTCCTGAGTAGCTGGGATTACAGGCACGCGCCACCATGCCCAGCTAATTTTTTGTATTTTTAGTAGAGACGGGGTTTCACCATGTTGACCAGTATGGTCTCGATGTCTTGACCTCGTGATCTACCCGCCTCGGCCTTCCAAAGTGCTGGGATTATAGGAGTGAGCCACCGCACCTGGCCTCTAAAAGCTTCTTACCTAGCTTTTTTGTGTGTATATTTTTGCTTGGGGATATATCTTATGATGCAACTTTCCTGAAATGACCCTAATATCAGTATTTGTTCTCACTTTTGTTATTGTAGAAACTATTGTGATTGTCAGTTGGGTTGTCTTCCTGAAGTATGAATTTGGTATGTATTGACTGAAGTTGCTAGTGGTAAAATGAATCATTTTTACTGATTCATATCCGGAAATGAATGAAGCACCCTGGCCAAAACCAAAAAAACAAAACACAAAAACCCCGGGAGGATACCTTTCGTCTTTAAAACGTGAAATCGTATGTCCGTATGCCCAACAGCAACCTTACGAAATAGAACCTTATCAGTCCCTGTAGCCCCGGTGCGCTCTCCCTGGTCACTTCCTCTTTGGGAGGTATCTTGAAGGGAATATGAAATCTTGGACAAGAAATGAGGATTCGTGATTGCAGGTGGTGTTTTTATTATTTTTCCCTGCTCTAGGTAGAACTTCAGGGAGGGGTGATCTGGGAGGTAAACAGCTGAAATTCTACTGGATTTGTGTTTCTGGACCATGGCTCCTGCTACCAGAAAGAACGGCCTTTTCTGGGGTTGGAGTATTTCTTAAGAGACCTGGGAAGAGTGATTTCCTTGAGCTAACTGGCCTTTTGAAGAGAAGACCTTAAACTGGACTGCCAAGTTATTAGTATTGGGATTCACAGACTCTTAGAGCCAGAACAATATGTGTTTATGGCTTCTGATGTCCACAGTGACAACATGAGGGTCATGAATAATAAGCAAAATGGAACTTGAGATAAAGCGTAACACAAAGATGCGAGTGGGGGCAGGAGGGATGAGACCTGGTGAGCAACTTGGTAAATCGGACTTGCTATGTTTTTTTTTTTTGAGACAGAGTTTCGCTCTTGTTATCCAGGCTGGAGTGCAATGGTGTGATCTCGGCTCACCGCGACCTCCGCCTCCTGGGTTCACGCAATTCTCCTGCCTCAGCCTCCTGAGTAGCTGGGATTACAGGCACGCACAACCGTGCCCAGCTAATTTTTATTTTTAGTAGAGACAGGGTTTCACCATGTTGACCAGATGGTCTCCATCTCTTGACCTCGTGATCCCCCCGCCTCGGCCTCCCAAAGTGCTGGGATTACAGGCGTGAGCCACCGCGCCCGGCCCTGCTATGCTTTTAAGGAAGTCATTTTCGGATGTTTCAGGCAACATCTCAATTACTCACGTGAATTCTGAGGTAGTACTTTAAGAAGGGTCTATTTCGATAAATTTAGGTTCATTTAGAGGATTATAGCCGGGGTTAGGAAGAGATTCTATTCTGTGTCCTAGGATAGCTGGTTAAATTGTGGATCCAGGGAGGAAAACATGAGGGATCATAACAGCCTGTCTTCAACTATTTGGAGGACTATGTACGTGGAAGCATTCGTTTTTGTTTTTGGTGGACATGGATAGAATAAGTAGAATAAGTCAAATTATAAATAGGTGATTTTCAATTCAATAGATGAACTTGATTTGCAACTACTTAGAGCCATCTGGTAATGTAGTCTTTAAAAAAATGGAATGTTCCTCATCCTTAATAATAACTTAGAAGGCTGAGATGTTACATGAGAAATCATATAACTTTATGAGATTCTTGTAGAGCCTGAGAGTCTGTTTCTGAGTTAACATATACTAAGGTAACTCAAACTTCATTTTAGCAGTCACCCTCAACCTTTTTTTTTTTTTTTTTTTTTGGAGACAGTTTTACTCTTGTTGCCCAGGCTAGAGTACAGTGACACAATCTCAGCTCACTGCAACCTCTGCCTCCCGAATTCAAGCAATTCTCTTGGCCTCAGCCTTCCGAGTCACTGGGATTACACCCTCAACCTTTTTGTCCCCTGTCCCTGAAGAACTCTTTTTATTTCTGTAAAATCTGGATCCCTGAGTTCTGGGATACAGAGTTTATGGAAGAGCATATGGAACCAATGCCATACCAGAATTATGGAAGAGCATCTGAAACCATTGGTTATAAATCATTATGTTGTTGATAGAGTTTTTAATGACTCATATATATATATATATATATATATATATACACACATGCATATGCACACACACATATATACACATGCACACACATATTTTTACCATAAAAAACAAACGTTTTTCAAATGTAAATTGTGATGGAGGGTTTAGAGAATGTTATTACAGAGTGGTCCCCATATAGCTGTGATCATACTTGGTACTTCTAGCAATGATCACGGGAAATCTCATGGACCTATTGAGCTGACTGTCTCACTACTTCTACGGGTTATAGTTGCAGTTTAGTAGAATCAAATGGTAATTTCATGCGGTTTTGCTGAAGTTTGTATTGCTTCTTTTTTGTGATTGGAAATCTTACAGAAGGTGGGGGAAAGATCACAATTCGTTAGGTTATGACATGTTCTGTAGACCCTCAAAGTACGAGCAATTTAACGAGAATTTTCAAACACAGATGACCAATTCTATTACGTGATGTAATCCACATGATGGGTATTAAAATAGAAAAATAGCCAGCCCTTCCTTTGATCATTCTATGGTTGAGATGGTAATAGATGCATTTCAGGTAAAAGTGTGACTACGTAAGGCTTCAGAGCTTTCTCCTGAAGTTCTTTGTCCCTGCAGTTATTTCTGGTTATATTTGCGTTACATGCTTATGTATGTGTTTTGGAGGCTAACATCCTGTTAACAGTCATTTATGTATAGTCAGAATACATATTAACTGTGGTGCTGATACTACAGAATTGTTATTTGGGCATGATGTCCATCTGTAAAGCTCAGAGAAACAAAAAGTATTAAAAAAAACCTTGGTATTACACACGGATGTGCTGAGCTCATTTTGAGTCCTGCCACATGGTAAAGCAATATTGTTTTCTATTTCTACTTATGTATTTGTTAAGACAGGGTCTTGCTGTATCACCCAAGCTGGAGTGCAGTGGCATAATCCTGGCTCACTGCAACCTCTGCCTCCTGAGCTCAAGCCATTCTCCCACCTCAGCCTCCTAAGTAGCTGGAACTGCAGGCACATGCTTCCATGCCTGGCTAATTTTTATATTTTTGGTAGAAATGGGGTTTCACCATGTGGCTCAGACTGGTCTCTAACTCCTCGGCTGAAGCGATTCATCTGCCTGGTTCTTGCAAAGTATCAGGATTACATGTGTGAGCCACTCTGCCTGAACCAATAATGTTTGTTAAAAATTTTTATTTACTTTTTACTTTTTCTTTTTAAAAAAAATTGTAAAATTTTTTTCAAGATTGTTTTTTAAGAGTTTATTTACCTGACACCCACAGCCTAATCTTTGCCATCTGTTCCAAAATGTTCTGTGAGTGAGCAGCTTCTTACCTATTTCTATGGCCAGGAAAGACATCAGTATTTCCCTGCTGCCCACAGGCCCCAGTTATTCTCCCCTAGTCTGTGACCACATTCAGATGAGAGATCTGTTTTGTTTTAGTTTTTTCCAGGAAAGGAGGAAGTGGTCGCCACCTATACTAAGCAGTCTAGTCTTCCATTTATAAATGAGCAAGGATGGAGAGCCAAATCTGAGAACCTTGAGTAATCCTGGGATTCTCCAAGAGAATCCAAGAGTATTTTGGGATTACAGAAGGTGGTAAAGTGGTCTCATGTTAGTTGTATCCACAGCTCTCATCAGAAGCAGACATAGATACTTTTTGTAGGAAAAGCATCTCTAATTTAAGCCTGTAGGATTCCCAAAGATGAAAAGCAGGCAAATATAAATTCAGTCAATCATAGCATTCAAGTAGTCAACTCAATATATTTGAGAATTGTCAGAAATAAAGAATAATAGATATATTTCCTGAAGACTGTAGGTCTTGGAATTATCAGATACAGAACAGGGATTTCAAATATTAGAATTGTGAGAAATAGTTACGTGTGAAATCTAATATAAAGAAAAAAGAAGTCATAAAACTGAGCAAGCAGTAAGACCACCTGGAATGATGAGGAAGACCGGAAAAGAAAATGGTTGAAATAGAACTTACAGAAATGAAAATATGTAGCTGGGTATGGTGGCTCACACCTGTAATCCCAGCACTTTGGGAAGCTGAGGCAAGCGGACGGCTTCAGCCCAGGAGTTCAAGACCAGCCTGGGCAACATGGTGAGAACTTGTTTCTAAAAAAAAAAAAAAGCCCCTCCCCCTAAAAAAAATTAGCTGGGTATGGAGCACATGCCTGTAGTCCAAGCTACTCAGGATGCTGAGGTGGGAGGATTGTTGGAGCCGAGGAGGCTGAGGCTGCACCAAGACATGTTTGTGCCACTGCAGTCCAGTCTGGCTGACAGAGTGAGACTCTGTCTCCAAGTAATATAAAATATACAAAATGTAATTAGTGAAATAAGAAACTCAGTAGATGGATTAGATATCAGAGGAAAGAATTAATTGATTAGACAATTATCTCCAAAAAAATAAGTCAGAATGTTACATAAAGAGACATGAGGATAGATAATAGGGCAGAAGTTGGTGGGGTGGAGGCGGGGAGAGAGAGAGCGGGGTGAGGTCTAAAATATGTCTTAGTGGAATCCTACGAGATACTAAAAATTTATTAGAAAGTGAGAGAAACAGAAGTTCTTTTTTTTTTTTGAGACTGAGTTTCGCTCTTGTTACCCAGGCTGGAGTGCAATGGCACAATCTCGGCTCACCGCAACCTCCGCCTCCTGGGTTCAGACAATTCTCCTGCCTCAGCCTCCTGAGTAGCAGGGACTACAGGCATGCACCACCATGCCCAGCTAATTTTTTGTATTTTTAGTAGAGACGGGGTTTCACCGTGTTGACCAGGATGGTCTCGATCTCTTGACCTCGTGATCCACCCGCCTCAGCCTCCCAAAGTGCTGGGATTATAGGCGTGAGCCACCGTGCCCGGCCTTCATATTTGGAGATTTCAACATACCCTGCTTACCATAAGTAAGTTAAACAGAACACGCATATGCAGATTTGAATAACCAGTGAACTTTCATGGTATAATGGACAAATATAGACCTCTGTACCCAATAATTAGATATTATATATCTTTCTCAAGCATATATGAATTATGGGAGAAAATTAATTATATGTTAATCCATAAAGCAAGTCAGAGGATTTAAAAACAATTGGTACCATACACACCATATAATTTATAATTTAAATATGAAACAGTTAAAGTTAGAAGGCAATAATGAAGTGATTAACAAAAATCTACGTGAATTTGGGAATTAAATACCCTTGTAAATCATGGTTTAAAAAAATCAAATGAAATTTTAAAATGCCTAGAATTGAACCATAATTAAAATACTAAACTTCTATCTATTCCTCTCTCTCCCCCTCTCCCTCCCTCTTCCTATCTGGAACATTCAAGAAGCAAATCTTTTTCAATGAAGAACACCTCAAATACTGAAAAGTCGAAAAGGGACAGATGTAATTCTCTGATCATAGTTAAATCTGTAAGTTAAAAACAAAACCAGAAAACAAATATTTGTGGACTTTTAAAACTCATGCAAACAGCCCTTAGGTCAAACAGGGATTTGGAATTAAAACTGCAGAATGTCTAGAGAATAGCAATAATGCAATTATTACTTACGAGAGACTAAATGAGAGCTCCGAGGAATGTTCGTTGCCTTAAAATCCTTCTGTTATTAAGAAAAGAATGAAAATGAATAAAGCCTCTAACTCATTGTTAGAAAGGACAATGAAGAAACCTGCAGTAAAGCAGAATGGGGAAATTATTAAAGATACACAAGCAGAAATCAGTGAGTTAGGAAAATAGAAAGGGCTAAATCCCTATTACAGTATGGCCTCTGCAGAAATATTCCTTTAACTTGGGCTTTGGCGTACCTTGCTACTGATGATGGAGAATGGGAAAGGCTAACATTCTTACTTTCTCCTTGTGTTTTGGGTGATGGACAGTAGGTTTGGGAAGTGACTGTTTCACAGTCATTTTGGAGTTTCATGGTATTTGTACTTTTTATGCATAGTTTGTTTCTGAATCTTTTATTTTTGACTTTTTTATGAACATACAGTCTGACTGAAAAAACACTTCTTCATTGATGTTAAGAAAAACGTGTTACGACACATTTTATATCTTTGTTTTTAGGTGCATTATGACACGGCTTTACGATTTTAAAGTGCTCTTAGAAGTTGCAAACGACTACCCTGTAGAAAAATGGGAAAAGTTCTTACGTAAATTTAATGTCGTGTTTTAAAACAAGAGAAACAGATATAAACGTTTACAGAAATAGAAATAAATGGCTCATGGACATAATGGAGACATGCTCAGTCTCCATAATATAAATACAAATCAAAACTATACTGGGAGTCCATCTTTGACTTGGTATGTTGTCAAAAATCACAAAGGTTTGAGGTACTGTGCTGGTGAGACTGTAGCGAGGCTCTCTCATCAATGGCTAGTGGGCAAACACAGTGTACAGTCCTGTGAAGGGCAGTTTAGCAGTATCTCAGAATTACAAAGGCATATTTATCTTTTGACCCAGCACCTCTAATCTAGGACCTTTTTTTACCAGTACTCAGCAGATGCTTGTACAGCGTTGCTCACCGGAGCATTGTAACAGCAAAATACTGACAACAGCCTGGTTGTCCACCAACAGGGAACTGATTAAATATTTGAATATCCATATAATCGAAGTTTTTCAGTGTTTAAAACAGAAAAGCTTTCTGTGTACTGATATGGAACATTCTCCAAGATGTGTTAAATGAAAAAAGGGGGCCGGGCGCGGTGGCTCAAGCCTGTAATCCCAGCACTTTGGGAGGCCGAGGCGGGTGGATCACGAGGTCAACGGATCGAGACCATCCTGATCAACATGGTGAAACCCCATCTCTACTAAAATACAAAAAATTAGCTGGGCGTGGTGGCGCGTGCCTGTAATCCCGGCTACTCAGGAGGCTGAGGCAGGAGAATTGCCTGAACCCAGGAGGCGGAGATTGCGGTGAGCCGAGATTGCGCCTTTGCACTCCTGGCTGGGTAACAAGAGAGAAACTCTGTCTCAAAAAAAAAAAAGGAAAAAAGGGGAAGACCAGTGTCTGTAGCATGCAACTCTTTGTGAGGTAAAGCAGGGGACAGTGGCTAATAACAATGGCTGTGCGTGAATATTCTTGTATAATCTTAAAGAAAAACATACAAGAATTGTGATCAACTTGTGTGGAGGAAGGCAGATGAATGAGAGGAAACTTGGTGGTTCTGGTTCAATAGTAGAAGGGAGAGTTTTCACTTAGGATGTAGACATTCTTTTGAGTGTTGTACTGTGTGAATTTATTACGCAAATAATTCTGCAATGTAGTACGGTAGCTGTGTACCACTATGGGAGAATGCTGATGGTATACTAATTGGAAGTTGAGGCACAGGTTGGTGGCAAAATTAACCCCAGATTTGGCTCCTTAAAAACATTGTATATTTTTAGGGCCAAGCACAAGTGGCTCACACCTATAATCCCAGCACTTTGGGAGGCTGAGGCGGGTGGATCACCTGAGGTCAGGAGTTTGAGACCAGCTTGGCCAATATGACGAAACCCCATCTCTACTAAAGATAGAAAAAGTTAGCCAGCCGTGATGGGGTGTGCTTGTAATCCCAGCTACTTGGGAAGGTGAGGCAGGAGAACCACTTGAACCTGGGAGGTGGAGGTTGCAGTGAGCCAAGATTGTGCCATTGCATGCTGGCCTGGGCGACAAGAGTGAAACTCCATCTGAAAAAAAATTTGTGTGTTTTTACCAAAAGAGGACTCCTTTAGTATTGGCTTGGTGCCAATTATGAGCATTCTTTAGATTTCAAAATGTCATTCATATGTGTAGTTATGGAAGCTTAACATCTCCTTATCTGAAAGCAATATTTTCTAGTTTTATTTTTTTGATAGAAGTTAAGAGGAAGAGAGTTTGAGCTTTGTTCACATCAAGGTTGCATCCTTTAACTGGATTCATCAATATGGAGACAGACTCTAGAACCAGAAAGCTTTGTACTTGTCCAGTGGTAGGAAGACTTAAAAAAATGAACTGTGAGTCTTGTTAATTTTTATTGGGGTACAATTTTGGTTTTGTTACTCTTTTTTTCTTTTGAGATGGAGTCTCACACTGTCACCTGGGCTGAAGTGCAATGGCGTGATCTTGGCTCACTGCAACCTCTGCCTTCTGGGTTAAAGAGA
Source organism: Leontopithecus rosalia (assembly GCA_028533165.1). Taxonomy (NCBI): domain Eukaryota; kingdom Metazoa; phylum Chordata; class Mammalia; order Primates; family Cebidae; genus Leontopithecus; species Leontopithecus rosalia. The sequence goes on along the minus strand of CM052655.1, from coordinate 5,689,659 downwards.
TTCTCCCACTTCAGCCTCCCAAGTAGCTGGATGCCCTCCAACATAGCCAGCTAATTTTTTGTATTTTTTTAGTAGAGACAGAGTTTCACCATGTTGGCCAGGCTGGTCTCAAACTCCTGAACTCATGATTTGCCCGCCTCGGCCTCCCAAAGTGCTGGGATTAGGTGTGAGCCACCACGCCTGGCCCAGTTTTGTTATTCTGATAAAATTGTAGAGAATAATGAAATTGAGAAATGAAGCTATTAAGTTAAAATTGTTTTGGAAATGGAAATATTAAGTTTTCTGTGTACTTTTAAGCACAGTGGTGATGCATTCATAAATTTATTGTAATTTTCCCCTAATTAATTTTAACATGTGCAAATTCTCTTTCAGAATCAATGTAATCAATGTTTCAAGAGCCCAAGAATCCTATAATTCCATTGTACAGATACATGAGAAAAAGTTATGTTTAATATAATGTAATTATTGCCATTTAAGATGCTTTATATAATGTACTTGGTATGGTTTGGCTATGTCTCCACCCACATCTCGAATTGTATCTCCCAGAGTGGGAGGGACCCAGGGGTAGGTAATTGAATCATGGAGACTGGTCTTTCCCATGCTATTTTCATGGTAGTAAGTCTCATGAGATCTAGTGGGTTAATCAGGGGTTTTTACTTCTTCCTCATTTTCTCTTACTGCCACCATGTAAGAAGTGCTTTTTGCCTTTCGATGTCATTCTGAGGCCTCCAGGCCACGTGGAACTGTAAGTCCCATTAAACCTCTTTTTCTTCTCAGTCTCCCATATGTCTTTATCAGCAGCATGAAAATGGACTAATACAGCATTGATATTTACCCTGTTTTATTTTTTAGTTCTTAAAAAGTACATACTGTTACCATAGTGAAAAAAATTTAACTTGTGCTGCATACAAAATATTTTAATGAATCCTTAACACTGTTCTTCAGTCAAAATCTTTGTGTCCTGTATACTTGGCCTAGGTATCTCTGAGTCAGAATCAAGTTCTTTTTTTTTTCAGTAGATTAATATATGACACACTCTACTTACTTGAAATCAATGGTCTTAAGTTAGGAATTGAGTTAAAGGCAATTCTTTATAGATGGAGTTCTTTTTATAACTGGGTAACTGGATTCTGCAATTAGAATCATGACCTGATATTTCTGAAACGTCTTCAGACTATACTTAATGCCTTTGACAGTCTTACATATTTACCTATTTAAGTAAGAGTGGTTGTAATTTCTGTATATTCTTGAGTATTGAGTTGTAAATTTTTTAAAACTAAATCTAAAATATCTTTCATAAACTTTATTGGTCTTTAAATTTTCCTTATACCGTATTCACAGTGCATGTTTTGAGTTTTTGTCTATAACAGTGAGATTTGAAAAAAAAACTAGACTTGAAATAATTTCACAAATAAGAAATAATTTTATGAAGCCTTTTGTGATTATGTAGAACATTTTATAGGCCATGTTATACTTTGCACTGAAATTGTTTTTCTGTCTCCTTGTTTTACAAGGTTTTCTTTTACTGAGTAAATGAACCTGTCAGATTTTCTCCATTATTTGTTGGGGTACCAAGGAAAAAAGGAGGCAGGGGAGTAGTTCAGCTTTTGACGGGGGGGATGGGGGGGAGGAGAAGTAGGACATGTGTATAGAAGTTTTTAAAAGGTTCCAGGTAAATCTCTAATTAGAATGATTTTGTTCCGTGTACTTCCATTTCATTTATTCCCAGAGAAGCTCCAGGGACATTAATAGAAAACAAATGATCACTCTGCTAAGCTTTCCTGTTTGACCTTGATGCACAAATGTTCCAATATTGATCTTCCATTTGATGCAAGAAGAGTGCTTGCCAATAAAACATCCATGAGCTCGTTTAGCAAACAGAAAACGGAACTTACCTGTAATTAGAAGTTAACAAGAAGCTTTAGAAAATGTATTATTGACAAGGAAGTCAAGAAAAAGAGGAAAATTATTTATGTGACCACATAATAGTAAAATGTATCAAAACAAAGGTAAATTACAAATAGAGGAATTTTCTAAATTAAACTCAAGGCTGCCAGATTAAAAAGACAATATAAATATAATACAACCTTTTTTTCCATTAATGTTTAAAACCCCTCCTATACTGACCTGCACATTTGCCCCACTGATGAAATGGAATCTGAAAATCGGGATACAGACACTCTGGGAAGAATGGTAAAATTGAACTTAATTATAGCAACAGTCTAGTTGCTGGACCAGATCCAAGAAAACAAAACGGAAGCATACTCAAATAGGATTAAGAATGCACTTAGCAAGCAGCGAGAAGGCCTATTTGAATTGAGTGGTTTTCAGTCTCAGGAGTACATAGAATCATCTGGAAGCTTTTCCACACCCATACTTTACAGATATTCTGATTTGTTAGGCCTGAGCCAAGGCCCAATTTTTGTATTTCTACTTGTTAAGTTGCTGTAGGTAATTCTGATATATAAGAAGACTGAAGACTAAGAACAATACCTTGAATATAGTGACAACCTCTAGCTGGAATAGTCTAAACCCTAATTACCCTAATTCCTACACTAACGGTTCCCAACCGGTGTTCTGCAAACAACAGTCTTGTGACTGCTCTTTGAAAAAAAAAATCATGCCCACGCCAATTCATCGTTCTGAGAAGTCCTGTTTACCAAGCATTTCCTGAATGCGCTGATTAGTTACCTCTATTACATATATTTATTGCATTTTTAACCTAGTAAGTATTAACAATCCCAGACTTACAGAGCAATGCTGCAAGGATGTTCTATGATGTTACTGTTATTCTATTGGAAATGAACAGAACAGTCGGAACATGTACTCCATAAGGAATTTATTTTTATTATTATTATTTTTTTGAAAGGGAGTCTTGCTCTGCCACCCAGGTTGATCTTGGCTCACTGCAACCTCCACTTCCCAGGTTCAGGCGATTCTCCTGCCTCAGCCTCCTGAGTAGCTGGGACTACAAGTGTGTACCACCACATCTGGCTAATTTTTTGTATTTTTGGTAGAGATGGGATTTTTGCCTAGTTCGCCAGGCTGGTCTCAGACTCCTGTCCTGAAGTGACCTCCCAAAGTGCTAGGATTACAGGCATGAGCCCCATACCTAGCCTTCCATAAGGCATTTAAAGGCACTTCCAAAGGTACAATCAGCAGACTTGCCAAAATCAGTGGCAAGATCTCTAGACTCAGAGCCATCTCCAAGTTCCAACCCCCACCCCCCAACCGAAAGCCAATCAATTGTCCTTCCAGAGCAACATCAAATAGCAATTAGCACATGGTCCTCGACTTCTCCACATCAGCTCCAAAAAGATATATACTATTAACAGGGGAAATACTGTGAACTGTAGTCTTTAATAGCTAACAATCAAAAACATTCCTGTGGATAAATTCTATAAAATATGTTTCTCACCAACGAAAGCCTCTATAAATTTCAGACTGATCTGATGATAAAACTTGTTTTTAAAATGCATATGATTACACATTTAATTATATCAGAGAAATACCACCATGAAGGCCTGAACACACTCTCTGACCCTAAGGTCCTCCCCATCTTCACCTCCATTTCACATTTGATTATACATATATTTGAGAGATCGTCACTCATTATTGGTTTTGGGAGTAGTCTATAACCTTGGAAGTTTCTTGAGGGCAAGAATCAAGTCTTTTGCAGCCTCTAGTCTGCCTCTGTGCACCCAGCATATCCTCAACAAATGAGGATTCGTTACTCTATTTTGTCATAAAATGCAGGACGTACTTAGCTGTACAGCACAATGTGATTTGATCACACCCAATCTATGAGTGAATAGTAACAGCACTGAATCTGTTTAAAAACAACATTATCTATTCTCTTTTCATCTTCATAGTATATTCGTTTGGTTTTTAGTAATGTTGGTTCTAGTTATATGTTTTTAGATAATTTACTATGTTGTGCCTAAGTAAAATTATACCAAGAATTTTTATGGGGAAAAGCTAATTCACTGCTCTTAATTTTAGACATTTGAAAACACAAATTCAGATATTGAACAGTGAGTTTTATTTTGGAGGTTGGAGGAAATTGAGGTGTTGTGGTAAGATTGGTAGGCTCCTTTGGCTCCTTGTGTATGGAATTGGGGAGAATATACAAGTTTACAGAATCTTGTAAATTCTCACAGTGCTTAGTTTTGTGACTTTACAAAAACTGGAATTCTTTTTCCTAGCTCTCTGTGGAGAAATGTAAGCTGAGAGTTTAACATCATGTTTACCGTGCTTTGGCAAGTTTTTGCAGAAAACAATATATCACTTTTCTTATCCTGCTTGCAATATAAATTACATATATATGTATATAATATATACATATATATGCTTCTTTGTATTTTACCTTAGTAAATTGTATCTTGCATATAGAGAAATAATTCAGAATAAATTAAAAGAAATCTTTACTCTGAGGTGGAAGCATTGTCTAATGGAGCATATATTTAAGCCTTGTGAATAAATCACACTACAGCCCAGTGCAGTGGTATGTGCTTGTAATCCCAGCCACTTGGAGGGCTGAGGCAGGAGGATTTCTTGAACCTAGGAGTTCAAAACCAGCCTGGGCAACATAATGAGACTCCATGTCAGTCAATCAACCAATCAGTCAATTACACTAAAAAGAGCAAGATCTTAAAACTGTTCTAACAAATGTCTGGGTGTCTAAAACAACAAAAGAGTTTATGACAGAGTTACAGCAGTCATCAAGAAAAATCCTGGACAAACTGCAAATCTGTACCAGTCGTGAATTGCTATGACTGCAACTGAAAAACAAAGTCATTTTCGTATAGTCGTTTTGGGTGTGTTTGTGTTTAGTAAAAACTTGTTTGCAAACTTAGAGGACTATAGCTATAATTTCTGCTGAGAGACCTTGACTTTGAGGAGCTCACAGTTTAACAGAAGAGAGGACTAGAAACCAAGAATTAAGTGCAGAGTGAGGTTCTGCAGTACAGGGTATATACAAGGTGCAGAAGCACTACAGTGCTGTGTTCTGGCCTCGTCTTCTCCTGCTCCAGACTTCCTGAAGCGCCATTTCATGAACCTACCCGTTTTTTCCCACCGTGTGGACCTCTCTCTGCGGGTGCCGTTCCCTCCCCTTGCAAGCCTTTTCCACACCTTATATTCCTGGTGTGGAAGTTCTCTTGCTTCAAAATCTTCTTGAAGACCGCCTCTACCTCATCCAAATAATTGTTTTGTCCACTTCTCTGTATTTCTTTATAAATAATTACAGTCATTTCTCATTATTTGTAGCAGTTATTTTCTATAAAGTTGCCTAGTACACTGAATTAATGAAGCATTACAGCCTTGTTCCCAGGGAAAATATGCATATACGTATCTCACATAGATTATAATCTTAATTCCTAGAAACAACTCATCCCGGTAGATTGAATTTTCTTATTTACAAAGAAATAAAGTACAGAAGCGTTGAGTGATTTGCCTGAGTCTGCTTCACTAACAGGTGCCAGAGTTAAGATTCAGACCTCCCGTCCAGTTGGTCCCTGAGTCGGGGTTCCTTGCCCTACGCTGCACTGCCCTCTACTGTTTCTGCCCTCTGGTCATCTTTGTATGAGAGCTGAAACGAGAAGGCCAAGAGTCAACTTACTCGACCTTAGCTTGGAATGTGTGTAGGGAGTGATAGATTTTTCACTACTGTGTATATATCCATGAATCACCTTGAAAGCTCCATGAGTATTAATTTGAAGATTACAAATATATTTTAGCAAGTAAGCATATTTGCAAATATGGGATCCACAAATAATGAGGATCAACTGTATTTTTAAGTGACTGCTAGGGTCTGTTTCATGGTAACCCCTTCCCCCAACAGTGTGGAATGTTTCTGAAGCTTGATAGTTCATTCATTTATTCATTCATGTATTTATTAAGCCAGACCCTGCTTTAATCTGTGGCGAACTGGCTAGAGACTAAGGTCCTGCCCCTTGGATTTTATATTAGAGTAAGAAAGACAGATAGCTAAGTCTGGAGATTGGGGGAGAAGCCCAGGTTAGAATTATAGAGCCACCTGACCACGGTGAAACCTGGTGTGCCCCCTCCTACTTCACATCCCCAGGTATACTTCCAGAACATTTCTGTTCTATTCTTGTGTATAAACTCTTCCTTTTGAGTCTCTCTCCATTGACACATGTCAACCTCTGCTTGTCTTTTGTTGATTTTGAGGCCACTTGCTGATGTAACTGGCAGGATATTGCAGAAGAATCATGCTGACATGGTCTTTGAATTCTGGTTCTGTTACCTACCAACTGAGTTACTTTGGTCAAGCTCTTAGACTTCTGAGCCTCTTTCCTAATTTCGGAAGTGGTGATATGATGTGTTAGGCCCTGATGGGTTGCAAGAAAGAGGCACATATATATCATCTTTGGTGATGAGGGTTGAATGTAAACTTGGATTTACATTCAAGTAGCTAGGACCACAGGTGTGTGCCACCATGCTCAGCTAATTTTTAAAACTTTTTGTAGAGATGTGAATTCACTATGCAGCCCAAGCTGGTCTTGAACTCCTGACTTCAAGTAATCCTCCCACCTTGGCTTGCCAAAGTGCTGGGATTTAGTGATTAACCCATGAGAGTTTTCTCTCCCCTACACTTAGCTTTTAGCCTTACTTTAGAAGGGCCTTGTATTTTCTTTTAACTGGTAAAGAGCTTTGAGTGCTTATTAAATCGAAAGCTTTGTGTGTTTTTAAAGATATTAGGCATGTTTCTTGTTTTTAAAAATCTTAACAGTAATACAGGAGAACAAGAGAAACTTTTTCCAAAAAGGAGAACTCATTGTGACCATTTTATCTTATTGGAATGTTGGGTACTCTAGTCCGCATCATTAATCATTAAGCATGCTCTGGGTTTTCCATTTTTACAGGATTTGTACCTCAGTTGAGGTGATACTGGTAATTCTTGTGCTCCATTTGAAGATGAAAAATATAGACCAAAATCAAAGGCCTGGCATAGAGGCCAGATAACCAAGTCAGCTTCGAAGGAACACGTCGATACACACACACATAGACACACATGTATATAAAGTAGACACACATGTATATAAAGTAAAGTGCTTTTTTTTTTTAATTTTTGAAGTTTTTTAAAGTAAAAGCCAGCCCTGTCCCTCTCCTGGAGTGGGCAGGGACAGCAGTTGCCTGGGCTGCTTTCCTTGTGAAGCCACAGGTCCCTCTGGGCACAGTGCCACCTGGCCGTGCCTCCTTTCCCTTTTATCTTTCTCATTGACCAATGGACTTGGAGCACTGAGGCCATGCTCTTATCCTGCATTCTAGTGCCACCCTGGTGACACCTCTTCGGGCTCAGTCACACAGCTGAGTGGTAGCTGATTAGAAGTGTTTAGCTGTCGTTATCAGGATCACACTGATGTGGCCCCAACCCTACCTCCTTCCCTGCCCTGCATTGTCAGTAAAAACTGACAAAGCGAATTGGGCACGGCCAAGAAAAAAGGTAAAATGCATCAAATTGCAGCCACCCAACCTAGCCCCAAGCCCCCTCTGACAGCAGGACCACTGCCAGAGTCCATGCCATTCCTGAGGCACACCAGGCTGGGCCCCTGGGTGCCTCTGGGTTTATCCCTTCAAAGTCTTGTCCGCCAGCCACCCCCCTCAGCAGCCCAGCCCCCATCCTCACTGGTCGCCCCTGGGTGACTTTGGACCAGTGACTCCCAGGGCTTCCTGCTCCAGACTTGGCCATCACCTCCGACCACCCCAAGCTGGACTTCCCTGGGCTCCTTGAACTCATGTCTCAAAGAACCTGGGTCCCCATCCTGCACTCCCTTCCACACCCCTCCCCCATTGCAGAGCAGCATTGTGGGCTGAAGTACCCCATCCCTTTGCCCCCAACCTCTAACTGGAATGTAATGAGTCACTGTCATTACAGTGGGAGCTGTCATTACTGCCATAAAACTTGCCTTTGATCTTAGGACCCAGTCCCCTAAGAGTTCTCACCCCCTTTCTGGTTCCTCTGGTCGCAGCACAAATTTCCAGCTGGAAGGGGAATAGGGACAATGGGACCTAGAAGCAAGAGGTTTCAGGCTGCCCCACTCCCTCAACATAGGCACTGACAGTGTGAAAAGCCTGCACTTTCCTTGTGAGCTCAAAACCTTGACAGTATCTCTGGGATACTGGCAATGGGAGAACGAGTTTGGTTTGGTTTTCTCCCAGGCTTCTACTCTCCAGAGAGACTTTAACATTTTTTTTCTCAGTTCTCTACCTCATATTCTAATTCTCCATGGTTCTGTGACCACACTGCCCTTCAGTCAGTGGTCTCTGGAGTGAGATTTGCTCATATTCTATGGAATAGATCTTGGGAAACTGGACAGCTCAAATGTTCCTCATATCATCTCAACCTGGGGTACTTTGAGTACCACTGGATAAACATGGGGCTTCTTTCTGAACCATCAGTTTCCCTCGATTCTCTTGAGAAAAAACATTAATGTACTTAGGGATGACAGTCACATAAGGTTTCTAAGAGTATACCAGACTTCTTTCTGAAATGAGGCTTGGGTTGTCCTCTTTCCCATCAATTCCCAGATTTAACAGAAAGAAGGACACACTGATGTAAGAGTGTGAGAGGTACTGGTGCACTTCTTACACTAACGGACGTGTGAGGGCGCGTGACTGTAATCCACACGGCTTATAGTTCCCGCCTACTTCATGTTGACTTTTCTACCTCTGCCTCTGCTTTTGGTCCCTGGCAGCTGCTGATTTGTGGCAAAACCCCCAAGTCTGGAGTCAGAAGACTGAGTTTAAGTTCCAGTACTGCCTTTTTCTTTTTTTTATAGCCATGGTATCAATCCGGCTCAGTCACTAAGTATGACAACACCTTGTACAGTTGCCGGTGGCAGAAACCAGAAGGTGTTTAAGAGTATTTTGCAAAAACTGTAAAGGAGGTTGTGACTGTACGGTCTGGTAGCTCTCATGAGTATGACTGCTCTTTCCCAAGTTAAAAGATTATCAGCAGGGGATAGCCCTGACGTTCCATCAGGAGTGAAGAGAAAAAAGAAAGTGTCAGTAGCCCTGAAACAGCCAATTCTGGTGGTTGCCATTCAACTGAGGATGTGAGTTTTGGCTGGCCAGGCTCCTGGGGACAGGGAGCCCAAGGGACAGTGGAGGGTAACTTGTTAAGATTGTAAATGGACTGTCAGGTAATGGTTAAGAATTCTGGGAAGCAGAATTCTGGGTTTTCAGAGGCCAGGACTGAAGGGACCAGGACTACCTTGTCCAGTAAGCAGGCAGTCCTTTCCCTGGAGAAAGCTATAACCACTTCTCTTAGACCCAGTTTCCCTGTCCAGACCCTGGCTCCCTGGTGTTTTTTTCTTGTCAAGCTTAGCTGTTCAATCAGCTTCTTCCACTGTCCGCCCCTCTGGCTGTTTGGATATTAGAAGATCTCCAGAGCCAGATGCTTGGGCCAAGAGTAAGGCCAGAGCCTGGAGAGAGGCTGGGTGGGGCTCTGGTCAGGCAGGTAGGTCCAGTTGGAGGCAAGGGAGAGGCTCCACATGACTCCAGGTCCTGAATCCTAGGACTGTCTCCAGCTGCTGCTCCCAGGAAAGAGGCCCCACAATTTCAAAGTTGCCAAGAGCCATAGGACAGATGTCTCATCTCTGATGTTTCTTGGTTTGGTAGATGCTTCTGGATGTAAGAGGTTAGGGTGGAAGTAGTGACCATTGTTTACTTCTTCTACCTCCAGAGAGTAGGAGAGGCTTCTAGTTGGGCAGCTTTTTTCCCTGAAAAGGCCTGAATCAGAAACACAGCCAATAGGCCAGGAGCAGTGGCTCACACCTGTAATCCCAACACTTTGGGAGACCAAGGTGGGAGGACTGCTTGAATCCAGGAATTTGAGACCAGCCTGGGCAACATAGTGAGAACTTAGATGGGGTCTCACTGTCTCACAGGTAGCTTGTTGGCTGGGGGAAGGCTGAGAGAAGGCTGAGACTGGGCTTTTCCTTAAGGTCTGGGGAGATGGGAGGTTGGCTCACCTTACCCTGGGTGATTCTTACCAGAAATTGAATGACCATCTTATATGTTTCTTCCTACACGGAATTATGATGCTGGCAATGGCCCTAATCTTACAGATAAAACCAAGTGAGTGTCTCCTATTGGGACAGCAGTCTCTAGGCCAAGGGAGTCAGGGAGGCCACTGCCCATGATCTTCTTTCCCATCGAGCCACCTGCACCCCTGACCCACGTCTCCACCCCTAGGACTACTTTCTCCTTGACCAAGAGCCTGCAGTAACTCTCCCTACAGCTCAATTGTGTTGCTTTCTGAGATAACTCAGAAATTGAAGCATGGATTGGGTACAGGGGCAAGGAAAGTATGATAGAAACAAACTGAGGCAGAGATTTACAAGAGAGGTCAGATCCTTGGAGCAGCCCGTTTGCTCCAAGGCGATGTGGAGGAAGTCGCTCTTTCTGAGCCTTCTCCCTTGAAGCTGTTCACATGAAGGAGTTGGACTACATGACTGATTGCATCGTTTTATCTTGCTGCAGAAGCAGCAGATGAGAGCTGCTTGGAAGAAAGGGATAGTGGAGAGATAAGAACCATGAAAGAAGTTGGTACAAAAGAGTTATGGGATGAAAGGTCCAAGATAGGCAGAAAAGAAAATGTTTCCAGTTTCTGGGGAAGAAAGGAAGTCAGAGGGTTTAGACACTGAGTGGGACAGAATATCTCTATGGGCACTTTCATCTCTTGCAGTCAGCAACAGGTATCCACGCGGAGGGCCCTGCATCATCGCTACCCTGAAGGAGCTGGCGGTAAGAAGCCCTGGGTCAAGGTGCAGTGACCCCCTAGGCCAGCCCTCCAACCTCCTCCCACAGCAGGGGTTGGGTGCCTCTCTGCCTGCTGAGACAGCCCACACAGCCCCCAGCCCTAGTGATTGCTCTGTCTCTCCCCGAGTCCTCCTCCAACGCCTACTCTCTGCATGGATCTCAAGAGCCTACACCAGCAACCGACAGTATCCTAGACTCTGGCTATCTAACAAACAATCAACTTAATAGAACGATGGAGACATCAGTATGAGTCCAGTAGGGTCCCCTGGTTCCACCCTGCCAATCCTGGGCTCCAGTTTCCCCTTGAGGCCCTGAAGAAAAGGCCTGGGGGCCCCTGGTGCAAAGGGCAAATGGGGATCTGGGGAGCCCAGGCCTCAGCTGGAGGGACCCCAGAACATGGGGCACGCATCATGGCTCTTCTGTTGCTGCCCTCTTTGCCCACTGTCTCTTCTCCAGACACCCCTGCGCCAGTACTTGCCACACATGCCTTGGGATTGTTGCCTCTCAGGGAAGTGAGGCTGACTGCTTGTCAGGAGCTCTGTATTTCTGCCCTGACTCAGTCCCTAATTTACTCTGATTCGAAAGAAACCACCTTTCCTTCTTGGGCTTGCGTTTCCTGAGGAGGTAGAGAGTGTCAAGGGTCTCTGTGAGCTGCGAGTATCCAAGATATGAATTCCATTAGAAAGTAAAGCTCAGGGCCAAAGGCTCTTGCCTGTCCTTTTCCATCCTATATCGCTGCTATGGAGATATGGGCCATATCCCTGGCTCATATGTCCTGAGTAAATGTTGAGTGAATGTACCTCTCTAAATCACAAGCTGGCAGAAGGATTGGCTTTTCTCAAACTCCATGTATAGATGTCACTGGTAGAGGGTCATGAATGCAAGTTGTCTAGGTTCTTGGCATTTTGAACAAACAGTTGGACAAAACATCCCGGAAAGAAAGAAAAGAACGAAACAACAAAAGAACAAAAGCAGGGATTTACTGAAAACCAAAGTGCACTCCACAGTGTGGGACTGAGCCTGAGCAGCAGCTCAAGGGCCTGGATACAGATTCTCCTTGGGTCCAAGTACCCACTGGAAGTTTCCCCTGGGCCACTTCTTGCTCACCTCACGTAACTGAAGCGGTAGCCACGATCAGTCTGATTGGTTGGAGAAAGCAGCCAACCAGAGGCTGAAGTGAAGTTACAAAGGTCACATTCCTGTGCAAACAATGTGATTGGTTGCAGAAAGCAACCACTCAGCCCCTAGGGTGAAGTTACAAAGTTATACTTCTTCGCAAATGAGGGCTTGACCAGCAATCAGTCTGATTTGTTGGGGACAGCCAATTTCCCAGCTGCCTAGCAGAAAAGGCCCAAGGTAGCAGCCTCTAGTTTTTTTGCTACTTAGGCATGGAAAGTTAGGGTTTTCCTTTCAATTTAGTTCTAGGAAGTCATCGTGAAACCAGTCTTAGGTACCGTCCCTCCAGACCCTGCCTCATAGAGGTTTATTTTACTGTCCTTTCAAGAGAATCCAGATTCAGACTTCCAATTCTGTGGCTGTGGACAAAAAACAATAAAGACTCAAATCCTTTGTCTTTGGGAGCTTGAGGAGGGTTTACCAGTTCATGATCTCAGTGAGTTTGAGAACTTTGCCTTTAAAATCCATTCCTGGCCCCTGCCTACCACTTCCTGGTCTGGGGAATAAATTCAAGGGGGCCACCCTCGGTCACCTTCCTTTTACTCTCCCTACACAAACAGCAAAACCAAGAAATTGTGGATCAACTGGAAGATGTAACATGATTTCTTTGTTTGCTCATGACATGACTGCTGGTCTTGGGGGTCACTCAGATGTAGAGGCACCAGTTTCGTCTTGCTCATTCCCAGCCTGGGGAAGAAGGCTCATTCCCCAGATTCCACCCTATCCCCACAGGGTCCCTGATAACCTGGTCCCATGGGTGGGCCTGTCCTGGGGCATTGGTGGCATTCTGGGGGCATGTCCCTTGCTGTGCCATCTCTGCCTCGCCCTAGTAAGACCTTTGTCTTCCTCTTCTACAGGTAAAGCAAGAAAGCCAGCAAAACCAGGGAGCCCTAAGGAGGCAGTTAGAGGTGAGTGGTGGGTGTAAAGTTTTCTCCTGTCCTCTGAGAATGTTTCTTTTCTTCTCTTTCAGCACTTGCTTGGCTTTT
>CM052655.1:5563072-5676209 GCA_028533165.1 Leontopithecus rosalia | reverse complement strand
ATGTGCTGGGAGGTGGGAGGGGTGCAGGTGAGCGTGGTGAGGTGATCACACAGGTGTGCATGTGTGCACAGATCAGCGCTAGTGTGGGCTATGCCACTCACTCATGGGGTAGCCTTGGGCAACTAATGTCTTCTCTCTGTCCTGCCACCTGAGACTTTTGATTTGTGTGGTCCTTTCCAGCACCATGGTTTTCTAGTTGTGGGGCAAGGGTAGAGGGTTTCAAACAATCACCCAGGTTTGTGTCTTGAACAAAGAATTGGACAAAACCTACAAACACAGCAAGGAAAGAATGAAGGGATTTATTCTCAGCTGAACCCCCACCCCGGGTCCCCCAGCAGGGTGGTCTGAGATGGAGCAACACCCGCGAGCAGAGGCTCATCACCTGCGGAAGGAGCTGGAGAATGTGGCGTGAAAGTTGCTGGACCAGATCAAAGAAAACGAGGGCTTGAGTCACCTGAGTCAATCACCAAAGCAGTCCGTTCTGTTCCTGTTCATTCCTTTCTCTACTGCCTCTAGCCATAACAATAGCAGTAAGGAGCTGAAGCAGGAGAACTCAGCTTTGGCAGGGCAGCTTTGAGTTGTACTGACTAACAAGGCAGGGATGCAGCGTGACTTGGAGGAGCTGAAAAGAAACTAGAAATTGAAGATCTTACAGTTCAACTAGGGAGAGGCTGCAGCCCCAGGGTGGTGGGAGCCCCATCCAGCTGAGGACATGGCCTAGGGATAATGCAGGATATGGGGAGGCTCCAGCCAAGAGCTTGTTCAGTAAAACAAGGAGGTAACCAAAGAGAGAGATGCCCTCAGGCTGGAGTTATACAAGAACAGCCCTTTAAGGGTCACTATGTGGAATGGCCCAGGCTCCTCAGATTGAAACTTCTCCTTTCACCATCTAGTTTTCTAGCTGGTGTGAAACCCCTGATGCTAAACAGACACCAGATCATGGAGGAGAGGGCACAGCTGGAAGAGCTGGAAAATTTGGGTCCTTGTTCTGGTCCTGCCATAGAATCCTTTAGAGACTGCTAAAGTCTACAAATTGGGGCCCTGCTGTAGACCTGGGGAATCAGAACCTCAGGGTTAGGGCTTCAATTTTTTTTTAATGCATAATTGATGAAAACGTTTTACAGATTACACTTAATTGGCTAGCTCATGAGTCTGTTTATTTCCTTCCGAGGTTCAATCCTACACTTTGACTATTCCATGGTTATAGAGAGTAGAGTTCTTGTTTGTTTGTTGGGACAGGGTCTTGCTCTGTCACCGGGGCTGGAGTGCAGTGGTGTGATCTTGACTCACTGCAACTTCCCCCCCCCCGCTTAAGTGATCCTCCTGCCTCAGCCTCTTAAGTAGCTGGGACTATAGGCGCACACCACGATGCCTGGCTAATTTTTGTATGTGTAGAGACGGGGCTTCACCATGTTGCCCAGGCTGCTCTCAAACTCCTGAGCTCAAGCAATCCACCTGCGTCAGCCTCCCAAAGTGCTGGGTTACAGGAATGAGCAAACATGCCCAGCCTGAGATCTCTTTAAAATTATTTAACTTTTTACTTCTAAAGCAAAGCAACTTCACAGTAGAGATCTCTATTGACCAAGCTGTACATTGAGCCTAGCTCTAGCCCTTTTAAGGGGCACTGTGTGGAACGACCCAGGCTCCTCAGATCGAAACTTCTTCCTTTTCACCATCTTGTTGTCTAACTAGCGTGAAGCCCCTGATGCTAACCAGCAGTTACAGCAGACCATGGAGGAGCGGGCACAGCCGGAAGCACATCCGGGCGGGTGATGCTTTGCAGAGGGAGAGATGTGGGAGGAAGATGATACCAGGTGGTCAGGAGCAGGTGAGGACCAGAGACAGCCTTTCCTAACTTCTGTGCCCATTCCTGCAGGTGATGGAGTCACTTAACAACTAAGATGGAGAAAGATCAACAGGCTGGAAATCTGAAAGGAGAGAGCACCATGTAGTGGCAGAGGATGTGGAAGATGTCAGAGCAGATGAGACCTGACTCTAGAGCCCCTGCCTTAGCCCCTGCCCCCTTAACAATCAAGGTCACTTGATTGTTTCGGGCATCTGTGAAATGGGAGGAGCACAGCCGGAAGTGGTCGTGGGTCTGGGCTTTGTGGAGGTGGGAGCAGAGAGGGAGATGGAAGTCTGTCCATCCACCAGCTCCTCTCTCTGAGGCCCTTTCCCCCTGTGTTTCAGGCAGGTGTACACAGTGAAGAAGAGGGTGCAGAGCAAGAGTTGGGTACAGGAGCCGGTGACAAGCTTGGCCGAACTAAGGAAGTGGATAAGCTGGGGTGGGGTAAGCTGGGAGCAGGACTGGCATCAGAGGGCTGTGGGGGTGGCTTAGGATGCCCCAAGGAGGCGGGTATGTGGAAAGATTTCGAGGCAGTGGGAAAGAGGTCTGTGCCAAGATCATTAAGTCTTGTAATCTCCACGAGCCTCAGTGTCCCTATCAGCAAAGAGGGAGGAGTGCCTGTGCTCAGCTACCCATAGTCGTCTCTCTCTGAAAGTAGCTTGGAAGATTGGCTACCATCTGGGTACGAGGAATCATTAGCAGGAAGGCCAAGTTTGCAGAGCCTGAGAGGAGCTGTGGACCAAGAGGAGGTTGTTTGTTTGTTTGTTTTAGAATTCAGAGGCCATTATTGTCTGCTTTCTTTTTCAACCAAATTCCCACCCCAGAAACCTCAGCAGGGCCCTTCCAGAAGTAGCATCAGATACAAGCAGAGTCTGGGCGCCTGTGAAAGGAGCTGGAGAATCTGGCAGGACAGCTCTAAGCCTGAGGGCTTGAGTCATCTGGACTGGGAGTAGGAAGAGAGGCTGCGAGAGCAAGAGGAGAGGCTGCTGGAGCTGGGGCAGAAGGCGGAGCTCTGGGAGGAGCAGGCAGAGGTGCTCAGGCAAACTGTGCAGAACGACCGTACCACCCTCAGCCACGCTCTCCCAGAACCATGAGCTGAAGGAGCAGCTAGGTGAGCAGAAGGAGATGGTAACCCCTGCCCCATTCAAGAAGGGCTGGGAGGCAGGCACCAGGCTCTGGGGAAGGGAGGTGGGAGGCCAGACGTACCTCCAGCCTGGGGGACAGGTTACCCTAGCACCCTCCAGGGCAGTACCATGACTTTTTCTTGCTTCCTGCCCTCTTACTTTTAGAGTTGGGTAGCCCTAGACTCCTCCCAGGTGTGGACATCATTATTGCAGCTAGAGGCATGGAGCCCTCAATCACAGGGAAAGAGACAGTGGCGTGAGAGGCTCCTTAGATTCAAACAATTCTGGCCTTGGCTCCACTGCTCACCTTTGAACTACTTTGCATCTCTAAGTCTTGGTTTCTTTCACTTAGGAAGTATTTTCCTCACAGAGGTGCTGAAGCTTGAATGAGATAATATGCAGAAAGCATTTGGCATGTAGCACACCTAGCAGATGGTGGCTGGCTCCCTCTCCTTTTCTACCTGTGGCCTGCAGGTTAAATGGCGGAAGCGGGGTGTGTGATTTGAGGCTGAGGAAGGAGGCATAGGGTTCTAGGTAAGGGAGGCAGTCACTTAGGCCTGGAGCAAGAGGCCAGGGGCCCGGGAAGGCAACAGAGTCCCACAGTGCCCTTGCTACCCTACTTATGGGCCCAGAATCTGGAAGCCAGCCACCACCTGCCCTCATGCCCAGGGTCTCCTGCAGGTGGAGCTGAAGAGATAAGAGGCTCAGAGTCTGCTGCAGCAGCAAGACCGTATCTGGGTCACATGTAGCAGTGCGTGGCCGCCTATCAGCGGCTGACCTCTTAGGAGGAGGTGCTGCACAGGCAGTTAATTCTGCAGATCCAGCTCATTGGCCAGCTGCAGCAGCAGGAAGCTCAGGGAAAAGTGGTAGCAGAGATGGCCCACCAAGAGTTGCAGGCCCACCTGGGTGAGGGAGTTGCTGAGGGCGAGGCCCCAAGGGGAACGTGACCTGGCAACCTCCATGCCTTCTTATTCTCTTTCCTGGAAGCTGCTGTCAGCAGAAGCAGCAGCTACAGGCCCAGTTGAGTCTCATAGCTCTCCCAGGGTGAGGTACAGGGGATCATTCCAGAGGAGAGAGCCCCAGCGGGGAGAGGGGACTGTTAGCAGCATAGGATTGCAGAGTTGGAAGAGACCTTTAGAAGCTGGTCATTATGCCGACTGGGTGTCCGCAGTAAGTTTGGCATCAATATGGTGACTTGGGAGTGAAGGAGGGCCACCAGGTTGCCTGAGGATGGGTGAACTGGCCCAGGTCAGAAAGGGAGCAGCTCAGAACTCGCAGGTGGATAGGTAGTGGGACTGCACTGGCCAACATAGTGAGAACTTGGCTCTTCAAAAACAAAATAGGAAAGAAAAAGAAAAGACAGCTGCTCGTTCCTCTTGGTGGCAGGGGTTGGGGGTTGGCCCAGAGTTACACAGTGAGGGTGAGGGCAGAGGTGTACCTCCCTTGTTGGGTTGTCTGAGGACCCCTCTGGTCATGCCACCCCCTCCCCCCATAGGAGATGGACTGGAGAGTGAGGAGGAGGAGGAGGAAAAGGAGCCTTGGTCTATGCTGAGCATCCCAGAGGACCTGGAGAGCTGGGAAGCCATGGTGAGCCTGACTCCCCCTGCTCCACCTTTGCTGCCTCCCTTTCCGCTCCCTCCCAGACCCCCTTCTGCTCTTGGTTTCCCTGCCTTCTGATTTCTCTGGACCCTCGTGCCTTCCCTGGGAGCCAGTGGTCAGACACTATTTCACCTGAGGCCAACAGGTGCACCCTCTGAGGCCCCAAGGGAAGGTCTTCTGTCTTCTTGCTCCATTCATCCTGGGTATCCCCCTACAAGAATGTGCACCTCTTGCCTGCAGGTGGCATTTTAAAACTTGGCTTTAGCCAGTGCCGAGGAGGAGCAGACATAGCTGTGTGGGCAACTGAAGGAGCGAAGGGTGTGCTGTCAGCTCCGGACTCACCCGGTGGCCTTGGCCCAGAATAAGCCAGAAGTGGCAGCCTCAGCCCCAGGGATTGGGGGCAATTCTGTGTGTGAAGACCTACCGGACCTTACAGGGGGCCACAGAGAAGCTTCGGGTGAATGAGTCTCTCCTGGCATGGGCCAAGAAGGGTGGGGGTGGGGCAGGTTGTTGTGGGTATGTGACTCCATTATTTTGACTCCAGAGTTTATGAAGGAGAAGGAGTAGGTGGAGAGACTGGAACGTCACTGCATTCAGCTGTCTGAAGACACAGTCAGTCAGTGAGATGGAAGCCAGTGGGAGCTGCAGGGTGACCCCAGGGGCCCCAGTGTCTGAGCCCTGTCCTTTTGCAGGAGAGCACATCAAACTGTACAATAGCCAGAGGGCAGTGCTGAAGATGTGGCACCAGCAGGAGGAGTACATTAACAGGATTATCCAGGATAAGAAGGAAATGAAAGATGAGGGTAGGACATGCAGCATCTCTGCGGGCGTGAAGATGGGGGTGGGGAGGTGTGGGCATGGGCACAGTGGCTGAGCACCCCTCCCTCCAGGCGAAGCTGCTGGAGCCACTGATGTTGCAACTTGTGAGCAACCGAAGTGAGTGGCATGGCAAATTCCTGGTCGCTGTCCATAACCCTGCTGATAAGTCCACTCCGAGGTCCCCAGCTCCCCAGGAGCGTGGGGCTGCTAACAAGCAGGGTGGTGAGTAGAGCTCTTTGCTGGCGGGATGAGGGGAGGACTCACACGGCACTCACAAGCCCTGCCTCTCTCTCTCCAAAGATATCCCACAGCATGGAGCCTGAATGAGAGAAGGCCAGGGAGGGTTCTCCCCACAACAGCTTCACTGCATAGAAGATCAAGCAGCTGTTTCATGAGATGCAGAACCCTCAATAACACCCAAGCTTGGACAGCAGCCCCTGCATCCCCATTTTTTACCGGGCTCAGGAGAACAAGGAGTTGAAGATTACCATCATCTAAAAGCCTGCCACTGTCAGCAAAGCCTGAAGATATGAGACCAGAGGCTCTGCCCCCACCATGTCCCTGACACCCCTTCCCAGTCATCCCTTTACCCTTACAGTAGCAAAATAAGACCCCTGTCTAATGAGGGAGGCAGGTACAGATGAGGTGAAGATCACATCTAAAAGCAGGCCACTAAATTTAAAAAAAGTTATGAGATTAAGGAAGTTATGAACAAAAGGAAAAACGTTATGAAAAAAATTATAAAAATGTTAGTTCTGGAACAGTTCTGGGATAAAAAAATCATGGGATAAAAATTTAAGAAATAATAATAAAAGCAGGCCACTGTCAGCAAAGCCTGGAGAAGTGGAGCTGGAGGCTCTGCCCCCACTGTGTCCCTACCACCCCTTCCCAGTCACCGCTTTACCTCTATGGTAGCAAGACAAGACCCCTGTCTAATGGGGTGAGGCAGACAAGGGCAAACCCTTTGCCACCTTGGCCAGGGCAGAGTCCCTCAATTTCTGGATGATTATTGTTATTTAGGAGCCAGAGTTGATTTCTTTTGAGGAAGCCTCATGTCCTCTCTGATGGCCTTACTCTCACTCAAAGCAATTTTTCCCTCATGGGGGCTCCCATCTTACTCAGAGAGGCAGCTGAGGCAGGACGATGGAGCTGATGTAGACAAGGTGACGGCACGGGCTGCTGGGGTAACCTCCCCCAGTGTACATATTGGATCTGTGTAATATTTTGTCTATTCTGGGGGTAGGGCCACCCCCTGTATCATACATAGTGGAGGTTGGAGTTGGCACATAGGGAGGAGGTTCTAACAATTATTTGTGGCTGGGAAACTTATTTGATAGCTTACGACAGAGGAAGGAGACAGGGCTGGGTTGTGGCTCCCTGGTGATGCGACTCCTATTTATTTTGCTTTTAATTTTGGAATAAATGGATTTTAGCCACACTGCTCGGCCTGGGGTGTTCCTGTTTCCCTCGCTGGGTCCTGGAGTTTATGCCACTGAACGCAGAGCTCCAGTGTGACTGAACATGTCCAGCTGTGCTGTTGGGGACCTTCCAGGCCTATTACCTCTATGCTGCCTGGTGACGCCTGGTGACACCTGGGGGATTCCATGGGGACTGCTCTGGAGCCTGTGAGAAAAGTCTGGCCCTGACAGCCAAAGGTTCAGAAGGCTGATCTAGTGGTGGCCACAAAGGCAGGGTCCCAGCATTCAACAGCACTGTTTTCCATATAGCTCAGGCATCTTCCGTTCTGTCCTCCTGCCTCCCTTGCCTGTCTGTGCCCCGTGGCCTGTTCTGTCTGTGGCCCCAGAGTGCCGGCTGCCCCGCAGGCTTCCTCCAGGATGAGTTCATGGCCCTGTGTGCTAGTGGCCAGAGCCAGCTTCACAGGATGAGAGCCAGCTAAGCTTCAGGGGAGTTTCCAGGAAAAGTGTTCCTTGGAAAGGATGTAGCCTTTTCACTGCTCCAAACAGCACCCTAGTGATGGCTTGGCCTTTCCCTTCCCTTGAACTCCACAGAGAACACAGCTGGCAGAGGACACATTCCCCATCATCCAGAATGGGTTTGATTCTCAGCCGAGGGACAGCAGGATTGGTAGAGACTGTCAGGCCACACGGCTGCCTGCATAGCACCCCCATGCTTGGCGGGGTGCGGAAGAGATGGGGGGGACTGGCTCTTCACAGGCTGGGCATGACAAAGAGGCTCAATGGAGGTGGCACACTTTGAAGGGGCAACGTTTCTGTTGGCTACTGAACTCTTCCTTGGGCAATAGGTTGAATGCTAAAATGAGGAACCATGGATCTTCTTCACCTTGGTGTGATATTCTTGGCTTCTTGCCAAAGGTTACCTGACTTTTGGTTTTGATAAGGGAAGAGGAGACAAACATGAAGGCACTTGTTGACTAAAAGGAAGTCTAACAAAATGCTTCAGCATTGAAATGGAAAGAGAAATGGAAAAGCTAGAAAATAAACCTGTAAACAGACTTTTTCTCCTGTACTTCATAGAAGCTCAGGAGAAAAAGTCCCCTCTTTCCATACGGCCCACAGATGCCAACAGTGGGAGAGGGTGGCATGTTTGAAAAGGCAGAATAAGAACCTATCCACAAGTCAGGGAGATTTAGAAGTGACATCAGCTACTCCTCTCCAGATAGAGGGGAAAGGACAGATCCTTAGAAACCCTAGAACTCAGTCTTTGTCACCGGATTCTCTTGAGCAGCAGCTTGGAAAGACAACGAGGGGAAGATTTTTAAATTCACTTTCTATGAGTTATGCAGCCTTTGGCTGAGATAAGCCAAGAGCCTCTCAGCAGGACTGAGAGTTTATTTCGGCAGGAGAGATTATGTGCAAATCAAGGAACCTAAGAAGAGCCTGCTCTGAAGAATGCTGACAGCATCACAAGGGGTGGAGTAGGAGCTGGAATACAACACCCAGACTCCAGAGACTCTAGGGCACACCTTGGGAGAAGTTCCAAATGTGGGCCCTAGTGATGCCATCGGCAGCAGAGAGAGCGAGTTCCAGAGAAGATGGGATGAGGAGCCATAATTTGATGGTGAAATGTCTTATATATCAAATCTTGGTAATTGTACACAACTCGGTGTGTTTTGTGTTGTGTAATTCCATTAATACGTGTTATTTCAGGAAAAGTGGACAAAATCTAATCATCTCTCCCACAATATGTGTATACAAGTGAGTGACGATGCTGCAGCTGCCTACCTGGCAATCCTAAAATATTCAACTAACGCTCAGGGAAGTCATAAACTTTAAGGGTCTAAATCAGCCACTACTCATTTCTCTTGGTTCCCTAGCCCATTTATAGTCTCAACCAATCTGGCAGCCATGGACCCAAATTTGGGGTGATCGCAATCAGTGTTTCTCTACCCTATCCACAGATTGCCCTGCCCACCCCAGCCTTGCACCGAACTACAGCCCAACTCACAAGTGCATCATCATTGTCCCTGCCCTTAGGAGAGTATCACATAATTTACAAGCAGGGGATTGAAGAGCAGGGAGTAGGTTTCATTCATCTTGTTTCTCTTTATATCTAGCCTAGTACATGGTATGGTCAGGCTCTGAACATTTATTTATTAAGGAATAAAGGAGAAAGGGGAGAAGAAGGAGACAGTTGGAAGACAGAGAAAATATGCTTGTGTGTAAACATGAAAAGGAGAATACTGCAAGATGACTCTCAAAGAAAGAAAGATCACGTGGGTTTTTTCTCTTCATTCTATTAATTTGGTATATTAAATTATGACACTGATTGATTTTTGTATGTCAAACCACTCTTGCATTGCTGGAATAAATCTCTATATCTTGTTATGCTTTACTGTTCCATCTTTTATGTATTTATTCATTTCCTGCTATACGTATACATGTTACCTCTGCATTTGTCTTCTTCTGCCCTTGTTACTATTTTGTCTCTCTTTTATTGCTTGCATGTTTTGCTAATTTTCCTAAATAAGCACATTATATTTCACTGTCACAGGCAGACTAGAACCAACTCAGCAATAGATGGCAGAAGGACTCAAGGAAAAGGACAGTAGTTAACCAGTTACAGAGGCAGAACACACTAGCCTAAGTCAAGATGAGGTTGAAATGTCTATTTGTTCCATGCCCCAAAATTTGTGGATCAAGAGTGCTCACCTCCCTGGAATCTTGTAAGATTCTGCCCTAGAGAATAGAGAAAAGAGCTACCATCCTTAGGGTCTTGATATGAACTATTGAGAGGCTCCTTGACCAATGGGAAAATGTCTCTGTGACAGCATTTTGGGAATTTAAGGAGCATCAGGAAAATCTCATTTTCTTAAAGAGATAAACGAAACCCTGCTAATAATGCATTTGAGTATACCATTGGAGCTTCATTTCCTTAGGTGAAGTGCCTGGACCTTCTTAAATGTTAAACACTTTGGGATGTAAATGATCAGCTCTTTTATCTCTATGTAAGTTGTAAAAAGAACATGAGACGGAAGAGGAATGTCAGAGGTACATGGGAAGAGGTTCTTTAAAAAGGGTGAAGAGTGCACAAAATGTAGGCTGAGAGATCTATTAGCAAACTTCCCCATTGTACAAATGAGCCCGGTGTGGGGGAAGGGGTCCAAGCAAACAGTGAATTTGCCTTCTACAATTAAGATGTGAATTCCTCTTTAAAAAGGTGCTGAGCACAAGTCACAGGCATAGGATTCAGAAAATACACTAGAAAAAATCTCTCTTCCAAATTTTAGTTTTCCAGTTCTGGCTACGTTACACTAAAGCTTTCCCAGTTTTTATCAGCAGGGGAAGGAGTATAGGGTGTTTTGAGAAGTCTAAATTCCTGAGTGTGCAGCCTCCAGCTCTAAACTTTTCATCATAAACCCATCAAATAATGTGTTTCTGGACCCAGTCCTGGATCCCACAGATTTAACTGCTGTGAGGACTCCCTGTCCCCCCTTTTTTTTCCCGAAAATCTCATTTTGGTCTCACCACAAACTTTTGAATTCTCATAAGATAGGTGTATCTAGGGAAATCCTAATTTCTAAATGTAAAAAAATAACTTAAAAATACCCAAAGAATTGTATTTCAATTAGGTTTTCATTTTTTAAATTGCTATCATTTATTTTTTGTTTTTAACTTTGAAGTTCAAGAGTACATGTGCAGGTTTGTTACACAGGTGAACTTGTGTCATGGGGGTTTGTTGTACAGATTTTTGTCACCCAGGTGTTAATCCTAGAACCCATATACCCATATTCCCGATCCTCTCCCTCCTCCCATCCTCCACCCTTCAATAGGCCCCAGGGTGTGTGGTTCTCTTGCACGTGTCTGTTTTCATCATTTAGCTCCCACTTATAAGTGAGAACATGTGGTGCTTGGTTTTCTGTTCCTGTGTTAGTTTGGTAAGGATAAGGGCCTCCAGCTCCATCCATGTTCCTGCAAAGGACATGCTCTCATTTTTTATGGCTGCATAATATTCCATGGTATGTATGTACCACATTTTCTTGATTTAGTCTATTATTGATGGGCATTTAGATTGATTCTGTGTCTTTGCTATTGTGAATAGTGTTGCAATGAACATACACAAGCATGTATCTTTATAGTAGAATGATTTAGAGTCCTCTGGGTATCTACCTAGTGTTGGGATTGCTGGATCAAATGGTATATCTATCTTTAGGTCTTTGAGGAATTGCCACACTGTCTTTCACAATGGTTGAACTAATTTACACTCCCACCAACAGTGTGTAAGCATTTTTTCTCTACAACCTTGGCAGCATCTCTTATTTTTTTACTTTTTCATAATAGCCATTAAATTGCCTTTAACTCCTAATTTGCAGTCATTTCTTGTCTAATTTTAGGTGACAGAGCTACTGACAATTAGATTTGCTCCAAGGATGGCTGCAGTGATAAACACCACGATGGCTCCATCTTTGCCCAGCCCCTTTGCCAAACAGGAGAATGAACATTCATCCCTTCCTGCAGAGGTAGGGAAACCAAAAGGAATCCCACTCCACCAGTGATCTTCAAGTGGGAAGTGGAGTGGCTGAGTCCCTGCACTGCAAGGGGAGGCTCACCTCCAGAGCTTATTGTGGGGAAATCCCTCCCTAGCCTTAAAAAGCCTATTCATATAGTTTTCAAGCTTGTTTAATGTCGGTATGATCCTAGATCCTTCTGATTGATGTTGCAGATGTCGTAGAGAGGGATAGCCGTGAGTACCCAAGAGGTGGGAAGAGGGCACTGAAAGAATACACTTCCCCATTTCACAAGCTCATCTTCTGATTTTCATTTGTTTATTTATTAAAATTGGGTCTTGCTCTGTTTCCCAGGCTGGAGTGCAATGGCACAATCATAGCTCTTTGGAGTCTCAACCCCCTGGGCTCAAGCAATCCTTTTTTGTCAGCCTCCTAAGTCCCCAGGCTACTCTCTAAGCCCTGGGCTGAAGTAGTCCTCCCACCTCAGCTTCCCAAAGTGCTAGGATGACAGGTGTGAGCCACCAAACTCAGCCCTCACCCACTGAGGGCTGCCCTCTCCCAGTCATGCAGGGCAGAAGCTACCAACCAGAGGAATCCCACCCTAAGGCAGCCAGGTCCAAGGCTTAATTCTGTCAGGTCATGGCGGGACTGTGGATTTTGGATTGGGGTGAAGTTGAGTGGTGTCAGGTTTCAGAAGTAACTCCAGGACTTTTCTCTATTTTAAATCTGCTTGTGTGTTTCTGTTCATTTTCTTACAGCAAAGCCACTCAGCAGTACCTACACTGTTTCCAGTCACTTAAATGGTGCCCATGGCTAGGGCTGGATTTCAACTTTTTTAGCTTGGTTGTAGGGATACATGAGCCCCACATGTTGGGTGTCAGAATGTGGGGAACCAGCCCTACATGACCCTTGGGTACTCCATGTTTGGTGGTGACAAAGGAATGGGAAAAAGACAGATTAAGAGAGATAGTGGGACTAGGGGGCCATTACTTATTACTTTGGAGGAGACAGTGAAAGCCCCGAACTCTGATTATCCACACTGTGTGGTTATAGTCACTTTGATTTACAGGGTAGGGGTGGAGTGATGGTGGAGTGACTCAGTGAGCCAGAAGGGAATCAGTGAGGTGAAACTGGTGTGTCATCCTAAGGATTGATAACAGTGGTGGTTTGGGAGTGTCACAAAACAAGAACATGTGGTTATCTTTAGCTCATTATCTACATGCAGCTGATGGAGCTCAGGCCTTATGAGGAGCCTACAAGTCTGGCTACATTATGGTGATTTGAAGGGTTTTACATCCTTGAGCACAATGTTTATGGTAACAGAGCCTAGGTCACCCTGCACGAGACATGGAGAGGACTTCCAAAGTTTGTTGTTCCTTGTTTATGTGTTACTCATAACCAATCTATGTAGGCACTCTGTAAGTCCTGTCTCCTTTGCTGCTTTTCCCAACACTTGATTAGAAAGGAAGGCTAATTGGGAGCATATCAGCTAGTACTCACCAGAGGCCACTTATGCATTAAAGAGTTAACATAGCAGGCCTGAGACTGCTATCCTTAAAAAGAATGCCTTGGCTGGTGTCTGGGAACTTGGGTCCAGGGTTCCACACTTTTGCGGGTAGAGCTGAGTGGGAGAGAGGAAGGGGAAAAACAATTTTCTATCATTTGGTCCCAATATATCCTTGTCTTTTTCCATTTCTGCTCCTTTCAGACACATCCCTTAAAGCTACTTTTCTCATATCTCATTTTTCTTCCCCCAGAATTACAGAAAGACCTTCTTTCTAAAGAGGCTAACCAACTACACCAGAGATACCTAGGCCCTATTGTCTGTTTGAATGACTGTCTTCCGGTTGATAGCAGTGCCCTTCTTGCTCATTTCCGATACTGGGAGTTTTGATTTGTGTCTTCACTGCCTTCTTTTAACATCTCTGTTGTAGATTTGTTTCTTCCCTTTCCCTCTGCTATGGTATCAATCTACATTTTTTGTTTGTTCTGAAGTTGTTCTTGAATCTGTTTCTGTATTTGTCTCTGACATAATTTCAGTAATTGTTTGGGTCTTCCTTTCACAGCTCAATGCACTAAAAGAAATCCTTTCTAGGGAGGCCTAGAGAAAGAAATCATCTGAGTACATGAGTAGAACTACTTTAATCATCTATTTGTGAACAAAGAACAAAGTTTTGTTGTTGTTTTTGGGCCCTAGTGGGTCAGAAATGATTAGATAATACTCATGTTTGTCAAAATCTGTGCTCTGACCTGACTGCCTGCAGGCTCTCCTAGATTCTACCAACAAAGATGCACTAACATCCTTCGACAAAAAACATCAAGAGGTGGTTTCAATACGTTTGTGGAGAAAACACAAACAAGACTACAATAACAAAAAACAAAAAAAATTTTTAAACCAGAAAAAAATAAAAGGAAAAAGATGGTTTCAGGCCCCACAGCTGACTACCACTAAGAGTCAATATTTCCAAAGCCCACTACCTTGATCAAAGACTTGGAAACTCCCTGGACTGTCCTTTTTGACTGGTCTCTTTGGGTCCAGGTAACTGAGACACAGCCAATGGTATTAAAACAAAGCTGTAATGACCTTCCTCCCCACCGCCTCCTCTTGCTACAAAGGCAGAGCTCAGTACCGTAATACCCACATGTGACTGTCTCAGTCCCAGAAGGTTGTCCGTCACTCCTGGCAGTGTTGCCAGGGCTTCCAGACAGGGCTCCACGGCTTCCTGGGAGGGTTTCTCCAAGGATTTCAGCAGGGGCTCCAAGACTTCCTTTTTAGAGGTTTTAGAT
The DNA here is from genome assembly GCA_028533165.1 of Leontopithecus rosalia. Lineage (NCBI taxonomy): Eukaryota > Metazoa > Chordata > Mammalia > Primates > Cebidae > Leontopithecus > Leontopithecus rosalia. The sequence goes on along the minus strand of CM052655.1, from coordinate 5,662,108 downwards.
AGTTTTTGTTAAGATTTCAAGGAGTCCCTTGCAGGAACTATAAGAGTTATCAAGGTTTCCAAATTTCCACTTATGGGCCCTAGTGGAGGCTATAGATTTAACCTGTGGACTTCTAGGTATTTTGAGCAGCAGCTTCTAGCACTGTCTTCTTCAAGGTCTCAGGGAGTAGCTGATTATTATTAATCAGGGAGGTTTCTAGAGGGTCCAGTCAGCATATGCTTTCCTCAGTCACCTCTTTTCATTCAGTCATTCAGCAGACATTTAAAGAGTACTATATTCTAGGCACTGAGCTGCATCAAACTTAGGCCACATAGCATCAGCTTCAAAGACCTCACAGAGGTGACTGCTCCTAGGACTCTCCTGCTGGAGGGGGCTGTCACCATCTGTTGCTGTCTTGAGCTCCCACAAGGCCCCCGCATCTATAAGCCTTGTTTCCCTGCCAGGTGGAATAGCTCAGGGTTCTCCTTTCAATTCTGTGGCTGCACAGCAGTTATGGTCTTGCAGTCCCCAGTGGCAATTTTGTCATGCTGGATGACAGCATCTTGAACCTGGCTTTTCTGGCTGCAGCTGAGAAATTGTGAGTTAGGTCCATGGGCTGGGTTCTGAAAGGACCTAATCAGTTCCAAGCACCTTAAAATCCAAGCTGGGAACTTTATATATTCTTCTAAAGAAAAATGTCTCCTTTAGTAGAGGTAGCCAAAGAAAAACTACATTTTTGCCTGGCAGAAATGATAGCCTATTATCCCACCTGTAGTACCTACTCGTTGAATAAGTAATTGAACGTTGCCCAGCCAATTCATATGTCATTGTTTCCTTGCATGTTCCTCAATCCTAGAGGGTTTGAGTCTTTGATATGATTCGGATGTTTGTCCCCCTCAAATCTCAGGTTGAAATGTGATCCCCAACATTGTATGTGGGGTCTAGCAGGAGGTGTTTGGGTAATGGGGTCAGAATCCTCATGAATAGCTTGGTGCCATCCTCATGGTAATGAATGAGTTCTCACTCTGAGTTCATGTGAGATCTTGTTGTTGAAAAGAGCCTGGCACCTCCTCCCTCTCTCTTGCTCACACTCTTTCCATGTGATATGCTGGTTCCCCCTTTGCCTTCCACCGTGAGTAAAAGCTTCCTGAGGCTCTCACCGGGAGTTAATGTTGGCAGCATGATTCTTGTACAGTCTGCAGAACTGTGAGCCAAATAAACCTCTTTGCTCTATAAATTACTGAGTCTCAGGTATTTCTTCATAGCAACACGAATTCACTAACACAGCCCAGCACTTCTTCAAGTTTCCTTTGCTGGCTTCACCACCACCAACTAGAGCCTCCAGCAAGGCTCACCCTGCCCTAGTCTCTCTCCAGGCACAGTCACCTTTCCCACAGCTGATCCTATACCAGTTCTCCAGGCAGCTGAAAGCCAGAATTACACGCTGGGTTCCACACATAGCAGTGCCCAGGACAGTTAAGCCTGTCTTCATTCAGTAGCTCTTCCTCATTCAATAACTTCTTCATTAAGTCCTTCATTCAGTAGCTCTCTTGAGGAACTTATGCAACATTGGAGAGATAAGACTCTGGCAGTAGTCTCCCTTTCCATGACTTTCCTAGCTATTTTAGATATTTACATAAACATTCAAAGCTTATTTTGTCTGATTTTGAAACAACAGACAAAAGGGATCCTTAAGAAGGTATTTTGAAATCTCCCACTGACTTGTGTGTATGTCTCTCTCTCTCTCTCTCTTTTTTTTTTTTTGAGACGGAGTTTCGCTCGTTACCCAGGCTGGAGTGCAATGGCGCGATCTCGGCTCACCGCAACCTCCGCCTCCTGGGTTCAGGCAATTCTCCTGCCTCAGACTCCTGAGTAGCTGGGATTACAGGCACGCACCACCATGCCCAGCTAATTTTTTGTATTTTTAGTAGAGATGGGGTTTCACCATGTTGACCAGGATGGTCTCGATCTCTTGACCTCGTGATCCACTCGCCTCGGCCTCCCAGAGTGCTGGGATTACAGGCTTGAGCCACCGCGCCCAGCCTCTTTTTTTTTTTTTTTTTTAAGAGAGACAGGGTCTTGCTCTGCCACCCAGGCTGGAGTGCAGTGGTGCAATCATAGCTCACTATAACCTTGAACTCCTGGGCTCAGGTGATCTGTTCCACCTCAGCCTCCAAAGTAGCTATTTTTTTTAATGAAAAATAATTTTTTTTTTTTGTAAAAATAGGATCTCACTGTGTTGCTGCTCACTTTGGTCTCAAACTTTTAGCCTCAAGCGATATTCCAACCTTGGCTTCCCAAAGTGCTGGGATTACGGGTGTGAGCCACCCTACCTGTTCTGAGTTGTGTTTTTAAAATCATGATTCTCTTTGCATCTCTAAGTTTTTGCTTATTAAAACACATAGGTGCTAGTGTGTGGTGTGTATGTTTTTACATAATTTCTTCAACCTAGCCTAACACTACTCCTACTATTTCTGCGTGCATGTGTGTTTGAATTTGCCACCTACTTTATTTCAATTCCTGGAAGCATTTTGTTTCCTGGAAGTATATTTCTTGTTCAACAATATACTATATTATACTATATATTATATATCTATATATAGTATATATACTATATATAGTATATAATATATAATATATAGTATAATATATATATTATACTATATAATACTATAATATATATTATATATATTATACTATACTATATTAGAAAAAACAAAAGCCAGTAACATAGTCTCTTTTAATTGAAAAATTCAGCCCATTCACATTTAATAAAATAACTGTTATACTCCCTTTTTTTCTTTTCCTTCTTTTTCACTTATTCTCCCCATGCCCCCTGTTGATTTAGAAATTCTACTCCGTTTTCCCATTCTGCTCATAATTTCCTCCCAGTTTGTAACGCTCGTGATCAGACACATATTTCCTTACTAGTAAATAAAAAGGCATCTTCCTCTACATGCCCCCCCGCAGCAAACACACAAATACCACAGTAGTCCCAGAGAGACAAACATGCCCAGCTATTAGGCACACCCAGCTGGGGGCAAACAAGCACAGTGGGCTCAGACCTGAGAGTGGGACTCCAGGGCCCAAAGTCTCTGTCTCCATTGATAGGCTAGCTCTTACAATCCCCAGTTACTCATACGCAAAGCCCCACTTTTAAAGCTGAAGCTGTCTCTTGATGTATCTGTCATCAGACCTCTCAGAAAAGGTCAGATAGGAACAGATTTGGGAGAGAATAAAGGCCTGCCCTAAGACACAGGGTAGAATAGTATAAGAAACGGTGAAATGTACCCAAGAGAAGTTGAGGGATTTGACTGTGGGGCCACTCTGCCTGGTAGTAGTGTCTCTCAGCAGGTATGGAAGCTCTCCAGCACCAATGCCTGGTGAGGCGCTGTGTTCTAGACATGCATGGGAGAAGGGAAAAGGCAAGATAGCAAGAGTACCATGACGGGTCACAGCAGGGGAAGGAGGAGAGGGCAGGGCGGGGGATAGGGTGGGTACAGAGGGTGGATGAAGGGCCCTACTGGAAAGGTCATCAGGCAGAGGTCCCAGACAGACTGGGCTTCCAGACTGGGGCCTTCTTGCTGTGGAGGAGGTGAGATTTGGACTGGGGAGGAGGGGACAGTACCGCAGGGTCTTGTGACTCAAGTATTTCCTCTTAGGGAGTGTAGAAGTGTGTGGAGGTAGTCAAGTCAGAATGGGATTGGGAACGAGAGGGCCTCTGACATTTGGCCCTCAGGTGGACACTCCTTAGGAGGTTGGATCAGAGCCTGAGAGAGATTCTCCATGTCCGCTGGGGAAGGTGGACTCCAGTTCTGGTCAGACTCCTCCAGATCCAGGACCCTGGACCCCAGCACACCTGAATGGGCTGTAAGGGTCAGGAGCACCCATCATTCCTCGCAGTCTGCAAAGGACCCTTTGGAAAGGAGGAAAACATCTTAGCCCCACTCTCTCATACTGGAGGTCCAGGAAAAGAGACCAGGAATCAGATGAGAATAGGACAAGTGCTAAAGGCAGCTAGAAGCATCCGGGCTGGACACTGGTAGAAAAGCAGGAGGAGCACTGCTGGCTCTCATTAGCTAAGCATTGACCTCCACAGGCGTTGTGATGGGTGGTCATCCTTACAAGTTATGCCGTTTCCAACGTGGAGATGAAGAACCAGAGTCTCTGAGTTTAGATTGCTTTCCCAGTGTCGCACACCTAATAGGCGGGAGAGCTTACAAAAAAAGCTGTCTCTTTCTGATTTCAAGCCCCAATGTCTCAACTTCTACACTTCTACACTCTCCACAATTATTTTGAACTCTTAAGCAGCCTTCATTTGGAGTCTGGCCTTACACTTATTATCGAATGGGAAAGGTGACCAAGGAATGAACAGAATAGAGGAGAGGACTGAAGAGAATAAGGGTGGGGAGAGCTCTCTGTGACTGGGCAATGCCTCCCAGTTCACTTCTATACCTACTTTTCTCTCTCTCTCTCACACACACACACACACACACACGTGCAGAGTTGGCTGGTCCCTCGGTTGGATAGGTATTATAGAATCAATTAGGTTCCTCTGCCTCCCAAATCACAGCAGAACCCCCACTGACCCTCACCACACCAGTCCACACCAGTCCCCCTCAGCTTCCCCTCAGCTTCCATGCCTCTCCTGCTTTCTGTCAGAACTGCACTGTGTGGGAAAGGCCTGTGGGCATTAAGGGAGGGGCCCCAAAAAAGCAGAGAGATGTAATCAGATTGTCAAAGGGCTTGGTCTGTTCTTGCCTGTTTCCACAATCTCTTCATGCCTCTGGCCTTCTTAAAATTAAAAATTCATTTAAAAAGCTGGGCTGGGCGCCCTGGCTCACGCTTATAACCCTAGCACTTTGGGAGGCTGACACTGGTGGATCACTTGAGGTCAGAAGTTTAAGACCAGGCTGGCAAACAGGGCAAAACCCCGCCTTTACCAAAAATACAAAAATTAGCCAGGTGTGGTGGTGGATGCCTGTAATCAGAGGTACTGGAGAGGCCGAGGCAGGAGAATGACTTGAAACTGGGAGGCAGAAGTTGCAGCAAGCCGAGATCGCACCACTGCACTCCAGCTGGAGGGACAGAGAGAGATGAATAAACAAGCAAACACCCTACTATGTGAAAAATATTTAAAAAGGACAATGGAAAACTCATCTATCACACAGAAACTGTCACCATTTGGTCATATCTCTCCCTCTCCCTCTGCCTTGGGAAAGGGTAAGTTTAAGAAAGTTTCATTGTTGCCTTTTTGGGCAAGTATAAAACTAGTGAAGTTTTTGTAGATTATTTTGTAAAGTTGTGTAGTATACGTTATGTCCACTGTTTAAGTCATTAAAGTGTTAAAAAAAAAACTCAGCTCTCCTCTGTGATTGTAATCTAAACAATGTAGGGATATTTAAAATGAAACCCGGAATTAATGAGTAGATGTTCAAGTAGAAAATGTTTTTAGAGACAGTATCAGATGTGTGAGTTTAATAAACTGATCACAACACAACACAAACAGTGGTGAGTATGGCTTCCCCGTGTTGACATGGGAGAGTTTCAACACAACACAAACAGGGGTGAGTATGGCTTCCCTGAGCGAAAAGCCTTTGCACGTGGGAGAGTTTCAACACAATACAAACAAGGGTGAGTATGGCTTCCCCGTGTTGACGTGGGAGAGTTTCAACACAATACAAACAGGGGTGAGTATGGCTTCCCTGAGCGGAAAGCCTTTGCACGTGGGAGAGTTTCAACACAATACAAACAAGGGTGAGTATGGCTTCCCCGTGTTGACGTGGGAGAGTTTCAACAATACAAACAGGGGTGAGCATGGCTTCCCTGCGCGAAAAGCCTTTGGACCTGGGAGAGTTTCAACACAACACAAACGGGTGAGTATGGCTTCCCTGCGCGAAAAGCCTTTGCACGTGGGAGAGTTTCAACACAATACAAACAGGGTGAGTATGGCTTCCCTGCGCGAAAAGCCTTTGCACGTGGGAGAGTTTCAACACAAAGGCTGAGAGGCAGAGGAGACACAGCAGAGATGTCAGAAAGACCTAAGAGGGGCCAAAAGCAAGGGGGTGACAGGCGACCAGATGCCCCAGGCACTTCAGAACAAGCGCCTCCTACGGAGGCGGCAGAGGCCGAGCGGGCTCAGCTGCAGATGGCTGAGGGGATCCCCCGAGGCTCCCAAGCAGGGGCAGGACGTGCCCGGTAGCAGGGACTCTGCGTATGGAAGGGGAGATGGCTTCGCTTCTGAGGAGCGCTGCGCGGGGAGACGGGCACCCCACCGCGCTGACCCGGAGAGAGTCCCGGGAAAACGTGACTGGAAGAGCGGGCAGGGGCGGAGGGCCCCGCGAACAGCGTGCCTCGCTGGGCCCAGGCGGGGGCGACTCTCAGGGCACCCACGCGCCCCGGTTTATACCCTGCGGCGGTGCGTGGAACTGGGGGCCGCCGCGGAAGCCCCCCAGGCAGGGCGCCAGGGGCTGGGACTCCGCCCTGCACCCCGCCACAGAGGAGGGGCTTAGGTCGCCCGGCTCCCCTGACCAGCGCCCAGCGGGGCCCCTGGCGCAGCTTCCGGAAGGTCCGTTAGGCCGGAAGCCCCTGGCGGCGGGCACGGGAGACCCCACCGGCAGCCGTTAAAAGGCGTTGCGCTCCCGCCCGCGTAGTCTGTGAGGCTTGGTCGGCGGGGCTGGTGTTCTGTTTAGCGGGCGCCCCCGTGCGGGAGGACGCCCACGGGGAAGCTCTGGAGCGGGGGACGTCCCCGAACCTATAACCGTAGCCGAGTCATATATGCTCGTGATGGCCTTGGCGGCGGCGGGGGGGACGGGGCGCCTTCTTTGGCACATAAGGTGGACGCCGCAGGAGCCTTGTTATGTAGCGCATGTGGCCTGTGGAGGGCTTTTGGATAAACCCCTAGAAAATGTGAAAACCCTGTCGCGCGAAGAAGGGGCTGTACAGTGGCGGTTAAGTTGGCCGAAGTTTCCGGTTCCATCCATGAATACTGAGCTTCAGCTGCCAACTGCACAGACCATTTTCCGTTCAGCCAAAGCTGAGGATTTTTAACCAGAGTTTCTGACGACGAGAGGGGAGCAGACATGCTTCCTGCTCTTTGGGCGCTCTCCCTGGGATCCTAGTCATCCATTTAGTGAAGTCAAGAACCCGTGAGGGTTCCACTGACCCAGCTCTTTTTGTGTCCAATTCACAGATTCTGCCAAGTCAGACAAGCCTAGGGGCTTGTACCTATTTTCCTTCTGTTCCTTTTCCCTTTCGAACTCCGCTCAGGCTCTCGTCTCTTAGGTTACAAGCATGGGTTTTACCATCCTCTGATTCAGGAAAGACAATTCCTGAAACGACTTTTAAGTCACTCGATGTCACTAGAGAAGTCCTTAAGTGTGTTAAGTTTAAAAAAGTAACAAAAGACTATGGCCTTCGGTGACGCCCCTCCCTGGTGGGGCACTCTTCCTTGCTCTCTAGCCGTTAGAGACTTTTTTCTGGCTTGCAGTCTTAGTTGGGCGTGTGAACTGCGCAAAGCTCTATAGTTTGTTAATAAAGCAAATCCTGTGGGCCTGACTTGGAACTGCAGTGATAACAGACTGCATCTGGGCATGGACTCAACCCAAATTGTTGGGGACTGTGGGATGGGAAGAGGGTGTTTTTTTTCTGAAGCCAGAACTGGGAAAGTGAGAAAGGTTCCTAGTAACAAGGAACCTGAAGGAAGGACTACCTTTAAGATCTTCGGGGAGGGGGAGGGTTCGTTCTTAAAGCCCATTTTTAGAACAGGTTAGACCTATATACAAATAGTAGCATTCATGGTGACAGTAATTAAAGACATCACAGCTGTTGGGAACCTAAAGGAAATAAGAGTGGGGATTGGCAGCCTGGAATTGCAAAAAAAAAACAAAAAACCTCTTCCTTCTTCCTGAGTTAGTGCCTCCTCACTGTAAGCAGTCCTGGAAGACAGGAACAATGTTAGAGATAATTAAACAGTAGTTCAGGTATAATTTTCAGGGTGGTTGAGAATTTGGGATTCAGGCTTGCTGATAATTGAATCCCAAATTCAGTACCCTTGTGGGTGTGGGTCTGGTGAGTGGTGTCAGAGCTGCAGGAATCATGGGGCTGGGGGCGATAGGTGATATTCATTGTTAGGCAGGAACTAGCTGCAAATGGCCTCCCCATGGCCTAAACCCTCTTCCAAAGGTCAGGATACTAGACATGTAATGTCGATTATACAGGGAAGTTGTTTCGATGATTTCCTTTGATCTTTCAGCTTTCCCCTCCATTATAACATCAGCAAAATGCCTGAATTTAGGACGTGCAGTTTGTCCCCACACCCTGAAATCCTGTCCTCTGTGCTGCTGGGCTAAGTGGTATAGAGTGTTGGATTCTAGCGGTAGCCGGAACCTGAGGTTGAATTGTTAAGAATCCTATGCGTTGTCCTTTCTTCTAATTGAGAGAATCTGAGGAGACCAACCAACTTTTGACCTCAGATCAGAGCTGGAAAGAGGGAGCTTGCAGAGGTGTCAGTTCTGTGAGAGGCTGGATTATAACCAGAAAATGGGATAGGGACATGAGGAATGTGGCAGTGGTGTTAAGCAACAACTTTTCCCCTACCTTGGGGTACTAGTTGAGAGCCTTTGCTGTCACTCAGTATAGGGCCCGGCATTGCCCTTTTGGAGTGATGTGCTGAAAGATGGAACCCCAGTTGGTACCCTCCTGGGTGAGGATACAGACCCGTGAAGGTGTCAGTTCCTAGGTTGATGGTAATTGGAAGAGCTTCTTGGGTAACTCTGAAGAAGGATGTTAGGTTAAGGGTACAAGACCAGCTGCCATGTGCAGGCTAGGGGTTCAGAACTCTCTTGAGACTTCTCTTTGGGTGATAACTGAGATGGTGTTAGAGGTACCGGAGAGAAGTCTGAAGTGGGTCAGGGATGGCAGGCTTCCTGTGTGCTCTGGCACAATCACAGGTGCAGCAGAAGGGCTAATGTTACCACCCTCTTCTCCCTGAAGTGCCCTCTATGCTGCTGTAGGCTGTCCAGCTGTAACTCACCTTGAGCTTTCTTGGTCCTTATACTATGTTGAAAAGGGAGAAAATGTCTTTGTGAGGGACTTGGAAAATACATGACACAAAAAAAGAAACACTCTTATCCCCAAATAATGATAATAAACTGTAGGAAAAAAATTTTCTAATTTATGGGGTGCTGAAGTCTAGAAAGCCTGAGGACCACAGAGTAAATGCCCTTGTAGAGAAGATCTCAGTGTTTAAGGGCAGGTTAAAGGTCTTTGCTGAGGCTGGGGTTGGCACAGAATGCAAAGCTTCTAGGTTTTTACCCCTTGACCAGTGAGCCTTTTTGGGGGAAGTGCTATTGTGCAGGTTTTTTAAAAAAACTTTTATGCAAGGTTCGAAGAGTTCTCAGGATGTAGGCTTCTGAGGGAGCCAGGTTTGTTTTATATATACATATAGATTTGGGGTTGTAAAGCAGGCATTGAAGAATAGCTGTGAGTTTCCAGAGTTTGAGTAAGGGGAGCAAGGTTGGCAGTTGAGTATTGCGGTCTGGGAACCCTTTCCTGCATGGTCAAAGGAATTTGCTCTTGTTGATGCTAACTGGAAGAGGGGAACTTAAGGTTGCCTGACCTGAGCCCAAAAGAAACTAGAACTAAGAGGTACTGGCTGGATAGGCCAGCCATAGACACAAATGTGGCTATCCCATAGATGCAAAGCCAGGTGAAGGACACCCGCTCTATTACTGTAATTTCACCAGACATTTTGAGGAGTGTTTAGTGTATGTGGTCCTGTCATGAGGGACAATGCTTTAAGTTGGATAGCTATCTTTACAAAACAACATTACCGTATTTTTCTCACTTGTTTTGGACCAATGAAAACTTCCGTTTAATTGCCACAGTCCTGGGACAGCATTTAATTTATGCTAATCTAGCCCAGCTCTTTGGCCTCAGAAACCATGGCATAACATCATTGAGCTTCTCCACCTTTCTTTGAGCACATGGCCAAAGGACAGGTTTTGGGGTACCAAGGATATGGCCTTAAACTTTGTGGAGATTCTGAAATCTCTGCTTTATGGATTGATTAGGGTCTCTCACCCTGCTTTTCCCTCCTGGAGGTATTTTTTCTGTGGCCATTTTGCAGATTTCCCAGCATCTTACTTTTTTAAAAGCTTGGAAGTTTTTTCACTCTGATATTTTCCCTTTGGTCTATGTTCTGCCTTTTTCTTAGGCGTTTTTGGCTCTCCTCCCCACTATTAGGTTGGTGCAAAAGTAATTGTGGCTTCAGATTCTTATACCGGACCAAGCATAGAAAGTCACCACCAAGACAAAAGTATGCCAAATTGCAGGGTTTATTGCCGGCGACCACAGAGGACTCACATCTCTCCAACCTGTGGCCCCTTAAAAGAGGGTGACAAGACCTTTTATACCTGTAAAAATCACCTTGGGGGTGAGGGGAGGGGATGGGGTGAGGGGCTTCAGACATTCTGAGGGCTAGTGGATTCCAATCACCTTCTGGGCAGAGATGAGGGTGAGGGGGTTCTGGATATTTCAGTGGATTCCTGGGTGAAGATGAGGGTGAGGGGCTCTGGACATTCTGAGGGCCAGGGGACTATTTGACATTCTGATTGTCACTTAAGCGGTTCACAAATGCTAAGATTAGCATTCGTTTACACATCATCTGGGTAGGGGTGGGATCCACAGATTTGTAGTTACTTGGTGCCAGGATGGAATTATCTGGGGGTGCTTATTCTCATTATTACCGGTAAACAAAGGCCAGCAATTCTGGCAGTTACAGATAAGAGAAGGTAAGCAGTTTTACCTCTTTGCATTCTGCAAAGTAAACTAGCAGTTTTACAGAAGCCAAGGTTAGCAGTCATTGTGAGGAGAACGGAAACAGTTTTGTCTTTTATAAAATGGCATTGTTCAGCTTCTAACTGTAGGCCAGCTATACAACAGGATCATGAATTTTAAATCATAACTAGGTTCAAACACATCTTTCTTAATCAAAATAGGAACCATTACCATTAACACATGTTTGCCAATAAGACACAAGTGTGTTTATTCCTGTAGTATGAAAATCCATGCTTCTGGATTTGAGGAACTCTCTGAAAGCATTTTCTGCATTCTGCTGATTGTGGAGGTGTTTTCCCTGCAAAAAGTTGTCAATGCTTGAAGAAATGGTAATCAGTTTGGGGGAGGTCAGGGGAAGGTGACAGATGAAGCAATGCTCCATAGCCCAATTCGTTCAGCCTTTGAAGCATTGGTTGTGTGACATTCGGGTTGGGTGTTGTTGTAGAGGGGAACTGGGCCTTTCTGTTGCCTAGTACTGGCTGCAGGCATTGCAGTTTCCTGTGCATCTCATCGATTTGCTGAGCCTGCTTCTCTGATGTAATGGTTTCGCCAGGATTCAGAAAGCTGTAGTGGATCAGGCCGGCAGACCACTAGGGACCATGATTTTTTTTTTTGGTGCAAGTTTGGCTTTGGGAAGTGCTTTGGAGCTTATTCTGGGTCCAGCCACTGATCAGCTGGTCATCAGCAGTTGTCATATAAAATCCACTTTTCATTGCATGTCACAATCTGATTAAGAAATGGTTCATGGGCCAGGTGCAGTGGCTCACGCCTGTAATCCCAGCACTTTGGGAGGCCGAGGTGGGTGGATCACTGTTGTGAACTGAACATGAGCCCGGGAATCTTGTCCAGCGAGGGGGTCCCAAACCTGGAAAAGGGTGTGTGCAGAAAAGAAAGGAGACAGAGGAGGGGTCTGGAGGACTGGATGAGCTATGCCCATACAGCGATTTTATTTGTGCAGTAGGTTTCCTTATATACTTTTTTCTTTAACATCATTACCTCAATGCAGATCATTACTCAAACAATAAAAGGAACAGAAAATTCCTTGGGGGATGATTCTGAGGAACTGTCAAAGGGAACAAATATTAATGTAAAGGATCAAGGGGGAAATAGGTGATGCTGATTGATATTGTCAGAACAATCAGTAACTTGGATAACAATCTTTAACTAGAAGTCACAAGCTCAGCAGTAAATCATGCATCTGCGAGAGACAGGGACCGCAGGGGAGGTCGCTAGGGTGAAACAATGCCTGGTAAACAAAGTCTTCCAACAGGAGCCAGAAAGGGGAACACAATACCCAATTAACTCACTTCAGCATTCACCTGGCCATTATCTCATCAGCCAAGAAGGCTGAGGATAGTGTCCTGCTTAATCATTCTCAATTTCCTCTTTCATTCTCTTAATTTCCTCTCACTCATAGCTCGACAGCCTCCAGCCAGGGAAAATGTGTAAGGAGTCAAGCTCACCTTATAGCGGAGGCCAAGTTGTTAGCCTCTCGCAGGGGCGACTCCCACAGATCACGAGGTCAAGAGATCAAGACCATCCTGGTCAACATGGTGAAACCCTGTCTCTACTAAAAATACAATAAATTGGCTGGGCAGGGTGGCGCATGCCTGTAGTCCCAGCTACTCAGGAGGCTGAGTCAGGAGAACTGCCTGAACCCAGGAGGCGGAGGTTGCGGTGAGCCGAGATCGCACCATTGCACTCCAGCCTGGGTAACAAGAGCGAAACTCCGTCTCAAAAAAAAAATAAATAAATAAATAAATGGTTTGTTGTTGTTGAGTAGAGTAAGAGAGGGTGGCACTTCAAAATAATGATATTTTTGATTTTTGGTCAGCTCATGTGGCGCACCACTTATTGAGCTTTTTCACCTTCCAGTTTGCTTCAAATGCTGAATGACAGTAGAATGGCCAACTGAGTTCTTGAGCAACTTCTCGTGAAGTTGTAAGAGAATCAGCTTCGTTGATTGCTCTGAACTGGTTGTCGTAAGTTCTGAAGGCTAGCCATGACACTCCTCATTTTCAAGGCTGTTGTCTCCTTGCACAACTTCTTGAACCACCACTGCACTGTGCGTTTGTTGGCACTTCCTGGGCCAAATGTGTCACTGATGCTGCGAGTTGTCTCTGCTGCTTTATGACCCAATGAACTCTAATAAGAAAATTGCTTGAATTTGCTTTTTGTCTAACATCATTTCTGTAGTCTAAAATACAAACAGCAAGTAATAAGTCATTACCAAGAAAACATAGTGAGAAATGCCCATTAAAATGATGTGTAACATAACCACATTGATTTAAGAATGTATTCCAGTATCAAACAGCAAATTCCAACAATGCAAAAACTACAATTACTTTTGCATGCACTTTAATACATTTCAGCTGTTCTTTGGGAAAAGGCCAAACAATTTTACAGCTACAGTAAAAACAAAAACAAAAGACAAACCTGTGTGTCTTGCCACTGATAACATCTGGTTTGATTTTGTTTTCCTTTAAATGGTATTTAGTTTCCGGACCCAAAGGCCTGCAGTAGTAATGACATACTTCCTGGTATTCTTACTTGGGAATAATTCTTGGAGTGTGCAACCATAAATAGCATGCTATGTTTCAACCCATACTCTTGAGGAAGGAGACCCAGGCATCTGGGATTCCCTCCCCCTCTGTCATCCACTGTGCATCTCAATAGAGGAGAGAGCAGGCCAGCTGGCACCTCCTGAATCTCCCTCCTGAAAATAACACACTTTATCTCAGGGGAAACTCTCTGGAAGACACTATTTTTTACTTAAAATAAGATCTAACCAGAGACCTTTTCACATGTGAGTCCTAAAACTGTAAACGGGAACCCTTTTATATGCGATTCCTGAAACTGTAAACAGAGACCTTTTCACATGGGAGTCCTAAACTGTAAACTGGAACCCTTTTATATGTGATTTCTAAAGCTATAAAGCCAAGATTCCTTCCCGTGTAACATCTAAAGTATAAGCCTATGTAAAGGCAGAACCTTCCTTTGTTAGATGAGCTGGGCTTTGGACAAATTATGCCCAGGCTCCCGGCGGAATCATAAACTCCTTTATTTGCTGTTTGGGAAATCTGTTCCCCGTGGCTGCTCCTGCTACATTTTTGGTGCATTGGCCAAGAAGCGAGTCTCAGCAGACGGGGAAAAGTCTCTTAGGTGGTTTGCCTAGCCCTGTGAAGCATCCCTGCAGGGGGACTCCTGCTCCCTGGGGTGACGCATCCTGAGAGCGCTCCTGGACAGGTATTTGCCTGGTGGAAAAGCCTTGCCAGAGCGGAGCAAGGAGGCCCTGCAGTGTGGATCCACCCAGTGGCTGAACACTGAGGAGGAATGAGTATTTGGGGGAAGTCTGGACCACTGAATTTGGTACGATTGAACCCGGGAAAGTAGCCCACCCCATTTTGGGTGGAAGCATGGCCTGATCACCCACGGGTGCCTGATCGGCACTTTTGAAGGTAGCTCTCTCTGTAACTAGCCTTGGAAGCTTTTTGCTTATGGTTTTGAATTAGAAGGAGAGTGATAGGATGTGTGTCTGTGTGTGTAGATGTGTCCAACCAGACTCATCAGTTGTGAAAGGTATGGGGCCCATAAGGAAGGGCCTCATTCGTTGAGCAATTTGTAAGAATTAGAGATAGCCACAGAAGGCTGAGTGAAGAAGCCTCTGGGCATTGTGAAAGGACTGAAGTGAATGTAAATCGGAGCGTGCTCCATGCTGTGTCTTGCTAGGCCGGACGGGAACTGCTGAGTGAACTAACACTCTCCTAACTGCGGGAATTGTTTCTTTGAAGTGTCAATATGGGTCACTCCCATAGCCATTCCACCCCTTTAGAAACCATGCTGAAAAATTTCAAGAAGAGATTTACTGGGAATTATAAAGTAACTATGATGCCAGAGAAATTAAGGGTTTTATGTAGGGAAGATTGGCCAGCATTTAGGATAGGTTGGCCCCCAGAGGGGCCCCATAGACATGTCCCTTGTCTCCAAAGTAAGGCATGAGGTTATATACAGCGATCAATTTCCATACATAGACTCGTGGTTGCAGTTAGTGTTAAACCCTCCAAAGTGGCTACGAGAGCAGGCAGCGACTGTTTTAGGGGACAAGGGACAGACTGCTAGAAACCACCATCCCCCTCGCCACTGAGAAACACGGAATCTCAAGGTCCAGGCAGACTCAGTGGCAGAGACAACTCGAAAGGTTTTGGTTAACCCAGCAGCAGAAGAGTTTTTGTCAATAATGCCTCCTCCGCCTCCTCCTCAAGGACTCCCCGCCTCTGGGCCGGAGGCCTTGGCATCCCCACCAGAGCTGCACACCCCTAAATCCTCCGGAGCAGACAAAAGAGAGTGTGGAAAAACTCCGCCCATTGCTGCCCGCTTCCCAGAGGGAACTCCCCCTCTGGCAGCCCGTGGCCGGGGTGCAGATGCCTTTGAGAGAGCAGAGGTACATGGGAGTGGATGAGGATGGCCACATGGTAGAAAGGCGTGTTTTCATGTACCTACCCTTCACCTCGGCTGATCTCATCAATTGGAAAAATAACAACCTGTCTTATACTGAGAAACCCCAAGCTCTCATTGATCTACTGCAAACTATTATTCAGACTCATAACCCCATTTGGGCTGATTGCCATCAGCTGCTTATGTATCTTTTTAACACGGACTTTGCTGTACTTAATGGACTGCCCCTGCCCCCCTTCTCTGGCAAAACCTGTTGTGCAAATCAAGGGCCACTATCCCATTCAACAAAAAAGACTACCTGCATCTTCAACTGCCTCAGTCGGGGGTCATCCAGGCTCTCATTGTCCCTTGGGAAGGAGGGTGTTGCCTTCTTAGCCAGAAGCAGAAGACTGATATTATCGCCCAGGCCAGTGCAGGGCTTGCAGGGCTTTGCACCCAACTTATACATGCAGTTGGAATTATTGCCAGCAGAGGATAGTTGGTTCACTTAGTTGGACTTAAAGAATACCTCCTTAGCATTGGACTGGCCTTGGAGGGTCAAAAAGTATTTGCATTTCAATGGGCGAAACCCGAAGCAGGTGTAACCATTCAATACACTTAGACCCAGCTTCCCAGGGGCTCAGAAACTCTCATCATCATCGCTGGGGAGGCATCAGGCTGTGACCATCCCCCAGAAGCTTCTTGCTTGCATGCTGCCCCCATATGCCAAAAACCTTCTATTGGGACACCCCACGGCAGTCGGGTACACAAACAATGCCTTACTTAGGCATCTGGAGGACTGTGGGTATAAAGTGTCTAAAAGGAAAGCCCAGATTTGCCAAAAAGCAAATGCAATATCTGAGGCTCACCATCTGGAAGGTGGAACGCAGCCTAGAAGCAGAGAGGAAGAAAGCCACTTGCAAAGTAACAGAACCTGAGACTAAAAAGCAGGTGAGAAAGCTCCTGGGAGTGGTGGGTTTTGTAAATTGTGGATTTTCAAACTTAGCAGTACTGGCCAGACCCTTACACAAAGTGACAAAGGTGGGGAGGGGAGAAGACAAGACACCCTTCGAATGGGGCAGAAGCTAAAAGTGAAACTTTCATCAGCCCTGGCCTTGGGGTTAGCTGATTTTAACACAGCCTTTTCATGCTGTCAAAAAAAGAAAGAAAGAAAAAGAGAGAGAATGGCAATCAAAACTTCTAGCCTCAACTCTGGGAAGAATTTAAATACCAAAGCACTCCACACAGAGGTGACTCTAAAAATGAATACCCAAAGACCTCATTGGTAAGCCTGCCAAATACCAGGGCCTGCTATGTGCAGCAGTTGTACAAGCCGTACATGAGACCACTCATTTAGGTCAAGAATCACTTGAAAAGATGCTGGCTGGTACGTTTACATCTTACACTTAGCAGCCTTGACTAAAACTGTGGCACAGCGATGCATTCATTACATGTTGGCAACGCGACGTGAGGCAGGGTCCCAGCTATTCTCCCTGGCATCCAAGCTTATGGAGCAGCTCTGTTTGAAGATCTCCAGGTAGACTTAAAAACAAAAAACTAAGGAACTTGCTGAGGCTCACATAGCTAGATAGGGGTGGTGCTGGAATAGGAACCAAGGCAGTCTGTGTTTTCTGTGACAAGAAAAATTAAGAACAGCATTTACTCATGTAGTCCCTAGACTCCACCATGAAATGAGAACAGTTGTGTTGCAAGGCAGGCAGCTATAGGTTACTTCTCCTCAATTACCAACAGGTGGCAGTGTGTCAATTTACAACACTTGCTGTGTACATAAATTTAAACGACTTAAGAGTTGGTTATGGATTTTAACGAATCACCAAGCCAAGTGTAGCCAAGATAGGAGAATTAAGTATTCTGATCTAACATCTGAAATCTTGGACTCTTTTCTAGCAACACCATCTATTGTACTCAAATCCGTGACCAGATAGGCTCAAGTCTGTACATCTATATGGTTCTGGAATTTTTTATGACATCCCTACCTCATGACTGTCCAGACTACTTGAAAACCTCCCAAAACGAGCATACCACCTCTGACAGAAGCCCTTTTCATCATTAGAGAACACTGAAAACTCTCCAGTAGTGGTGTAAAGATCTACATGTAAAAAAAGGCAAAATTTTCAAAATATCAGAAGAAAATACCAGTGCTCTTCAACTTATAATAGGGTTATATCCCAATAAACCCATCCTCAGTTGAAATATGGTAAGTCCAAAATGATTTAGTAACCAACCTACCAAACATCATAGCCCAGCCTAACCTTCCTTTTTTTTTTTTGAGACGGAGTCTCGCTCTTGTTACCCAGGCTGGAGTGCAATGGCGCGATCTCGGCTCACCGCAACCTCTGCCTCCTGGGTTCAGGCAATTCTCCTGCCTCAGCCTCCCGAGTAGCTGGGATTACAGGCACGTGCCACCATGCCCAGCTAATTTTTTGTATTTTTAGTAGAGACGGGGTTTCACCATGTTGGCCAGGATGGTCTCGATCTCTTGACCTCGTGATCCACCCGCCTCGGCCTCCCAAAGTGCTGGGATTCCAGGCTTGAGCCACCACACCCGGCCAGCCTAACCTTCCTTAAACATGCTCAGAACATTTACGTTAGCCTGCAGATGGGCAAAGTCATGTAACACAAAGACTCTTTTGTAACAGTGTTGAACATTTCATGCAACTTGTTAAATACTGGAAGTGAAAAGCAGAATGGTCGTATGGGTGCTTGCAGGGTGGTTTCCCTTGGACGAATATTGCTTTTGTATCATAAAATCAAAAGATCGCTGAGCAGAACCATCATAAATCAGGGACTGTCTGTATAGAGAAAATACTTTTTACTTTGCAGAAAAAAATGTCTTTATTACTTTGGGGAGAAGATTATTTTTTAAGCAAAATAAAGGCAAAGATTGATACATCTGATTACATTAAAATTAAAAACATTTCTCAAAAGACTTCAAGATACAAAAAGCTACACTGACAGTCATAAGGGCCACCCTAATTATTTCATATAACCGTAATTACCTCTTTAAAGACCTGATCTCCAAATATGGTCACATCGTGAGATACTTCAGGTCATGACTTCAATATGTGAATAGGTGGTGGCACAGTTCAACCCATAACACCATAACAGTGATATTTGATAAAAATCTGGGTTGGGCACAGTGGCCTCATGCCTATAATCCCAGCACTTTGAGAGGCCGAGGTGGGTGTGTTGTGTGAGCTCAGGAGTATGAGACCAGCCTGGGCAACATGGTGAAACCTTGACTCTACAAAAAATACAAAAATTAGCTAGGTCTAGTGGCACGTACCTGTGGTCCCAGCTACTCAGATGGACAGCTTAACCAACAAACATCTCTTTCTCACAGTTATGGAAGATAGGAAGTTCAAGATCAAGGCATTGGCAGATTCAGTGTCTGGTGGGAGCTCTCCTCTAGCTGTGTCCTCATATGGTGGAAAGATATGAGGGCTCTCTGAGGACTCGCTTATAAAGGCTCTAATCCCATTCATCAGGGTTCTACTCACATAACCTAATCACTTCAGCCATCTCTTAATACTATCACACTGGGGGCTGAGATTTCAACATATAATTTGGTGGGGGAGACATAAACTCCCTAACTCTCTGGTAATAATAGTATAGTTGAGGATATGAAGTCATAGGAAATCTTAAATATTGATGGTGAGGAAACTGATTTTGCATTAAAATTGAAGATGCAAATATCCTATTACCAGCTATTCTATTCCTAGAGATGTACTCTAGAGAAGTTTTGCACAGGTGATTAAGAAGACAGGTACACAAATGATCATACCAGCACTGGAAGAATCAGAGACAATCAAAATATCTATCAGCAAGAAAACAGAGTACATTAAACAATGGAATACTATGTAGTAAAAATGAATGAACTAGAGCTATATATGTAACATAAATGACTCTTAGAATGCAGACTGTTTCTACAGTCTCCTAGATAATGACTTCTCATGACTGTGTTTTGTTCAGTAAAGGGACACAGCCATTCCCACACTGCTGGACATTGAGACTGGTTCTTCCGTGTCTTTCTGAGGCTAGTGGACCATGAGGCTCCTTTAGGACTTTTCAAAATCCCAAGCCTTCCCACTAGGAATTCTTTAATTGCCTTTACACCTTGCCCTTCCCACCCTCATGGTATAGGTATTGACATATTTCTATTTGTGACCTCATTCAAAGTTCCTCATTCAGTTAATTGCAAGTCTTTTCATCATACCAGTTTCCAGCAGCTGATAAATTCCCTGGGTCCTTGTTATGTAAACAACCCCAATCTTTTTTTTTTTTGGAATAAAGAGAATGACTACACTTCCTGGGGAGACAAGAATTTTGTCTACAAATGGCACAGCACTACTGTGTATAATGGGTGCTTTCCTGCTTATGGCAATGTCATGCTTTAATATGTTAGGTTTTAGTATAATCAATAAGGTGCATACATTTCAACTCAAGGCCTTGGAACTAGGGTCTCTTTCTCTTTTATCTAGCTACCTAGAGAGGAGCTAGGTTCAGGAGAAATGGCTTTGAGAAAGGTGCTGCAGGGAAGGGGTTGTAAGCACACAGGAACACGATGCAGATGGATCTGGATTTGAGTTCCAGCTCTGCTTTTACTGTGTGTAAGTCTTATAACAAGTTTTGTTACGTTTTTGTTTTCCTTGGTGAGCCTGTTTCTGCATCTCTACCTTCTTTATAGGGCTGATAAGATAAAGTATATGAAACATTTAACCTGACTTCCACCAACCACATAGTAAACATTAATGTTACTAAAAAGATTGTTTCTTTAAAATAACAATTTCAAAGCTTTGACTATAAGATGATAGTGGCCTTTATGTGGCAATGAGGCACAAAACAATGAAACAACTGGAGCGATGAAAGTTTCCACTGAGCAGCTGTTTTTTTTCTCCCAAAGTGATTTTAGAATACGGAGGAAGCCAGGCCTCCAACTATGGTTCCAGCCTACAGCTGTGGTTGAATAAATGACCAACTGAAGAGTATCCCTGGGTAAGTAATTTCCCTGCATCTCACTTTCTCTTCTATAGAATATTGATTCATGGGAAGCTATCAAATTTGGGAAACCCTCTAGATAGGGATTATGTTAATGCCATAGTTGCGTTGCTCTGTAAACACGGAAATGCTGGGAGTGCAATCACTCAAATCCCATGTCCTGCTTTCAGTGGCTTTCACCTACCAATACGATGTCTGAGTGTTAATTGTCACAAAGGCCATCTTCACTGAGGTTTAATTTGAAATGAGCTGCATCTTCTGCAGGACATAATGCAGATGTGCTCTGCTGTAGAGAAGACACTTTGCCCATAAATCTGCACAGTGGTCTGATGAATCACAGGGAAATGATCCTGTCAGAGACCCCTCAGGATGTTTCTGCCTGAAAATTTGGCTTTAGCAGCAGTGGCTACTGCTCCCTGGCCCTAGTGCCTGCATATTGACCGATACTTGCCCCATCAAAAAGCATGCAGGGCCAGGTGAAGTGGCTTACACCTGTAATCTCAGCACTTTCGGAGGCTGAGGTGGGTGAATCAATCATGAGGTTAGGAGATCGAGACCATTCTGGCTAACATGGTAATAATTTCTTGTATTTTTGTGCTAAAAATACAAAAAAATTAGCCAGGCATGGTGTTGCACACCTGTAGTCTCAGCTACTTGGGAGGCTGAGGCAGAAGAATCGCTTAAACCTGGGAGGCGGAAGTTGCAGTGAGCTGAGACTGCGCCACTGCACTCCAGCCTGGGTGACAGAGCCAAAAATAAAAAATTAAAAAAAAAAGCATGCAAGTGTCCCTCAATGTCTGAGGGGGACTGGTTCCAAGGTCCCTCAAGATACCAAAATCCTTGGATGTTCAAGTTATTTATATAAAATGGCATAGTATTTGTACATAACCTGTGCATATCCTCCCATACACTTTTAGTCATCTCTAGATTACTTTTAACACCTACAACAATGTAAAATGCTATGTGAATAGTTACTTTATTGCTTTATTTCTTTTGTATTATTATTTTTTTCCAAATATTTCCCATCGTGTTGGTTGAATTGGGGGATGCAGAACCTGTAGGTCAGTTAAGAAGTAAAGTATTACTAGTCCAGAGAAACACTTACTCTTCTTACCTTTAAGGATTTAAAAATAATGGGGTTTATTCCAAAGCAAGTATAGTGCAAAATACTTAACGGTAGACTGAGATGCTGTAAGAATTAAAATTCTGGGTGTAAAGGGTGATACAAATCACAGTGTCTGACACACAGTAAATTCAGTGAATTATAATGAACTGGAGGAAGGATGGAAGAAAATAAGACAGAAGGAAGGAAGACTTAGAAGAAATCAGCCAAAAAGCTAGGACTTGGCCTGTAATCCCAGCACTTTGGGAGGCTGAGGCAGGTGGATCACAAAGTCAGGAGTTCAAGACCAGCCTGGCCAAGATGGTGAAACCCCATCTCTATTTAAAAAAAAAATTAGTTGGGCCTGGTGGCGGGCGCCTGTAATCCCAGTTACTTGGGAGGCTGAGGCAGAGAACTGCTTGAACCCAGGAGGCAAAGGTTGCAGTGAGCCAAGACCACACCACTGCACTCCAGCCTGGGCAACAAAGTAAAACTCTGTCTCAAAAACAACAACAAAAACAAAACTAGAAGTTAGGCTATGTAGGCTATGATCATAGCTTGAATGACCCTAGACAAGTCCCTCAGTTTCTCATCTGGGAAACAGAAACAATGTTTTCCTTATTGGTTTTCTGCGAGAAAGAAATCAAATTACATAGAGAGATATGTGGTTGAAAGCACCTGACAGTCATGAGACCTGCAGATCAATATCAGTTTAATACAATTCATCAAATATTTACTAAGCCCTTACTATCTGCCTGGCATTGTATCTTGGGTGCTAGAATTACACAGGAGATGAATAAGACAGGCAGGCTTATACTCTGGATAAGGCAACTGAGATGCAGGCAGTCTCAGTTCTGGATCTTAGGACTTTCATTTTTCGTATATTCACAATAGACTCCTGAAATCCCCCTCTGGTTGAGCTGCCCCAGTCCTTCCCCACTGAAAACCCACAAGTCCATTAGGGGAGATAAAACTGTAAACCAAAAATCCCAAAGCAGAATGTGAACTGCAACAATGGTGGCCCTAAGAAAATGTAGGAAGGAAATGAGCAGGGGCTGAGGAACTGGAGCAGGGGAGTTGGGTGAAGGCACCTGAAAGGGATGATGTGTGTGGGCTGAATTACAGAAAATAAGCGAAGTTCTTATATAAAGAAAAAGCAGAGAAAAGGCGTTTCAGATCACAGGAAGTATGACATGCAAAGCCACAGGAACAGGAAATTGCCAGCTCCAGCTTCTGCCATTAACTGGCTCTTTTTAACCTTTCTGGAATTTCCTCAGGTCCCTCTGCGATTTCAGTCTTCTCATCTCAGAAAATGAAGGTCAGGGGTGGAAAGAAGGAATCTAGATTTCTGGAAGATGCTCTCTAACTGGATACCTCCATGCGAGAGCAAAAAGAAAAGGGGTAGCTTGAAAAACGTCAAGTGTTATTTTAGGGCACGAGCCAGAAGCCCCATGTTTTGTGACTATCAAGATGACAGGCAGAGCCAGCAGCCATTCAGAAGTTTTCTCCACTTGATCTTAGCCAAAAGGCCGAGAAGCGATCAGAAGTTTTCTCAAAGATTCATTTACCCACTTCACCAATACTTAGAGGGCATGGACCGAGCCAGGGCCTATGCTACCAAAAAAGCCATAGTCCAGCAGAGGGAGGGAAACGGTAAATAAGTATAGGAATACTTGGAAGCCATATTGGTCTGCACGTTGAGAGTGCGTGGGGACAGGAAAACAGAAGCTCCCAGGACGTGCAGGTCACAGGCAGGGTGAGTGAAGGTTTAACTCCTAGCCAAATTAACTTCCTGTTTCCTCATCCTGCTTCACCTTCTCCAAGAAGCCGTAAACATTTTCAGCAGTCAATTTTTCCTTGGCAGGACGACAGGGCGCCCTCTCTCTTCACCTGCAGCCTTTCCCAGGCCTTGTCTGGGGCTCCACGCACTCACTGCAAATGCAGGCCAGAGCTGACCAAGAGGTGCCTGCTCCCGCGACAGCTTCACGCAGACCTGAGCGCCCAGTGCAGAGTCGCCGGCGTCGTGGGAGAGGGTGCCGGGAAGGCGGGCGGTGCAGCGCCTACTGGGTTGGGCCGCGGCGGCTGGGCGGGACTCAGCCTACGACATAAGAGGGGAGCGCCACTCTCCCGGCCGCAGTACTGAAGCTGGTGCCCCAGCAGCGGGCTAGGTGCCATCGGAACTGAGCTTGCAACCAGACCCGGGGACGCTGAAGAAGAGGGAAAGGTCTGATTTCTACTTATTCGTTTATTTAGTAGCAAAGAACGGAAGCGGGGCTGATTTGTGGGTGCCGGGGAGCAAGGCTGGAACTAGTCCAGGGTCTGAAACACGTCGGGACCTTAACAAGGTCCAGGGGAGGGATCCAGCCGCGTCGATGGGCTCCAGCAGCTCCAGGCGCCCAAACTCAGCAGCTTCTCTCCCCAGCAGGCGCACTTCTTCCCGCCATTCCCAGTCCCGCCTCCAAGGATGCGGCTTCTCGAGAAACTCTGCTCCTCGGCTGCAGGCAGCTCGGCGCCCGAGCCCGCCTTCGCCATAGTGCTCACGCCGAATCGCATTCCCGAATTCTGCATTCCGCCGCGGCTGCCGCCGCCTTACGCGCTCGACTCTCCGCCCCGGGCCGCCGTCCTGCCCAGGCGCTGCGCCGCCGAACCCGACCTGTGGCCTCGCGCGGCAGACGAGGGCGCCGGCCACACGGACTGGGACCCGCGCTCGCAGGCCGCGCTGTCGCTGTCGCATCTGCCGCGTGTGCGCACCGCCTACGGCTTCTGCGCGCTGCTGGAGAGCCCGCACACGCGCCGCAAGGAGTCGCTCCTGCTCGGGGGCCCGCCCGCGCCCCGACTCCGGGCCCAAACCTACAGCGACGGCGGCGGCGGCGGCCGGGACGCCGCCCGGGGGACCCTGAGCGGCCCGCGAGCTCCGCTCCCGACAACCCCGGCGGCCCCCGGTGGTTCCCGCCCGCCCCAGGACGCGCTCGCCCCGCGGCCCGGCGGCTGCCGCCTCCTGCGCGCCCCCAACGGGCTGCTGAGCCGCGCGCTGCGGGCGGGGAGGAGTCGTCGCCGGGCCCGCGCCCGCTCCGTCTCCAGTGGGAACAAGGACGAAGAGCGCCGCGCAGGCTCCCAGTCCCCGGCCCGGGCCCCCTCCGCGATCCTCCCGTCTTCCCGGGTCCCGCTTCCCGAGCGCCTGGAGGCCGAGGGCACCGTGGCTCTGGGCCGCGCCGGCGACGCCCTGCGCCTGGCCGCCGAGTACTGTCCGGGAACCGGGCGCCTCCGCCTCCGGCTGCTCCGCACCGAGGACCTGGCCGGAGGCGCCCCCGTGCCCCGCGCCCTCCGCTGCCGCCTCAGCCTCGTACTGCGGCCGCCGGGTACCGCGCGCAGGCAATGCAGCGCCGTCGTGGGGCGCAGCCGCAAGGCCGCCTTGGGCCAGGACTTCTGCTTCGACGGCCTCTCCGAGGACGAGGTGCGCCGCCTGACGGTTCGTGTCAAGGCTCGGGACGAGGGCCTCGGCCCGGAGCGGGGTCGTCTGCTGGGCCAGGGCGAGTTGCCTCTGGGCGCCCTCCTGCTGCTCTAAGGTCCCGGCCCTTCCCCGGGCGCTCCCGACACTGACAGCCGTCTTGTACAAAATAAACGTTATTTATTTTTCTATTTATGATAGTGCTTTATTGTCGTTTTAGTTTCTCACTGCACACATTTGACATCCTTTATTGGTAAAGAAAAAAGAAAGACTCCTGCTCTATTCACAGGACTCCCATTCCTCTTTTCAGACCATTTTTGCTTTCCAAGGAAAAAGGGGTTGGCGTGGGATCGGGAGAGAAAAGAAGTACACCCATCTACATTGTTTTTCATTCCTCTGGCTTTCTATTAATGTTAAACAGGTTTTTTTTTCCGCCAAATAAAACAAGTTATTCATTCAGAGTCATGCCTAACACTACGATTCATATACACAGCTTTACATACCAGTGCGGCATAGGTAATACCCTCGTGTGTGTGCACAATGAGGTCTGATGTGCACATAGGATATTACCTATGTGCCTTTCACACCAGAGTGAAAGACTCTTCTGGTATAAGGATGGATACCTTTGTAGGAAGAAAATTCCTTTCATTGTAGAAAGAACTTTCTTATCAAAGTGATTTTTTTCAAAAATTGCTGAAGAAAAGAAAACAAGGGAAGTGGAGGACCTTCCAATAGATGGTTAAGTAGGGAATGGCTTTTCCTGGTGTCTCTCTTCCTTGCCTAGGAAATCTTATTTCAGAAAAGAAATCTTTCCTGCCTCTGTAAACAAGGTGATACTTTTTGTGGCATTAGTCTCACCTAACCGTGTATCTAATTACACAGTAATTAGCTTTGCAGTAGGATTTCCTAGATGAATTAGAAAGTAAATTGTCAGTTTCTTGAACACTGGGTTCTAGAGAGTGTTTTTTTTTTAAAAAAAATCCAATTGATTTTCATTTGTTAATTCAACAAATATACTGAGTCTACTGGAAACTGATTATACCCAAGAGAATTTGCCCTGGGCTGTAGGAATCCACCATATAGAGCAAGGCACAGTGGTGTGGGAGACAGAGTTCCTTTTTTTTTCTGCCACTTGTCTGGAGTAGAGCAAATCAGTTCATCTCTGAGCCTCATTTTCTCCATCAGTGAAAAGGGAGTGATGGCTGCCTCACAGGGTTTTGTGAAGATATGCCTTAATATCCAAATTACCCTTGGAAACATGTGAACTATAATCACAAATCTGAAAAGGCTTTCACTGTACTGTTTGATAGGTGCTCAGCAATGTTCCAGAGAATGATCTCCTTCACGTCTCCTTTCTTTCCAGCTGTTTTCCCTGCTCCTTGAGTGAGCCTGGCAAATGCTTGGCTACTGGAGACTGAGGACTTAGAAGGGCCGGGAGTGGGAATGCAGAACCTTCAATATCTCCATGGTAAATTTCCCCATACGCAACAGTTGGCACTCATTCTCTATCAGAAATTCCTTCTGCATTGTTGTTATAAAAATCAGGTCTGGTTACAAATTTGATCAGACTAAATAAAAATCCTGGATTTTAAATATTATTTCAAAGTGAACAAATTAGCCTTTAAAAATAATCCCATCAAACTACTTCTGAAATTAAGAAAATGCCGTAGAGATGACTTGCCCAAAGCTATAGGCTTATGTGCATAGCTGAATTCAAACAAGAACCAAGTGTTCTGACTTCTCCAGAGGACTGACCAACCCTTGTTCACTCAACCATTATTCACTAAGCCCTCATTCTGTGACAGACACAAGTAAAAAGCCCCAAGGATGCAGCTTTGAACCAGACAGCCAAACAGCCAAACAAATAACCATATTTTATTATAGATTATGGTAGCTATAGCGATTATGGAAAATTGTAAACTAGTAAGGGTGATAGAAGCTATCTGGACTAGGAAGTGGCAGGTGAGACCCTCTCAGAAGCCGGGTCCTCAGGGAGCATCCCTGAGCTTGCAAAGAGAATCACTGGCAAAGGAAACAATATATCTAAGTAACCTCTTAATGTACACCTCTCAATATAACCCCTTTATATTGAGAACAGAATTCTTGGTTTTGCTCTCCTAAATAATCTATCTTCCTTATCTAATAAAAGACACCATCATTCTTCCTGTCTCTCCAATCAAGTGCCAGGAGTCATCCTTCACTCCTGTTTCTCACAGTCCACTTTCCCCAGATGTGTCACCTCCTCAGAGAGTCCTTTGCTAGACATTGTTTAAAAATAGCACCATCATCATTATCTACTTACACAGCTTCATTTTTTTTATAGCAATACCATTACCTGACATCATGTTATGAATTCACTTGGTTGTTTGCTCGTCTTCTCTTCCATGAGAATGCAGGCTTTCTAAAGGAGTCTTTGTTCGCCTATTCATTGTTCTATTTCCAGTGCCTACAACAGTATCTGGCATATAGTAGACACTCAATAAATATTATCCAAATTGAGTGTTTGATGAAGACAGGAAGAGATGGGATAAAGTGAGCTGGGTAGAGGGCCTTGGACCAAGCCTTGGGACAGTTCAATATTTACAAGTCCAAGAGAGGTGAGGCCAGTGTGCTGGAGAAAGAGAAGCAGTAGCCAGTGAGGCAGGGGAAGACCAGCTGAGTGTGAAGTAAGGGAAGCCAAGATAGGAAAGTATTCCAAGAAGAAAAAGCTGTTCAACCTATGTATTCATGCATTTATTTAGTGGAAATGGAATTATCTTCATTCTGTAGTCTTCAGAGAACATAATGAAGATGACATATGCATAGAGACTTGTCATTCCTTTTCAGAGGGCTCAATTTAACACAAATGAAACTTCATTCAAAAATTGCTTCTTAAAATAGAGTCTGGAGGAAGCATTTGATGAAATACATTTGCTTGTGACTGATGTGTGTGTATACAGATATATATTTATATAAAATGTTAAGATCACTGAAATCTGAGAGTGGCATCAGTAAAATGGCTGACTAGAACTGGCCTGCAGTATTTCTCCTGTGCTGGGCTTATTTCATTTAACATTTTCACTAGGTTCATCCATATTGTTGCAAATGATAGGATTTCATTTTCTATGGCTGAATAGTAATCCATTGGGTGTATGTACTAAATTATTTTATTCATTCATTTCTTGAAGGACACTTAAGTTGATTCCATATCTCAGCTAGTATAAAGAGTGCACCAGTTCAGATGGGAGTGCAAATATCTTCCTTTCCTTTGACTGTATGCCCACCAGTGAAATTGCTGGATCATATGGTAGTTCTATTTTCAGTTTTTTGAAGACTGTTTGTCATCTCCATAATGGGTGTATTAATTTATACTCCTACCAACAGTGTGTAAGAGTTCTGCCTTCTCTGCATTGTTGAGGGCATTTGTTTTTTGTTTTTGTCTTTTTGCTAATAGCCACATTAGCCGAGGTCAGGTGGTACTTCATTGTGATTTTGATTTTCACTTTCCTGATGATTAGTGATATTGAGCATTTTTTCATCTACCTGTTGGCTGTTTTTGTGTCTTCTTTTGCCCATTTTAAAATCAGATTAGTTGAATTGTTAAATTTGTTTGCTATTGAGTTGTCTGAATTTTCTATATATTCTGGATATTAGCCCCTTGCCTGATGCATAGCTTTCAAAATTTTCTCCCATTCTATAGGTTGTCTCTTCATTCTGTTGATTGTTTTCTTTCCCGTGGAGAAGCTTTCTAGTGTGACATAATTCAATTTGTCTATTTTTTGTTGTTATTGCCTATGCTTTTGAAGTCCTATCTAAATAATTCTTGCCCAGACCAATGTCATGAAGTTTTTCTGTTATGTTTTTTTCTAGTAGTTTCATAGTTTGGGATCTTACACTTAAGTTTTTAATCCATTTTGAGTTTAATTTTTGTATATGGTAAAACATAGGGGTCTAGTTTCATTCTTCTGCATGTTCACATCCAGTTTTCCCAGCACCATTTATTAAAGGGCTATTCTTTCCCAATGTTTCTTCTTGGCACCTTCATTAAAAATCAGTCTATTTTGGCTGTAATTCCATTTCCACTAATGTTTAGATCTATTTTGGGATTGTCTATTCTGTTCCATTGGTCTATGTGTCTGTTTTTATGCCAATACCATGCTGTTTTGGTTATTACAACTTTGTAGTATATTTTGAAGTCATGTAGTGTGATGCCTTCAGCTTTATCCTTTTGCCTCAAAATTGCTCTGGCTATTCAGGGTCTTTTGCGGTTCTACACACATATAAGGATTTTTTTTCTATTTCTGTGAAGAATGCCATTGATATTTTGATATGGATTGCATTCAATCTGTAGACTGCTTTGGGCAGTGTGGTCATTTTTACAATATTAATTCTTCCAATCCATGAATACAAGATATGTTTTCATTTCTTTGTGTCCTTTTCCATTTTTTCCATCAATGTTTCATAGTTTTCATTGCAGAGATCTTTTACCTCCTTGGCTAAATTTATTCTGAGGTTTTCAAGCACCATATGTTATCACTCATAAGTGGGAGCTAAGCTATGAGGATGCAAAAGCATAAGAATGATACAATGGACTTTGGGGGACTCAAAGCAGGATGAGGGATAAAAGACTACATATTGGGTACAGTGTATACTGCTTGGGTGATGGGTTCATTAAAATCTCAGAAATCACCACTAAATAACTTTTGAAATTAAAAAATATATTACAAGGTTTTAAATTTTATTTTTTGTAGCTTTCATAAATTAGATTTTTTACTTGTTTATTCGTTTGTATATGTTGAACTATCCTTGCATTTTTGGGATGAATTCCACTTTTTCATGGTGAAGGATCTTTTCACTGTGCTACTGAATTGAGTTTACTAGTAATTTGTTGAAGATTTTTGTATCTGTGTTCTTCAGGGATATTGGCCTATAGTTTTCTGCTTGTATCTTTTTCTAATTTTGGCATCAGGGTAATTCTGGCCTCAAATAATGAATTTGGAAGAATTCCCTTCCTTTCTATTTTTTGAGAATAGCTTGTGAAGAATTGGTTAGCTCTCCTTTAAATGTTTGGTAAAATTTAGCAGTGAAGCCATTAGGTTCTAGGCTTTTTTTTTTTAATGGGAAACATTTTATTACTGATTCAATCTTATTACTCATTATTGTCTGCTTGGGTTTTCTATTTCTTCATGATTCAATCATAGCAGGTTGTATGTGTCCAGGAACTTATTCATTTCTTTTAGGGTTTGCAATTCATTGGCATGTAGTCATTTATAACAGTCTCTTATGATCCTTTGTGTTTCTGTGGTATGAGTTGTAATGTCTTCTTTTTTATCTCTGATTTTATTTATTTGAGTCATCTATCTTTTTTTCTTAGTGTCTTAGTCCATTTTTTTGTTGCTGTAACAGGAAACCATATGCTGGGTAATTTATTTACAAAAGAAATTTATCTCTGACATTTCTGGAGGCTGGGAAGTTCGAGGTCAAGCAGCTCTATCTGGTTAGGGTTTTATTGTTGCATCATAACGTGGAGGGTATCTCATGGCAAGAGGGCAAGAACATGCTAGTTTACATTCCTCTTTCTCTACTTACAAAGCCACTAATCTAATGACCTCATCTAATCCTAATTACCTCCTAAATAGCCCCATCTCCAAATACCACCAAATATGAATTTAGGGATTAATTTTCAAACACATGAAATTTGGGAGACAGTCAAACCATAGTAGTTAGTCTAGCTATATGTTCATTAATTTTTGTCTTTTCAAAAAACTATGTTTTGTTGATCTTTTGTGTTGATTTTTTGGTCTCTATTTCACTTATTTCTGCTCTAATATTATTTCTTTTCTTATACTAATTTGGGGTTTCATTTGTTCTCATTTTTCTAGTTCCTTGAGGTGCAATGTTAGGATAGTTTTTTTTGTTTGTTTTTTTGTTTTTGCTGGGAAGGTTTGTTTAAGTCTGCTGCAGTGGAATTTTTTTTTTTTTTGAGATCTTTCTACCTTTTAGATGTAGGTATTTATTGCTATAAACTTGCCTGTTACAGCTGCTTTTGGTGTATCTAAAGGATTTGAAAGTTGTGTTTTCATTTCCATTTGGCTGAACAATTTTTAAAATTTTCTTTTTAATTTCTTCACTGATCCATTAGTCATTCAGGAACATGTTGTTTAGTTCTCATGTATTTGTACAGCTTTCAAAGTTCCTTCTGTTGATTTCCAGTTTTATTTCATGGTGGTCAGAAAATATACATAATATAATTTTGATTTTTAAAAAATTGCTAAGACTTGTTTTGTGGCTTCATGTATGATCTATCCTAGGGAATGTTCCCTGTGCTGTTGAGAAGATTATGTATTCTTCAGCTGTTGGATGGAATGTTCTATACCTGCCTGTTAGGTCTATTACATCTAGAGTGCCGTTTAACTGTGATGTTTCTTTGTTGATTTTTTTGTCTCAATGGTTTGTCCAATGGTATAAATGTGATGTTGAAGTCCTCTATTATTATTGTATTTCAGTCTATCTCTCCTTTTAGTCTATTAATATTTGTTTTCTGTATTTAGGTGCTCCATTGTTGGATACATATAGATATATTTATATTTATAAATTTATTTATCATTGTCATATCCTCTTACAATATTGACTTCTTTATCATTGTATAATGGGCTTCTTTGTCTTTTTTTATGGTTTTGGGCTTTCTTTTATTTGATAGAAGTATGTCTACTCCTGCTCTTTCTTACTTTCCATTTACATAGAATATCTTTTTATGTCTTTCACTTTCAGTCTGTCCTTATAGGTGAAGTGAATCTCTTGTAAGCAGCATATAGTTGGGTCTTGTTGTTCTAAATGCTTTTAGCCATTCTATGTCTTTTATTTGGAGAATTTAATTCATTCACATTCATTTATGTTCAAGGTTATTATTGATAGACAGGCTTACTAATGCCATTTTGTTACTTGTTTTCTAGTTGTTTTGTAGATCCTTTCTTTTTTTCTCTCTGTTTTCCTTTGTGGTTAAATGATTTTTCTCTTGTAGTATGTTTCCTGCTTTTCATTTTTAGTGTATTTATTGTAAGGTTTTGCTTTGTGGTTACCATAAGGTTTATGAAAAACATCTGTGGTTAAAACAAGTTATTTTAAACTGGTAACACCTTAACTTTAATTGCAAAGAAACAAATAATAAACAAATAAAACTGCTCAGGCCTGTAATCCCAGCACTTTGGGAGGCCAAGGCCGGTGGATCACAAGGTGAAGACATTGAGAACATCCTGTTCAACATGGTGAAACCCCATCTCTACTAAAAATACAAAAAATTAGTTGGGCATGGTGGCATGTGCCTGTAATCCCAGCTACTCAGGAGGCTGAGGCAGGAGAATTGCCTCAACCCAGGAGGTGGAGGTTACAGTGAGCTGAGATCCCGCCATTGCACTCCAGCCTGGGTAACAAGAGAGAAACTCCATCTCATAAATAAATAAATAAATAAATAAATAAAATTATACCCCTTAATTCTCTTCTCTGCCCACACATAAAAGTTTTGAGGCCACAAGTTAAATTTTTATATTCTCTCTCTCTTAATAAATTATTGTAGTTATAATTATCTATAATGTTTTTTGTCTTTTAATATTCATGCTAAAGATATACATGGTTTATATACCATGATTACAGTGTGAGAGTATTCCAAGTTTGTCTGTATGCTTTTATCATTGAATTTTGTGGCTTCAGATGTTTTCCTGTTACAAGTTAGCATCCTTTTCTTTTAGTGTGATGAACTCCCTTTAGCATTACTTGTAAGACAGGATTATTCTATCCTGAGGCAGGCCATGCTTAGAGTCCTAGGATGTTGACCAGTAACCACCAGGAACTACTCCATAACTTCTCATTGAGGTCCAGGCTGAAGAGAAGACCTTGCTTTTAAAAGCACACCCATAAGACTAAGGAGGAATGTCTATATGTATTTTTTTTTTTTTTTTGAGATCGAGTTTTGCTCTTGTCACCCAGGCTGGAGTGCAATGGCATGACCTCAGCTCACTACAGCCTCTGCCTCCTGGGCCCAAGCAATTCCTGCTTCAGGCCCCCTAATAGCTAGGATTACAGGCACCCACCACAATGCCCACCTAATTTTTGTATATTTAGTAGAGACAGGGTTTCACCATATTGGCTAGGCTGGTTTCCAACTCTTGACCTCGGACTATCTGCCTGCGTTGGCCTCCTAAAGTGCTGGGATTACAGGCATGAGCCACCATGTCTGGCTTATCTGTCAATTTTTTTTTTCCTGAGATGGAGTCTCGCTCTTGTTGCCCATGCTGGAGTGCAATGGCATGATCTCAGCCCACCTCAACCTCCGCCTCCAGTTTCAAGCAATTTTCCTGCCTCAGCCTCCCAGGTAGTTGGGATTACAGGCATGCGCCACAATGCCTGGCTAATTTTGTATTTTTAATAGAAACAGGGTTTCTCCATGTTGGTCAAGCTGGTCTTGAACTCCTGACCTCAGGTGATCCACCTGCCTCTGCCTGCCACAGTGCTGGGATTACAGGTGTGGGCCATCATGCCTGGCTTATGTGTATTTTAACAGCCCAACTTGGGTTGCAATCCCAATCCTGAACCAATTCCTGCAAGAAGGATTTTAGCTTTAGAATTACTGAGCCTATCTGAGTAGTTGAGTGTGAGGTCAGTTCCTGATGAGGCAAATGCTTCTGCATTTTAGGAAGTAAGAAAGAAGAGTTAAGGTTGCTTATTAGATAAATGTGGGACATGATGGCTATGCTAATTACCTTGATATAATCACTGTACATTTTACGTATCAAAACATCACTAGATACCCCATAAATATGCACAATTATCATGTGTCATTTTAAAGATAAAATAAAGATATATTAATTGATTATAAATTGTGGACCTTACTTGAACCCCAAGTCAAGCAAACTATAAATAAATAAATAATTTATAGTTATATTTATCAAACAATTGGAAACTTGGATGCTGAATACAGATTGGATATTAATGAATTATTGATAACCAAACTCAGATATGGCAGTGGCATTAGAAATATGTTTTTAAATAATATCTTTGTCTGTTAGATCTACATATAGAAATATTTATGGGGAAATATATTTAAGCCTGTAGTGGATACTGTGATATGCCTCTCACATCTCCTCACTTCCCTTGCAGGACGGAAGTGCTCACTCCTGTAACTACTGAGAGGTTTGGCTACTGACAGCTCATAGCTCAGATGCCCTCTAGAAATTGTTCTCTGAGCAATCATACTTCTTTCACTTCCTTACAGGTATTGATCCCAAGAGCAACACCCAATAAACATCCTGCATAGTATCAAACAAAAAAAAAAAAAAGAAAGAGAAGCCGGAAAGACAAATCTATACTCTGTGTGGCCTTTGGAATGCTTAATTCCTTTGAACTAAGGTTTTGTCTTTTCTAAAATATTGAGTGTGAAGATGGAAAGGGTTAAATGAGATTGTTGTGTTTATTCATGGTAAATTCATAGTAACAGGTAAATAGCTTTTCATTTTAAATGTAATTTGAACACCTCTTTAGCTCATGCAAATGATTGTAATTTTGCAACGTGGCTTCATGCACATCTCCAGTTCTAGTCGTTAGTCCATACAAAGGGTAGTCTACTGGGAACATGTCTGGGTGAGTGCACTAAATGACATAAACACAAAAAATTACATGTTTCCATTCCACTGGTTGTACACTTCAGACTCCATCTGCCATGTTCCAGAGAGAGAAACAACAGTTCAGCTGATGTGTGCTTTTAAAACCCAGGCATCACTACGAGGTTTTATCATTTGGGAACGTCAAGGTTTTGATGAAATACCCTCATGTGACTAGACACTAGTATTTATCCTAACAGGGAAAAATCCATATTTTATCTGGCAACAGAACAGGATGTATTTTGCAGATTCGTGACCAGTTTCCAATTTACACAAGAACTGATATCCCCCGTCTCTCTCTGTCTGTCAGTCAGGAGATGGTGCCTCATCTGTCCAAACCTCCCTCTAGCTACCTGGGTCAGAGTCACCACATCTTCCGCCTTTACTTGTTCTGGTCTGGGCTTCGCTCTTCACCACTATCGTGGTTTTTTAAAACTACTATTTTTAAGCAGTTCAGGCTTACAGAACAGTTGCTAAAACTGTTACTAGAACTTCTGTTACCTTTTACCCATTTACAAATATAACATCTTACCATATTATTTTTCTCTTTATCCTTTTCTATCTATAATCTATCCTTTGAAAAATGAGTTTAAACTGTACTATCATCAGATTTAATTTCCTAACTCTCTGCTTTTATCACTAACAAAATCCTTCCATCTCTAACATCGCCAGAATTCCTAGTGTTAAAATTTAAGATCCACTCTAGTCTCTCCCCAGCCCAACTCTTCCAACCTTACCCTCTGGAATCCCCCTTCTCCACTATTCCTCTGCTGCAAGGAGAAAGTCCACTTGCTGTACCATGAATATAGCTCTTTACTGTATCCTGAACAAATTTGTGCTGTTTGAATTTTTCATCATGAGCATAAGATGAAACATTATTGAAAATATATTTACACACAAGCCATTAAACTTATAGAACTGCTAAAAGAAACAGCTATTCAACAAACTTATTTGATGTAAAAAAGTTATACACAAGAGCAGACAGCTAAGAGTAGAGGTGGTCATAAAAAAATGTCTTCCCTAATTGGGAAAGGCTCATCTCGAGGAAAACACACTAGAAAAGCTTGGAGTTTGTGAAACTTCTTCCAGAAGTGTCAATGCACTATGACTCTGCCTTAAAACTCCTGCTCATTCTGCAGGTTCCAGTTCAAACAGCAACCTCCCTGGAAAGGTCCCTTCCATCGCAAGTGGACTGCCCCAGTCAGGGACTCTTCCCCTATGGGTCCATCAGAGTGTATACAATCCTACTGTACAACTGTCCCATTGTGATTTTCAGTTTGCCTTACTAAACTGTCAGTTCCTGGAGAGCAGGGATCATGCCTTTTGTCTTTTTATTCCCAGGGCAGTGCATGATGCATAAAGGGCATTCAGTAAATATTTGGTGAAGTTAGTCACTTTCTGTGCTCAGACCAGGCTGTCATTCTTCCTGCCTAGTGCATTAATTTTGACACAGGTCATTTGGTTGGCCTGCAACCTGTGTCAAAATGTCAACTACTTTTCCAGGCAACACTGTACCTGACAGCAGCTTACCTGAATTGCATGCATTACATCTTGCTGGAAACATGTCTCTCAAAGGATCATCTTGGAAGATCCAAACTTGTAAAATGATGACAGCCTGAGAGGTGCTGTTTTAAACTGTATATGCACCTTATGTACATATTAATAATACATTTCTGATGATCACTTCCTATGTATAAAGTACTTCCATAGAATGTACCCCTTTTGATCCTAGCAGCAACCTGTGTCAGGTATCAACACTATTATTATGTTTGCCCTATTTTACAGAAAACGAATTTTGATAAAGTGCTCATGCTAACCCAGTTAGTAAGTGAAGGAGCTGGGAATCAATCCCAGGTCTTCTAGTCCCAGCCGAACCGTAAGCTCCTCGGATCAGGGTGCATTTTTTATACCTCTTTTTGTTTTCCTGCTATTACCCTCTAACCAAGAGGTGTGTGTAGGAGGTAGGCCTGCCACGTAGACAGAAGAAACGCGTCAGTGTTGGGCAACTGGTGATCAGATCAAAAACGGACAAAGTGGAGAAAGATCACCTGGAGCTTCAGGTAGTTGGCGAGAAGGGAGAGGACACGCAGGCCAAGCCAGAGTTTTATCATCTCTAACTCCCTTCCCCATGCTTCTTCTGCCTTAACCCGAACACCATAAGAAGATGTTCCAAGGGGGTCAGTCCCTACACTGACAGTAGATGGTCACAAATTCTACCACTCTGTACAAAATTTATTATAGGAAGTCCTCATTTCCAAAAATCTAACTAAAAAAAAAGACAAGCTGGAAAAAACAGACTTGAGTGGTCAATGATAAAAATGTGTGTTTCACCTTTGGTTTTGGCTTCCTGAATAATTAATAAATATATGGATAGATTATATGCCTATATAATTTTAACAGCTCATAGGAAAGAATTTGATGTAGTGTAATTTAGGAGGAAATAATGGCACAAAGAGACTCTGATTTGCTTCTAAAGGGATGCTTGTGTTGACTTAGTATCTATTCTAGTTTAGTTATATTTTTCTGCTCAGGTTAACTTAGAGTCATTCTGGATTTCTTCCATCATCACTCTAGAATCCCTTGGTGGGATTTTGGGACCAGCCCTCACTGAAGTGAGCTGTGCTATCAGCTGCCTCCTGCAGGCAGTGAATCTGCAAAAGAGAAGTCAGCCTCTTCAGGCTGGTGGGCAAAAGCCTGGTGAGTAATAGAGAAACATGAGTCTAACTACTGTGGTAGGATGGTGGGATCCCTGGCAGTGCTTTTGTTTATTCATAATATTTTTTTCAAAGCTGGGTTTGCAATTAAAAAAAATTAAAACACTGTACTCAATTATATAGAGTTTGTTTTAGAGTCAGAAAGAATTCTCCCTGGGTAAAGTGCTTAATCTTGCTAAGTCTCAGCTCTATTTACATCATAGGATTATTTTACAGATCAAAAGAGGTCTAGGTTTGTCTTTAATACCTGGAAACTGGGGTGGAGGCAGCCTGGGAGTAACCGGGAGCTGTCAGGGATCTACGCTAGCGCAGGGAAACTGGCAAAGGAAAGGGGGAGGCAGGGGAAGTCTGACAACAATCCATGTGGATACTTGACACTAGTAATAGTAATGATGTTGTTGGGGCACTAACATTCACTGCATGTGTACTATTAAGGTGTCATGGCGAGGACCTTATAGCACCAATTTATTTATTTATTTTTCATAATCTTCTACATGAGAGGGAAGTACAAAGAGAAAAATGAAGCTCAGAAATAAGCCTAGATTTTCAAGCGAAGCAATTGCAGAGCTGCAGCTGTAACCCAGGTTGTGCAAGGTAGTGGCTAAGAGCATGGGTTTTGGAATCCAACTGTTTTTTCTTTACTTAATGAGCCACGTGACCTTCAGGGATTCACTTTTTTTCTCTGTGCCTCTGTTTTCTCATTTTGGAATGACAGTGTAATATCATCTATTCTGGGGAATTTTTCTAAGGATTATACAAATTATTATGTAAAATACTGGCCTATTGTAAGTCTTTCAACATATGTCAAGCACCTGGTCAAGCTGTTTCCATGATACCAGAAGGGACATCTGAAGAATTCAGAATCTGAGTGGGGTCCCATTCTTAGCTGAACATCTAGAAACGAGGGTCTTCTAGCTGACTTTGCCTGAGGGGGACTGCATCCTGGCTCCTGACCCCATCCCAGTGTTGACCCCATTCTCTGGCTCAGATAATTCTCGGTCTGCCTTGCCCGATCTCAACCTGCTATGAGGTCCCAAGGCTAGTTCTGCGCATCCTCTCAATGCCCTGGCCTTGGAGTGCTGGCCTGTGCCAGGGACTGCAAGTCTTAATGATGTGAGTGTTCCTGCCTCTGGGAGAATAAAATGTGAGGAGAGGGCCTCTGTGTGAGCCCCACGTCCTTTGCATCAGTACATTGTGTGGCTGGGTGCTGGGGGAAGGTTGTGGAGCAATGCTGGGAAAGGAGAGGTTGTTGCTGGAGGGACCCTAGGAGCTAAGTGAGGGACACATTCTACTCTATGGAAGGGCATGATTAACAGATAAGTGACCTTCAGCCCTTTGAGGTGTCCTGGCTGTGCCCATCCTCATAGCAAGAGGAGAAGAATTTGTAATGGAGGAACTCATACACTGATATGAGCTAGTTTCTCCCCAGAATCTCAGCAAGGAGGCCTTGTACTCTGTCCCACGTGATAGAGGCCAAAGATTTATCTCTGGAATTGAGGTCCTCTGAAAAAGAGAAAAAGGACAGTGCTGGAGTATCTCCTGGCTTCAGAGCAGAGCCACTCTTCACTTTGTAGGCTCAGGTTTACGACTTATGTTACTCCCTCTGCCAGGTGGGAAGCCTATACTGAGGCCAGTCAAAACCCCTTGGGGCTGAAGGCCTTCTGTGGTAGGCACGTTTTGGGATGGGCTGCAGGCTTCCCAGTAAGCAGGGCAGGGGAGGCCAAGCAGCAGCTGGTGGGTACAGCCCATACCCATAGCTACATCAGAGCAAAGACAGGCAAGACGGCAAGGGAGTCAAGGTCATCGGCAAAGGAGTGGTTGGTGCGAGTGGACAGGGAAGTGAAAAGAGGAGGGGCTGGCCGTCACAACAGGTCCATGCCATAGTGTCTCGGTGCAACTGTCAAACAGTATCACTGGAATCAGGGATGAGAACAGGAAGGATAAGAGCGTAACATTATTAATCAGTACATTCTAAGTGCAAAGCGTTGTTCTACGTGCTTTACATCTGTTAAGACATTTGACCCTTGTGGTAGTCTATTATTATTTCTACTCTGCAGATGAATAAAGTAAGCAACAGAAAGGTCTAGTGTTGCCTAGACCTTTCAGCAATTAGTGAAAGATTAGAACTTGGATTTGAACTCAGGCAGGCTGGCCACAGAGACCAAGCTCTTACCACTTTTTCTTTCCTGTAGAAGACTCTGGGCATGAAAGCTGAGGTACCCATTGCAGGCAGGGATGGGTGGAGGTGGGGGTTTGAGGAACAGTGGGTTGGTAGAGGAGGAAGGATATTCAAATCAAACTTCATTCATCTCACTTTTTTTCAAGCATTAGCCTGAAAATGTAAATCCTGCATAAATCAAGGTTTAGAGAAAATGTCCTAATGCAGTTTACATGGGGTATTAGTGCTATAACTACACTGGGAATCAAATACACCTGCCTTTGTTCCAGAAATTTTTTCCAAAGATGGATATTATAAGGACAATGTTAAAAAACTAAAATAGTACATATTCCCTTAGAAAGGGAACAAATAAAAATAATTTGTAAGACAACTAACTTGAGATAAAAGCAGAGGAAAACTTTGAGTGGTGTGAATGGAACATCTGATGTGGCTTTGTTTCCATACAGGTCATGTGACAGGAAACTCCAAACCGCCTAATCAGTTCTGTTCTTTGTGTTTCCACTCACCATATGTGGTCATGGTCAAGATATCACTTTCGTTCCCAAGAACAGAAATCCAGAAAGGGAAAGGGTCAGGTGAGGCTGATTGGAGGAGAGGAGGGAGGTCTACTGATACTCTGCCTCTGTTTGTCCAGACTGTGCTTTCCTTGCACAGCAGGCCACTCTGGGGTCCCTCCTCAAGAAGAGAATATATTGATGGAGCATTAAAGAAGGTTTATGGAGCACTTACTGCGTAAGTAAGTACTTCAAAGAACTTATAATCGTATGAAAGAGAAAGGCATGTCTACAAAGCAGGGCAAAGTGAGAGATGCCCAACAGAGGCAGATGCAAAGATGAAGCTTTGATTAGATCTGACTTTCAAGGGCCCCCTCATGAGCAGGGCAGACCCTACTGTTTTTACCATCTGCCTTCTCTCTCCTGTTTCCCTGAGACCTGCCCCAATGAAGCTTGGCTCGCAGGTGGCTTTCCTTTTGCACACTTCAAAGGCTCCATGAGGGAAGATGGCTCAGGTAGATAATTTGATTTTCATAGAGATAAACCCAGAGGTGTGAGCCTGATGGGTACATGGTGAAGCCGGGACAGATGGAATGGTCCAGGGGTAACCTGCGTGTCCCTAGGATGCAGGGTCCAGACATCGTGGGTCCAGGATGAAGATCGAGGATGCAGTTAAAGAGGTTGCACTCCTGTAGGAAGGCTGGCTAAATGGGGACTGCAGAAGACACGCTCAGTTTTGGGCCATGGGGAACAAGGGAAGAAGGCACAGTGAGGAGGAGGATGGGGTAAGGCTGATGTTGGATGGGTGTCCACAACACAGTTGCCCTGGTCCTGCCTTCCTATCTCCTCTCTGCCTCCTCAAGATCTGTTTCCAGAGGCTTAGCTGGAACCAAACATTTGCAAAATGGATTCTGTTCTTACATCTTCCTCACATTATGCCTTCTGACATGCTTGATCATTTTAATTGGTCTGTGAGTGTTTTCACAGACTTTAGTGTCACTAATTTTGTCTATGTCATCCTCTCGCCCCAGCCTACATTCTCGGTCATTCCTCCAGCTCACACATACACACTCTTAAATATAAAGGGCAAAGTTTTTGTTTAAAGGAACGCTCCAAAAGTTTCTACTTATAATTTTAAATGGATTTGCCTACTATTCGAGGGAAAGCGGAGTGAAATCAGGCCAGCTGTGTTCCATTAAGGCTCATCCACTTACCACCTGGGTGACTTCAGGCAACTTACTTAAATTCAATCAGCCTCAGTTTTCCCATTTGCAAAGCAGGACTGATAATAATGAAATTCACCTTACTTAGAGTTGCACTGGGAATTAGACATAATATATGCAAAAACCCTGGCCTGGTGGCTGATAATGGCTCTTGATCCAGGCATCTCTTCATTGGAAAGAGGAACGAAAGTAGATAGAGATGGAAATTCTTGAACTGAGTTTAAATTCTGAATTCGCTGTGTTTCAATATGGAATTACCAGGTTACCTTAGACCCAAAACACAGACAGAAAGCTTATATGATATCTAAAATCAAGTAATGGATAACTATTTATATTGTCTTAACAGCGGTCATTTCTATACTTTTCAAAACTCTGAAAGCAACCCATGTACGGTCCTGGGAATGCGTAACCCTTACACCGTGAGAATTGGCCTAGAACTTACAGAGCTGGCAGGCCTTTCCTCTTTGGGGGGAAATTCAATATTTCATGGATTATTGAAGTGAGAATCAAAGTAAGCTCAGTTTTCATTGTGAAATGAGATCCTGTTTTTTGTATGTCTTGATGCATTGGAATCTAATTCCCGTGAGATCAGGATTCTTGTCTTGCTTTTTACTGTATCCCCAGCCTCTAGAACAATACTTGGCACATAGTAGGACTCAATAAATACTTCCAGAGTAAAAAAAGTATCATCAAATTATTTCCAGTAAATTGTTTAAGGAGGCAAGTAGCCCTGTGTTTACATCTATGTTATCTGTATATCCTTTCTTTCTGGATTTCTGACTACACTGGAAATTAGAGAAAGTGTGAACAGATGAATGCTCCCTCTTGGGAACTGCATGGAAAGATCCCAATGGCTGACAGTGGAGTGGCAGCCTCTGGACTTGGGGGAGGCACATCATGTGTAACTTGCTCTAAGAGACATGAGAAATAGCCTGAGAATTCCCCCATGGCACCCTGAGAGGGGCTCCGAGGTGGCTGAGAATGAGCTGGCCCATCCAGAGAAGCTTGGCATCACAACAAGGAAGAAGCAGATGGGGGCCCAGTGACTAGAAGCCATGGTAGGACATGGGCATCAACAGTGAGGCCAGTTCATAGGCACAGGGACCACATGAAGGCCACTAAGCCACTGCTTAGCAGAGCCAGTAACCCCAGGCAACGGCTCTTGGTCCAGTACCTCCTCATTGGAAAGAGGAGTGAAACTAGATAGAATTTAAACTCATGAGTTTAATTTCTGAATTCACTGTATTTAAATATGGAATTACCGAGTTACCTTAGACCACCCTACCATGCACACATGTGCGTGCGCACACACACACGCACACACACACACACACACACACACACTTTACCCGGGTATCTTGCCAGACAGAAAGGTTTTATGATATCTAAAATCAAGTGCTTAAAATCATGTGATTTTGAAAATAGCATGAGTAACAAAACAAAATTTTAAAACATCTGCTCTCTAAAAATCTTTGTGAATTGGTTCGCTCTGGCAGATATCAAGGTCACAGTTAATTTGAGAACTAATTATTTATCAGAAATGCAGCTGCTTGTCAGAATCATGACAAGGTTGAACTTTGGTTTGAGTTGGCAGTTTCTAGAGAAGCAGGTGGCCAAGGTGAAAACCTAGCCAGTGTCTGGCTTTGTTCTCAATGGGGTGTCATGACTTTGAGGGCAGTGACTTGCAGCTGCTACAGGTGCTGCTTCAAGCAGGTTTATCATGCTCACATGGGTGACACTGGGAGACCCCTGGCTCTCAATGGCTGTTGTATCTTATCATTTTGATTGTTCTTGGTTTTCCACAAGCACCATACGATGCATTGTGCAGGTGTAGGCAGAGATTGTCAACTTGAGATCTGGGTAGAGGGACACTCAGAAGTTCAGGAGGACATGTACATGGTATAAATAAGAGACTGGGGGCGGGGATGCTTTCTAGACCTCAGAGTGGGATGGACAATATGCAAGGAGTAAGACCTGAGCCATCAGTAGAAATCCAGTTATCAGACCTTGGACTAGCCTCACTGCTAAGCAGACTAGATGCTGAGCCTCGCCATGTATGGCTGGTTTGTTAAATAGTTTTGCATCAGAACAAGATGGGGCCTGAGAACTGGAAGTGAGGGTGACATTGCTGGGGCAGATCCTAAAGCCTTGGCCAGGAAGCAGGCTGGGTTGGAGGGTCTATACAAGTGTCTGCTGACTTGATAATGTAACGGTGTGATGAGGGTTCCACATGCCTCTGTAGCCTATCACCAAACTAGACTGAAAGGCAGGCCCATGTTGCATGCTTCTTCCCATCAAGCATACCACTTAACTTTTTCTTGAGGCTCAATAAATATGTGCTATGGATTGATGGTTCTTGGTTCTCTCAACTTTCTGAGAAAGATTAAAAAATCACTTTCTAGGTAGTTTGCTGCCGGAAAAAAAGTTATTGTCCTGGTTCCCTTCATGTGAGAACCGAAATAAGTTCAGGTTTTGTTGTGAAATAGGATTCTGTTTTTGTATGTCATGAAGCATTAGAATTTAAATGCATCTTCCAAGCATTTTCCTGCAAGGAAAATGACAAGAGAAGAGTCCTGCAGGGTCTCACTGGGGAGGGAAGGTGTGTGGGTTCAGGGGTCGTGGCCAAGTCAGGAAGCATGAGGAGCACTGTAGAGATGCTCTTGCTCTTCACTGCCACAGACTCCTATGGGTTTGGATTTCTCTGCAAGATGGGCTCCAGGCTTTGCACCACCTCTCAGGCCACCAACATTTATAGTCATGCATATGACAGTTTAGGTTTTGCTCACCAAATACTCCATGTCCTCTGTTCCCAGAAACCTTATGCTCAAGGAACTCCTGTCTTCACCTGAATCCACCTCTTGAACTACTGAGTCCTACCAGTTTGAATGCATAGGACCAGGCCAGGTCTCCTTCTTGGTTCTCCATGGTTGCCATTGTGAGGGAGGGCTGGACTTTGGCTTGGGATGATTCAGAGATAACGGGAGAGAAGTAGAGATTCTTCACTTGTGCCTAGGAAGGCCAAAGGATGTGGTGCTGGCCTCCACTCTGAAGCTCCGTGGAGGTCACAGGTAGGAGGTCCTGAGCAGCAGGAGGATGTCAAGAGGAGCTGATGGGCACCCAAGTGCTAGAGGCAGAGGGAATCAGAGAAGGGATGTAGATCCTAAAAAGAGCCTAAGGCAAGAACAAAATCAGGGTGAGGGTAGGAAAAGAGGGTGGAATTGGTCGGGTGAGTTGGCTCAATTCTAAGGCATAAAGTCCAGAGAGACACCAAAGCTCTGACAAGATCACAGTTTACCTTTGAAGTGGTCATGTCCTTGGAAGGTAGAAAAAGGCTCTATGAAAGTTCCAGCGGCGGATCTTAAGAAATGGCTAAGATTCACACCTGCATAGCTCTTTTACTCTTTGTAGCCACCATGTTATTACAGTGACGATACCTGTCTATGCCTAGTGTGGCAACATGGAGAGAGTCCTAGCTAGGATTTGAG
This sequence comes from Leontopithecus rosalia, assembly GCA_028533165.1. Classification (NCBI taxonomy): domain Eukaryota; kingdom Metazoa; phylum Chordata; class Mammalia; order Primates; family Cebidae; genus Leontopithecus; species Leontopithecus rosalia. The sequence continues at coordinate 5,617,560 of CM052655.1, read as the reverse complement.
GGGCCCCTGGGGTCTTCACTGGAAAGACACTTGTCTCTCCAAGCCCTCATTATACTCATCTGTCAAATAGGACAATACCAATGCCCTAAATGTGCTTGTGAGAATTGGATGAAATAATGTATTTAAAGAAATTTTTTTTAGAAGCTTAAGAGCCAAAAACATTTAAGAAAATAAGTCATCATTCTTTATTTCCCTAGCTATAGGAGGGGTTGTTATGCACTGAGATTTTTGTTCAAAACACTAATATCTTATTTCACGTTTGTTTTTGTTTTTTTTTGTTTTTTTCTCTTTTGCTTCAAATAATAGGGCACTCTGAAGCCAAGTTGAGAAAGCTAAAGGAAGACATCAATAAAGTGTCTGCTAGGCTGGGCATGGTGGCTCATGCCTGTAATCCCAGCACTTTGGGAGGCCAAGGTAGGTGGACCACCTGAGGTCAGGATTTCAAGACCAGCCTGGGCAACATGATGAAACACTGTCTCTACTAAAAATACAAAAATTAGCCAGGTGTGGTAGCAGGAGCTTGTAATCTCAGCTACTTGGGAGGCTGAGGCAAGAGAACCGCTTGAACCTCGGAGGCAGAGATTGCAGTGAGGCAAGATTGCACCAGTGGGCTACAAAGTGAGACTCTGGCTCAAAATAGATAGATAGATAAATAAATAAAATGTCTGCTAGATTGTGTGCAGAACCTAGTCTCCCGATAAGATATTTACATTTCCACTTACTGTTGACACTAAGAGTAAACACTGATGTAAGACTGGATATTAAATGGATAGACAAGGCTTACCGGGTCTTGATAACAGGCGACTTGCACTACATGTCTTAACCAACTGTATTTTTGCTAACCCAGAGAAACAAGGTCTCTGTTGCCATTGGTTTTTGCTAAATTCCCTTGATAAACCCATCACAATTCCACTTCGTTTAGTGTTTTGTAAATATGATAGTATCTTCGGGGGATACTTTGAACTATAAATGTTTTAAAGAATTTTGATGACATGTTTGCACAGCAGCACTAACAGGGTGGCCTTGTTTCCAAGTGGGGTTTTGTGACTGAATAGGGGTTTCAGGTTTTCCTCAAAAACTGTCAAAATGCTAAAAAGAGTGAAAGGAGATGTCTACTAATTCAAATAAAAATCGTTCCTAAAAAGTAACCTGAATGACAAAAGTTTTTAAAGACACCGGGGGAGATCTGATAAAAGCAACAGGAGTCCTAGAAAAATTTTAAAGAATTAAGATAGCGATAGTGGATATGGCATCTTGTAGGAAAGCTTCAGAATTGGAATTGGAATTGGAAGTTTCAGGGTCTCCACTTGAAAACAATATGCCTATATTTGTACTATTTTATCAGAACAACTTACAGAAATTATTTTAGTATGAAGACTATGCTAACATTTCAGACAGTTAGAAACTTGAAAGGAGAAGACACAAGCCTACCACCTGATCACAACTCTTAAAATCTTTTCATGTTCTGTGCCATCTTTGTCCATGCGGGAGACCAGAATAGGCAGCCCCCAGATATGAAGGATTGTTGAGCTGAAGACAACAAAGAAGCGGGTGCAGGCCTGGAGATGGAACCAGAGGAAGCGCATGAGCACGCTTTGCGGACTAGCCTTTATCTGTGTTAAAGTAAATTTAGCCTAACGCTGCCTCCTTACATATTTTAAGTTCAGCCTGTAGGCCGAACTCCACACTTGGTGAACCATCACCTAACTGGATGTGTGGACAGACTGTAATCTATCTACTCTTATGCCAGTCACTGAGTTCAGCCAACTATTCAAACCATATTCAAAAAAAAAGCCAACACCAAGCAGTAACCAATTCATCCGTTTCTATACGTCACTTCTGTCTTCTTTACATCGCTCTCCTTTTTCTGTCAATACATCTTTTTCTACCATGAGCCAGACCAGAGCGTCTCAGAACTTGTTTCGGTTTGAGGCCTGCCCAGTTCACGAATCATTCTTTGCTCAATTAAATTGTGTTAATTTAATTTGCCTAAGTTCTTCTTTTAACATCTGCCAGCTGTTTGCCTTCCTCCAAGCTGCTGCACGTAGGGATTCAAAGTCCTTTTCCTTTGTCTTATCACTTCTCTAAAAGTTTACTGTTCTTTGTTGAAGATGCTACACGAGCTGAATGTGAAGCCCACTCGTTGAGAACTACTAATTTCCTGGGCATCTCCAATGTATGTATGAAACACACATGCTCATAGACTTTGGTTTATTTTTCTCTTGTTAATCTGTCTTTTGTAACAAGGGTCCTTTTCAACTAAGAACCTCTGGGGGTTATTATTTTGCCCATATATATATATATATATATATACACATATATATATATATATATACTTTTCAAAGTTAAAACCATATACTTCATACAGTGATATGCATTTTCATATTTTTACAGTCTATTTAATCAAGTGGGGGAGTTTTTGTTCACTTTTTTTTTTTTAAGAGAGTGTCTTGCTTTGTCCCCCAGTCTAGAGTGCAGTGGTGTGATCATAGCTCACTGCAGTCTTGCACTCCTGGCCTCAAGCAATCTTCCTGCCTCGGCCTCCCAAAGCACTGGGGTTACAGGTGTGAGCCACTCTGCCCGGCCACAATAATGGCTTTTCATGCAGACCTTTGGCTTTCTTGTTTCTTCACTGACGTCTTCCTCTTGTCCCACAACGTATTCAGAATTCTTCTTTATTTTTAAAAAAAGGTCTTTCTTACCTCTTTATTTTAAATAGAAAGATTTGATCTACATTGCCAAGTGAAAAAAAAGCAAGACTCAGAGGGGAAAATGTGTGTGGAATGATAATTGCCCCTTAGAAGTTAGAGATCTTCTTTGATTAGAGCAAGTATGGATTTTTGAGTCTCCTCTAATTAGGAAAGGTTGTCATCCTACCAACAGCAAAGCTTTTGTGATCTTTTTAGCAATTCATTGGCAGCTTTCTCTTTCCCCCAAGCACTCTTGTCTTCTCCATATCTCTTAATCTAATAAAAAATTACTTTCGTGTTCTGCTCTAGGAGTCAGATGTGTGAAGTCATAGCTGACTTTCTAGTTCAACATCTAATAGCTACCCATGTAAAGTACCCAAGGAAGGATTGATATACGCCTTAGACCTGAACCCAGAACTCATGCTTAGTACTATACTTGTATATACTAAATGGCTTCCATACTGTAGTTACTGGTCTGCCTGAGTTCCTTTAGGTCTCTGAATTAATCTCAACTATCTGAGCCAGGATAATATTATGCATTTTTAATTTCTGCATCATATTAGTAGACCAATAATACTTAAGCAGAAAAGCAGACATGATTAAAGTATTTTAACTAGGTCCCTCCACCTTTCAGATAAAGCACTCTCAGAACTTGACAGAATCAGCTAGGAGGTTGCTTCACTTTTCTAAACCACGTCTTCAACTTTGCCATTGACTCCTTCCTTCCCTGTTTAGGGAAAAGTTCTTGCTTTCATCTGTCTTCCCTCTTTTCTGCAATACATAGTTCAGCTCTCTGAACACTAACCTCGTACATATTAGGCATTCAATTACCTTATCAAGTGAATGGATGAAATGAATGAATTCTTATAAAGTAACTTACTGAGATGCTATAGAAAGTGTTTCACATCAGACTTCCTTTAAATCCCGTAATGTTGTAAGGTAGGTATTATTAATCCCATTTTACAGAGGAAGAAAATGAAGGCTCAGGGAACACAGTGACTTTTTCCAGGTTTACCTATCCACTTGTGGTAGCCTGTAGGATCCATACTCCCCCATCTCCGCCAATGACATCCACATCTTAATCTCTAGAACCCATAGACATATTACCTTCTGTGGCAAAAGGACTTTTGCAGATGGGATAAATTAAGGCTGTTGAGATGGGAAGATTATCCTGGATTATTGTGGTGACCCCAATGTCATCACGAGGGTTCTGATCAAAGTGAGGTGCAGGTGTCGGCTGGATAGAGGAAGGTGAAGTGATGACAAACGCTCAGGGGAAGGAATGAATGCCGGTGGCCTTCAGAAGCTGGAAAAGGCACGGCTAATGGATTATTCCCCACAGCTGCCAGGTGGAAGGCAGTCCTGCCCGCATCTTGACTGCAGCCTGTAAAACCCACTTTGGACTTCTGATCTCCAGCACGGTAAGAGAGCAGATTTGCAGCAAATCTATGTTGTTGTAAGCCACTAAATTTGCGGTCATTTGTTACAGCAGCTGCAGAGAGAACTAGTATACTCCCATAACTGGTATTTGAAAGGGCAGGACTCATACGAACAATCTTACACAACTTCGTCTTTTCTTACACCGCCTCTGCACTCCTGCGGTGGGGCTTGTTCTCCTCCGGCTTTATCTCACTGCAGACCTCGTAGCCTCTCCCATGTATAATAATAAAAGTCCCCAGTTATTTTCATCCTCAGAATAGTCTCAGCTCAATAATTAATATGTCCAATGCTATGTAATTTAATTTTTTTAAAAAAATTCCTAAACTTCAATCATAAAGCATTTCCCTTTTCCCAGCTGAGGACCTGCAGCGGAAGCAAAGCTGCTGTGGTCCACCTTGGCTCAGCAATTTGGCTGTTATCTTTCTCTCCTGATTTCTCAGAAGCCCAGATGACCACTCGGTTTCAGCTTGGTGATGTGAGACTTCAGCTTGGGTGACTCCATTTGGTTTTTAGTCTGATGTGTTGAGCCTACTACAAGAGCTTAGTCCAAAACAATGGCCTCCTATAATTTTTATTTGACATGAATAATCTGAACATCATTTCTGACAACCAGGGAGGAAAACAAAATAAAATCAAGTTGCCCTGGGAGATAAACCAAAAGTGATAAACTCACCATTTCCACTTCTGGTCTCTGAAATACGCAAGGCTTTAGCTTCTCCAGTAAAGCTAGGTCTCCAGCCCCTGTAATCCCTGCCCTTCCTAATGGGGTTGGGGGTGTCATTTGATTCTTGTCTGACCATAACAAAAACCTTTATCCTGGCTTTTATAATGCTGATATCTGACCGTATGTTATGACTTCTGAGGATATGATAATCATGTGAGAAAATCCACCAGAACAGGCTAATGTAAAGCAGCTAACCTTGCTCATGTTAAAGGATTTTTCCCTTTCAATAGCTATCATAGACTTATTGATGTATGTATTTATTTATTTACTTATTTATTTATTGGTAAGCCAAGCTGTCTGAAGTCTAACTCCTGTGAGATCTTTTGAAAGTAAATTTATTTTCTTACCTAAGTGCTTTTGTCTCTGAATCTTCAGTCCTCAAAGCCTGCCTAGGCAGTCTGGTATATCACTTTGGTATGTGGGGGTGATGGGCACTTACTGTTTTGGAGTCTTCAGCCAAAACAGGCTGAAATTCTTACATCGTGAGTGCTGACTCACAAGTCAGGTGCAGGACTGGAATTCAAAGCTAGGAAGTTTGAAGCAGATTCCATCTCCACCACAGTGTGGCTCCCTGGTTGTCCTGAAGTTAAATGCCCCTGAGTTTCTCTTCTCAGTCTAATGGTGTTTAGACTCTCATCTCTTCTGGTGTGATGGAAAGTACTGTGGCAAATGCCTTCATTTCCCCTAGGTGATCTCAGAGCAGGAGGCTGGCTGTGGGAGGAGGTTGTTCCAGTGTCTATATGATCCCGGCGTGAGTGTTGACATGGAAGACATTTAATTCTGGAAAGAAAAATAAGTCATCATGAACCTTGTTTTACAAATGAGTTTTAGTTCAGTGGTTAACTATGAGATCATTCAATAGTCAGGTCCTACCTGGGTTCCAGTCTCTGTAATTCCTTCTTCTTCCACAGCTGGTGAGTGGGGTGGGGGTGTCACTTGATTCTTACCCACAGGTAAGGATCACACACTCCTAATGACCTGGTCCAATCTAGGTGGATATAGTTGGTTTTCAATGAGCTTCAGCCCTGTTCTGGGCATTCAAATTTTCTTGCTGAGAAAGTGCCTTCCCCCTCTGGTGCTTTCTGTTCTTATCACTTAACATTGCCCTTGGACCTCTGAACCCCTCTTTTAGTGACCTGCCCAGATTCTCATTGTCTTCAAGGGGCTCTGGCCCAGAACTTGAGGAGAGACCTCTTCTGCCTGTCTCAGATTTGGGCCTCCCCCTGTCCCCAGGCTCTTCTTACTGGTTGTGATGCCCTGAGAGTTTCACATGAGCATCCTCGAGTCTCCTCCACTGCCAACAATTGCCTGGGCTGCGCCAGACAAACAACATGCCTGCTTACCAAGACAATGCCTCCCTTCAGTGCTCGGGGGATGTTCTCACAGGTTATGCCCTGCTGGGCCCTGGATTCTGACAGGAGGCCCTTTTCTGAGGTGTTTATTGCAAGTGGCTCCAAGACTTTTTAACTGCAGAGACAAAAACACAACAAAACAAATAACGACAACTACCCCGCCACCAACAAAAACTCAGAGCCCAAGAAAAAAGCAACGAGTTTCCTAGTTACCCAGTAGGTTGGCACTGATTGCTGTTCTACTTGCTCTCAGTTGTTTTTTTAAAAATTGTTTTGTTTCCCAGTGACTTGTTGCTGCCACAACTTCAGTAAGGAGATAGGGCAGTCCCTAATACAAAGGGTAACGTAAAGGAATTATCTGCATTGCACATACACGTTTGCTTTTGCATCTGTGGGGCTGGAGGTAGCAGGGCACCTTCAAGATGATGCGCAGTAGAAAGGGCAGATAGGACTACCCCTGCCCATAAGGAGCGTGCAGGGGAATGCAGGGAACTGGGGCCAACCACCTAGCAGATCCTTTTCCAGGATAAGTGCTGTCACACCACTGCCTGCTTCACATTGCCCATCAGCTCTGCCAGTTTTTAGTCTGGGCTTTCGTCTGTTCACTCCAAGACATCTCCTGTTGAGCTGCCTGTTTCAATGCTAGCCTCGCATCTAGCCAAGTTGCACTGGTCTCTCGTTACACCCAATGCACCTCACTGTGTCTCTGGCCCACCTGCTCCATGCATCCTCATTCTGTTGGGCCTGACCTGAAGAGTTATGAGCATAATTAATAACAGCATAATATTCTGAGCAAGGTGACTAAAGTGGCAGTTTATCTGTCCTCATGTTTCTCAAAATTTACAAACACACAAAAAGCGTGTTTAGGAGGAATGATGCAGTAGGCTCTCTATGGTCGCCTAAGTAATTCACAGACTGATGAGGGCTCTGAATGTCCTAGGGGAAATGAACCTGACAGTAGTCTGTAAACAAACAATTGTCTTTCCATGTGATAAGCTGCTGTCAGGCTCATTGATACAAACTGATGTTGATCTAAGGTAGTCTTGTCACCAGGTGAGGCAAAGTATGATGTCAGGCACTTTGTTAAGTACTTTGTCTTATTCAATATGAGTTTCTTAAAGTGGAATTGACGCCATGAGTTGTGTGTGTGTGTGTGTGTGTGTGTCTGTGCATGGACACGCACGTGTGTGCTCACTAACACCTGTCTCCTGGGACTTCTCAAAATACTCTATCCTTTCTGTGATGCCAAATGTAAGGCCAAGCCTATGGGGTTTACTCAGAAGTCTGAAACTCAGTTCCAGACTCTGTTAGATAATCTTAGAAAAGCCATTTAAATTATCTGAGCTCCAGTTTCCTCATCTTTGAATTGAAGATAAGATCCAACCTCACAGGGCCAGGTAATGTGTATGAAATAGCTTTGTAAACTCTGAAGCACTGAACACATGTGACTTGCAGTGACTCCATACAGGGTTTGAAGTGTTTACTTAGAGTAGGCCATGGGCTCTTTCCCCAGGCCAGCCTTGTAAATGCCTCTGGCTCTTAGAGAACTGGAGGAGCCCAGCTATGTCCCCTCCAGCGTCTCCTCCCACACATTGTGTCCTGCATATACTGGGTAGAACCTGCCCTCCCCTGCTGATCAAGTTGCAGGAAATGTTGGCTGCTGCTGGGAAACCAGGAGGAGGCAATGCAGAAGAAAGGGCAGCCAGCCAGGAAAAATAGGAAGTTGGTGCATTTGGATGATGATGGGGATTTTTTTCTTTTCTGGGTGGGAGATAAGAGTGTTTTTGTTAGTTTAAGGGGGGTGAGGGCTCATGGCAGTTACCTGGCCAGAACTTGTTTATAGATGGCTCCAGACTTTGAGACCCGGCAGTGCTGGCACTAAGCAAAGCTGAAGTGTTTTCAACACAGTGGAAAACCCCTGCTGAAGTCTCCTGATTCTTGCTATAGTGCTCAAGTTGGCAGAACAAACTCTCAGACAAGATTGGACCCAGTCGGAGAGGTCACAGGGAGGCTGCAAAGGTGCTGCCACTTCTATTTGGCTTCTGCTAAAATAAAACCAAGAGGAGCCCTGGGAGTGTCAATGTGGAGGTCTGTTCCTCTCTCTGGTCTGGGAAGAACCAGTTGCATTAATTAATCATCAAAACAGGGAAGAATTTCCTACGTCCCCAAGGCTTGGAGACTCTATGCCCCTCTTACTCCCTGCACATGTAACCCTTGAACCTAAAATAAAAGTTGGGAAGAAAAACATAGTGTTTTAGCACACACTTGGACATGTGTTACCTTATTTGATTCTCACTACAATCCAGTGAAATAGGCAGACATAGTATTAGCCCATTTTTCAGTTGATAAACTGAATTTCAGAGGGGTGCATGATTTACTAAGATTGCATAGATACTAAGTAACTAAACCAGCACTAGAACTCAATAGGTCTTTTCTTTTTTAATCAGTGTTCTTTGCATCATGTGCACTACAGGGTGCAGAAGAGTGGAGAAGGGAAATCAAGACGATAGCAATAGAAATGAAAAGATGGTCAAAAACTCAGAAGAATAAATGAATGAGATCAGGACCAGAGGTGTGTGGCAGGTTGGAAGAAGGTGTTTTTGCCTCATGTAAGCAAAGCAAACTGAAAAGTTAAGAAATGGAGAAAGTTCCAATGGAGATGTAGAATTACAATTGTGGAACATGTGTTAAAAGAGAGCCAACACAGTAACCAAAACAGCATAGTGCTGGTACCAAAACATACATATAGATCAAAGGAACAGAACAGAGACCTCAGAAATAACACCACACATTTAGAATGATCTGATCTTCAACAAACCTGACAAAAACAAGCAATGGGGAAAGGATTCCCTATTCAATAAATCGTGTTGGGAAAACTGGCTAGCCATATGCAGAAAGCAGAAACTGGATCACTTCCTTACACCTTATACAAAAATTAACTCAAGATGGATTAAAGACTTAAATGTGAAATCCAAAACCATAAAAACCCTAGAAGAAAACCTAGCCAATACCATTCAGGACATAGGCATGGGCAAAGACTTCATAACTAAAATATCAAAAGCAATTGTAACAAAAGCCAAAACTGACAAATGGGGTCTACACAGCAAAGAAACTATCATCAGAGTGAGTAGACAACCTATAGAATGGGAGAAAATTTTTGCAATCTACCCATCTGACAAAGGTCTAACACCCAGAATCTACGAGGAACTTAAACACATTTTCAAGAAAAAAACAAAACAATCAAAAAGTGGATGAAGGATATGAACAGACACTTCTCAAAAGAAGGCATTTATGTAGCCAACAAACATATGAAAAAAGCTCATTATTGCTGGTCATTGGAGAAATGCAAATCAAAACCACAATGAGATACCATCTCATGCCAGTTAGAATGGCTATTATTAAAAAGTCAGGTAAGGGGAGGGAGGAAGATGGCGCTCTAGAAACAACTCACGATTGCAGAAAAAAAAGAAGAAGAAGAAGAAAAAAAAAGTCAGGTAACAGCAGATGCTGGCGAGGCTGTGGAGAAATAGGAAACTTTTACACTGTTGGTGGGAGTGTAAATTAATTCAACCATTGTGGAAGACAGTGTGGCAATTCCTCAAGGATCTAGAAGTAGAAATACCATTTGACCCAGCAATCCCATTACTGGGTATATACCCAAAGGATTATAAATCACTGTACTATAAAGACACATGTAACCTGTATGTTTATTGCTGCACTATTTACAATAGCAAGAACTTGGAAGCAACCCAAATGCCCATCAATGACAGACTGGAAAAAGAAAATGTGGCACATATACACCATGGAATACTATGCAACCACAAAAAAAAAAGATGAGTTCATGTCCTTTGAAGGGACATGGATGAAGCTGGAAGCCATCACTCTCAGCTAACTGACACAAGAACAGAGAACCAAACACCGCATGTTCTCACTCATAAGTGGGAGTTGAACAATGGAACAAATGGACACAGGGAGGGAACATCATATACTGGGGCCTGCCAGGGTTGGGGTGCAAGCGACTGGATGAAAAGAATGAATTCTTATAAAACAACTTACTGAGATGCTATAGAAAGTGTTTCACATCAGACTTCCTTTAAATCCCGTAATGTCGCAAGGTAGGTATTATTAATCCCATTTTACAGAGGAAAAAAATGAAGTCTCAGGGAACACAGTGACTTTTTCCAGGTTTACCTATCCACTTGTGGTAGCCTGTAGGATCCATACCCCCCGACCTCCGCCAATGACATCCACATCTTAATCTCTAGAACCCATAGACATATTAACCGTCTGTGGCAAAAGGACTTTTGCAGATGGGGTAAATTAAGGCTGTTGAGATGGGAAGATTATCCTGGATTATTGTGGTGACCCCAATGTCATCACAAGGGTTCTGATCAAAGTGAGGCGCAGGCATCGGCTGGATAGAGGAAGGTGAGGTATTAAAAAGCGGAGTTACCCTGCACAAGATCTCCCTTTGCCTGCTGCCATCCACCTAAGAAATGACTTGCTCCTCCTTGCCTTCTGCCATGATTGTGAAGCCATGTGGAACTGTAAATCCAATAAACCTTTTTCTTTTGTAAATTGCCCAGTCTCAAGTAGGTCTTTATCAACAGCATAAAAATGGATTAATACAGAAAATTGGTATGAGGAGTAGAGTGCTACTGAAAAGATACCTGAAAATGTGGAAGTGACTTTGGAACTGAGTAACAGGCAGAGGTTGGAACAGTTTGGAGGGCTCGGAAGAAGACAGGAAAATGTGGAAAGTTTGGAACTTCTGAGAGACTTGTTGTATGGCTTTGACCAAAACACTGATAAAGATATGGACAGTGAAATCCACACTGAGGTGGTCTCAGATAGAGATGAGGAACTTGCTGCAAATTGGAGCAAAGTCGACTCTTGTTATGTTTTAGCAAAGAGACTAGTGGCATTTTGCCTCTGCTTTAGAGAATTGTGGAACTTTGAACTTGAGGGAGATGATTTAAGGTATCTGGCAGAAGGAATTTCTAAGCAGCAAAGCATTCAAGATGTGACTGACTTAGGTGCTGTTAAAGGTGTTCCGTTTTAAAAGGGAAACAGCATAAAATTTCAGAAAGCTCGCAGCCTGGCAATGCAATAGAAAAGGATCCCATTTTCTGAGGAGAAATTCAAGCCAGCTGCAGAAATTTTCGTAAGTAACAAGGAGCTGAATGTTAATCCTCAAAACAATAAGGAAAATGTCTCCAGGGCATGTCAGATGTTTTCATGGCAGCCCCTCCCATCACAGGCCTAGAGGCCTAGAAGGAAAAAGTGGTTTCATGGGCTGGGCCCAGGATCCCCATGCTGTATGTAGTCTAGGGGCTTGGTGCCTTGTGTCTCAGCTGCTCCAGCTGTGGCTGAAAGCGGCCAACGTAGAGGGTGCAAGCCCCAAACGTTGGCAGCTTCCACATGGTGTTGAGCCTGCAAATGCACAGAAGCCAATAACTGGGGTTTGGGTACTTCTGCCTAGGTCTCAGAAGATGTATGGAAATGCCTGGATGCCCAGGCAGAAGTTTGCTGCAGGGTTGGGGTCCTCATGGAGAACCTCTGCTAGGGCAGTGTAGAAAGGAAATGTGGGGTTGGAGCCCCCACCGAGAGTCCCTACTCAGGCACTGCCTGGTGGAGCTGTGAGACCAGGGCCACAATCCTCCTGATCCCAGAATGGTAGATCCACCAACAGCTTATACTGTTCACCTGGAAAATCTGCAGATACTCAGTACCAGCCCATGGAAGCATCTGGGAGGGAGGCTGTACCCTGCAATGCCACAGAAGCAGAGCTGTGCAAGACCATGGGAACCCACCTCTTGCATCAGTGAGACCTGGATGTAAGACACGGAGTCAAAGGAGATTATTTTGGAGCTTTAAGATTTGACTACCCTGCTGGATTTCGAACTTACATGGGGCTTGTAGCTCCTTTGTTTTGTACAATTTCTCCCTTTGGAACAGTCGTATTTGCCCAACATCTGTACCCCCATTTTATCTAGTGAGTAACTAACTTGCTTTTGATTTTACAGGTCATAGGCGGAAGGGACTTGCCTTGTCTCAGATGAGACATTGGACTGTAGACTTTTGAGATAATAGTTAAATGAATTAAGACTTTGCAGGACTGTTGGGAAGGTATGATTGGTTTTGAAATGAGAGAACATGAGATTTGGGAGGGGCCAGGGGTGGAATGATATGGTTTGGTTGTGTCCCCATCCAAATCTCATCTTGAATTCCCATGTGTTGTGGGAGGGACCTGGTGAAAAGGTCCCTCCCACCAGGGGGCAGGTCTCTTCTGTGCTGGTCTCATGATCGTGAATGAGTCTCACGGGATCTGACGGTATTATGAAGGGGAGCTTCCGGGCACAAGCTCTCTCTTAGCCTTCTGCCATCCACATAAGATATGACTTGCTCCTCCTTGCCTACTGCCATGATTGTGAGGCCTCCCCAGCCATGTGGAGCTGTAAGTCCAATAAACCTTCCTTTTGTAAACTGCCCCGTCTCAGATCTTTGGATATATCTTTATCAAAAGCATGAATATGGACTAATACATATGGTAAAAGTGGTTTTAAATCTTTGGGGAAAGAATCGATAGTACTTATTAAATTTTATCAAGACAGCTAGCTGTCCTTTTATAAAGAGAACTTATTTCTGGTTTGTTTGTGTTCATATGAAATATTATCATCAGAGGAAATTTTCGGCCTTCCCTTTCGCTCTGTGGATTTGCTAGCTTAATACCTCATATATTGAGACTCCTTTTGAAGGGTCACCAGGAGAAATGAGAAGGACCTTAGGCTTCAACGCATAAATAAATTTATTATGATAATATGTGACAACGTAAAAGTAGATAAATGAGTATGATTGATTGACAGGGATGAAGTAGAGAAGTGAGCTGGGCACTTCTGGTAATAATCAGTTACACCCAGATAAGCTCTTGTGAAAGGAAGTACTTAACTTAGCAATAACCTGCTCTCCAGCTGTGCCAAGTGCTTGAAGGAGTGCTGGGAACTCCAGGATGCAAATACTGTTCCGTAACTGGAAGAAGCCGCTGCTTACCGTTGGGGGGCGTCAGTCTGTCTGGCTGAGAATACCGCAGATGGGTCTAATTGTGCAGTCTTCTGGCTTCCTCATCTCCCCTCCCAGCGCTCTGGGCCAAGGGCTAGCAGAAGGCAGCAATTAAGTAACTTAGGTGTTTTTTTTTTTTTCCCTTAACTCTTGGTATAGGTTTCTGTTCTTTATCATTAGGTCTAACTCAATGTAAATAGAAAGAAGATACATTGTAGTGAAACTGCATAAAAGGAAGGATACAGAGAAAACCTTAAAGAAGTGACTGGGAGGAGAGGAGGAAAAGAGATCCTAGCTGGAAGAAGATTTAGGAAAAAGGGAGTTTTTTGTTTTGTTTTGTTTGTCTGTTTCTGAAGGTAAAAATGATTTGAAGCAGCCTATGCTGAGGAGGAGGAAACTACTTTTTTTAGAAGTTTAATACAGAGGAGAAAAATTCTCTCCACAACGTCATGATGCCCATGACCTCAGTTATGGTATGGGCTGATCATCTTAGACCTCTGCTTCAAGATTTATATTTTTCACGGTCCATGGAACTTTGGCTTTATCTGTAATATCCAAATTTCTTAAAAGGAGAATCCATTAGTGCATTTAATGAGTAACTGGAAATTAATTTAAACCCCATGTAGGAAAGAAGAAAGTTATAAACGATGAGATCAGAACCTAGGTGACATTTGGAATAGTCTTGAATAGAGAGGAGTGAGTAAGGAAATGAGAGTAAAGATACAATAAAATGCGTATACAAAATGTAGCGTCCTTCTCTGTGAAGTAGTGTACATTCTCCCACCCTCTGGGCCTCAGTGTAAATGACCTTTTCTAACTCTGAGGGTTGGAAGTGCTTCTCAGGTTTTGGTGAAAGGAAATGTGGCCAGGTCTCATGCTCCACCTATTGGTAAATTAAATTCATTTAACCATTTCGGGCTGCGTGTAGCCATTTCTAGGAAGCTGTCATGCTACAGTCTGTGAATTAGGTACCTCTTCTAACCTGAGCCTAGAAAAGTTTTTGCAGGGTAACTTGCCATTGTGGCCTGGCAGGGGTGCATAGTGGATTATACTCATCGTTGTGCAGACTTTACAGCTTTACATAATATAAGTCTGCTTGGCCTAAAAGACTTGGAACTGATTGGAAAAATTAGAGAGGGGGTCATCTGCTGAGTGTCAGGGAGGTCAGGGAGTGTGGAACTGAGAGGGGGCTGAGGATGGTATGTGATAGGAAAAGTTACTGACCACTATCTGAAAGAGTATCTTCTAGCATAAAGGCCTCAAATGATATTCTTAACTTCTTCATTTCCTGTTTTATTTTACATAAAATATCTCAATTTCATTAACTCTATGGTACTACTGAAAAATGATCCCATGTCTGAATTTTCCCAAGAACATGTGTATTTCAAACAGCTTGCTTACAGTATCAGTGATTCAGGAACAGTCAATATTTGTATTGCCCTTTATTACCTAATGTTGGAAATCATTGTCTATAAGAGTGAAATACAAGCAATTTCCTGTCACTTGAATATGTTTCTTTTTTCTATTGCAGACATTATCTTAGGTTTTTTGTTGTTGTTGTTTAGAAGGAAGCCAGAGTAGACAATCTAACCCAACATAATGGTTAAGAACATAGTTCCTGGAGAAAGGTGCTCAGAATGTGAGTCTCTGTTTCACTGTGACAGCAGTGTGAACTTGCACGCCATTCAGCGTCTCTGGATTCAGTTTCTTCATCCTGTGTGGTGTGAATAATAATAATAGTGTGGGCCTCATAGCAGTGTTGTGAGGAGGAAATGAGATAACCTATGCAAAGGACTTTGCATAGTGCCAGGATTTAGTCAACACTGAATATATTCTGGCCATATTTATATATATGTTATAAACGTTAAAAATATTCTGGGTAATCTGTGGACTAATAAAAGACAAATCAGCATTTTAAAGTTTGAAGGGGACAGTTGAGATTATTTATACTAGCATGGCTAATATCTGGCTTATTTTCTGTCATTCTTTCCCACCATATTCATTATGGACATCACTAATTGATTCCAGCATTCTTTCCCACTGATGTCAACAGGATTTTAGAATCCTTAATACAGTATTTTATCTGATCTCTACCAGCTGATCTCTACCAATGGTTTATCTGATCTCTACCATTAGGAGTTGATCCTTGAGATGAAGCTCATCTGCCACTTCCTGCTGCTCTCAACAGAGAAGGAAGTGACTTTCCTAGTGTGACACAGTTGATTATTGTTAGATCCTGGACAAAAATCCAGTCTCTTGTTGCATAGTGGATTATACTTCTCTTTGTGCAGAATTTACAACTTTACATAATGTGAACTCTTAAAAGAAATAAAAATATCCTTAAAATGCAAATATCCGATTTTGAAGAAAAAGGTTATTTGGTAGAAAACTTTGTGGGCTGAAGAAAATGGAAAATGAGAAATTATTCTTATCCATGTTTTAACTCCTCAGTCTTGCTTATTGGTCACACTTTGGCTAATGAAAGAAATTAAGTTGACTGCAGAAACCATACATTTTGCACTATTGCAAGAGATTTCA
This sequence comes from Leontopithecus rosalia, assembly GCA_028533165.1. Classification (NCBI taxonomy): domain Eukaryota; kingdom Metazoa; phylum Chordata; class Mammalia; order Primates; family Cebidae; genus Leontopithecus; species Leontopithecus rosalia. The sequence continues at coordinate 5,601,757 of CM052655.1, read as the reverse complement.
TCCGTTTACTTATTCAACAGATGTATATTTGATGTCAGCTTTGTACCAGGTACTAAACTTAGCACTGAGAAGATATGGATGATCAAAATATGACCTTGACCCTTAATAACATCAAGAAACAAGAGGAAGACAGACATAAACGAACTGGAAGCTTCAGCAATGTGCACTTCAGTACAGGCGTGTATAGGGGACTGTGGGAGCATAGTGGTCCATTCTACCTGGAGAGACGAGAAGCAGTGAAGACTGCTTGAGCTTGAAACCTTCAATGAAAATTAACCTTACCATCAAGAGACTCTAGAAAACGTTAGTAACCATTGCAGGCAAGTCAGGAATTGTATTTTTTATGATAAAATGTTTGTGGACTTGAATTTACTTCACTAAAAATTGCTCTTAGTAGGCCATATAGTTTTGTTAAGGGCGGGTCATAGAAAATGTTGCTGCCTACTCTAAGACTAACAGAATAAAGTAGTATTTGCCATAATCACATTTTTGGGAGCAGGTTATTTTGTGTATGTGCCTGAGGCACAAATATGCTTCCTGGTCTAACAGGCTGTCCTTGTGTGTCTGTAGGACTGATGTCAGGGAGTTCATGGTCTGACCCTGGGTGAACCTCATATGGCCCAAACCCGCTTGAAACTATCTGCAAAACCTCATTTGACGTCAGGGCCTTAAAGTCAAATTTGCTTACCCTTATTTGTTAGTGGTTAAACACTCTGGTTATTGTTCTCTGCTTAGGGAGGAAGATAAGAAGCCTCCATCCTGAAAACCCAGATTATAAACAAACCCACAGTGGCTGCAGAGCAGCCATCCAGATGCCCTCGGGCAACTGGTAGTTATTGAAACCCAGAGCCAAGTAGGTTACCCAATATGTCAAGGCTAAAGTTGGTAGACTGACTTCAAAAGTGTTTTGTGTTTCCACTCTCATTGGCAAGAATGAGGGGGGTGTGCCTTCATTTATAAGCCAAGATAATCAACCTTGCCTCAAGTTCCAGGTATAATGAAAGGTTCTACCACAGTGTAGGCCATGACAAAATGTTACTGGCCTAGATTCTCTGCTGAATCAACACCATTAAGAGATAGCTGACCCAGTTTCCACATGCCCTTCATTTTATCTTTTTGAACTTGGATTGCTAGGTTACCGCAGAAGCTAAGAGACAGCGGTTCCACTGGGTAAAAGACTTGGTGTGAATTGTCTTGAAACCCCATTAGGAGACGATTGAAATGAAATTTAGGAGTGAGACTGGGATGATGTTGGATAGCAGTGGACATAGGTTGGACTCCTTCTATTTTAAGGAAACTGGGTTATAGCATTTGTCATTTTAACCCAGAGGTAGCTCTTAATGCCTAGTGGTGGTGGCTGAGACCACCATAGGGTGGAGGCAAGGCTGCAAGGTAAAATGGATTGGTAGGAATGGTAAATTGTGGGGTACAGCATGGGGTTGAGGGGAGTGGGCAGACATGCAGGGGCACCCTGGGCAGGATAATAGTTTAGAGCCCTTCAAAGAAATACAGCACATTTATTTAGAGGAGCACCTCCCTGGGAGAAGAGCAGTGTGACAGGCTGGCCACCACTAAGAGCCTGTCTTCTTTCTGATCTGGGCAATTCAGCTCTGGATCCAAATACATACATGCCACTCAGCAAAGTGAAACTCCAAAGGCAGCCAATGTATCTATTACCTGTTGTTACAAGAGCACATCCTTTGAGTTTTACACCCCAAGTCAAGCAGCTTATAATTGTCACAGGTGTTTGAACCAGAGTGACTCCATCTTGAATAGGTGAGATAGGAATCTGCAGGATTGGTTTTGCAAACTACAGGTCACGAAGACCCTGCTGATAAAAAGAGATGTAGTAAAAAAGCCAGCCAAAACCCACCAAAACCAAGATGGCAACCTCTGGTCATCCTCACTGCTCATTATACGATAATTACAACATATTAGCCTGCTAAAAGACACTCCCTCCAGTACCGTGACAGTTTTCAAACGTCAGGGCAACTTTCTATATGGTGTAAAATGAGAGGAACCCTCAGTTCCAAGAAATCCCCGCCCCTTTCCTGTAAAACTCAGGAATAATCCACCACTTATCTGGCATATGATCGAGAAATAACCATAAACATAGTCAGCTGGCGGCCTCAGGGCTGCTCTGCCTATGGAGAAGCCAGTCTCTGGTTTCTTTACTTCTCTGATAAACTTACTTTCACTGTATTCTGTGGACTTGCCACAAATTCTTTTTTGCTTGAGATCCAAGAACCCTGTCTTGGGGTCTGGACCGGGACCCCTTTTTGATAACATGACTACGTACGGCTCTGAGAGGTGTTGCCTTAACTAGGATGTTCTCCACATCATTGCATTTCTAGTGGGCTTCAGGGCTGTGCTAAGGGGAGGGACAGTCACGCCGGGAGAGGAAAACCAGCAGCCTGCTCTGAGTACACGTGTCCACGCAGCCTCTGTGCCAGGATTCCAGTGGAGTATGGATGGGCAGGGCTGAAAGTTGAGGCCTGAGAACAGAAGAGTGGCCAGGAAGTTGTAGTAGCCATTTGGGCCTGTGCTTGCCAAACAATGGGAATGTTTTAAGTGCCTGTGAAGCCCGACATTTTAAAATACGATTAAATACAGTGATGGGAACCTCAACGTTCAGAGATTTTCACATTCGTGCAGACAGACTGCCATGTTCAGGTTTGACTGCTGACTTCAAGCCACTTTGGCACTTTCTGACCCTCTCGTTCATTCATGTTTCCAGAGCATCTACTCTGTGTCAGGGCACAGTTGTTGGCACTGGAGGTGTAGCAGTCTGAAGGGTAAAGCAACAGTCTGTCTTTCCGGGACACTAAGTTCTAGTGGAGGATCAGACAGTAATCAAGACTAAACCACATATTACATAAAGTGGTGATAAGTCTCCCTCCCTTGGGGAGGAGGAATGAGGGGCTAGAGAGGGTTGTCTCTTACACATTTCACCTTTTGGGGTTCAGAGAATGAAGTTTCTCTTCTCCCGGAAAACTTAGGGTGAGGAATATGCGTTCTTTCAGCGGCGCTAGGTGAGAGTCAGGAAGTATGTGGGTGATTTCAGAGTATTCTGACGTGTTCCTAATCCCTCAGTCTGATTTTGTGTGTTCTGCAGGGCCCATTTCTCAAGCATGGTTGGGCCCCCGAGACCCACCTTCCCCTCCCTCTCTGACTGCATATATACCCTTTCGCTTACTATATCCATTATAGCAAGATAATGGGGTTCCTTCATTGTCAGAGACAACATTGTGTAGGGTGGCAGAGCCATCCTTTTATGGTCAGTGAAATGGTGGTGACCCTGGCCTTGTGCTCAGCCAGAGGGACTTCATTTCTGGTGACCAGGCAGGTGACAGCTAGAGGATTCCAAGGAGAGGAGAGAGAAAGCTGAGGAGGAGCAAACCATTTAGGTGATGTTGGCACACAGTAAAGGGGCATGGGAGAGACTGCTCATGGGGACAAGGTCACTTTTGGGGGTGATGTAAACATTCTGAAATTAGAGTTAGAGTTGTACAACTCTGGGAACATACTAAAACCCATTGAATGGTACCCTTTACAAGGGGGAATGTTGCAGTATGTGAATTATGTCTCAGCTAACAAAAACAACTCTAAATTCAGCAGAAAAAAGGAAATGGAAAATTGTTCTTCTGGCCTCAGCGCTTAGATTCTTTTCATCACCCTCCAACCACTTTAATTATATTATTTATGGTACCCTTATCTTCCTTCAAAGGAAAACACCATAAAATCAAAACCATGTGACCAAGTCTGCCCCAGAGTTTCTGGGAATTTCTGGTTCTACTTTTCACTTTAGGCTCAGTCATCTAATCCCAGTGCAGTTAAAAATAAGAGTGATGCACTAACAGGAATCAGGACCAAGGCCTGTATGCAATAGCATGAGCGTGACTTACCCTGAGAACAACAGGCTTCTGAATCATGGCGTGATGAGTAAGTGAAAAGAAGGCAACCGGGGTCACCATATTGCTGAAGCTGAGAGCTGAATCCAGTTGCCCTAACTGCCGTCTTTCATAAAGGCCTGAGAGGGACTGCAATTAAAAGCAGTAACCTCATATCCTAAAAACAAGTTGGCAGCACCAGCTTGATAGGAGAGGGAGAGGAAGCACATTGTGTGGAAAGTGAAACTTGAGTTGAGCAGGATGAAAGGGTTTTCCCACTACTTCCTATTCCCTGAGTAATACCCAGAACCCAATTGGAGCCTCATATGGTTGACCTCTGGAATTACTGAGAAATTCGGCAAAGAATTTCCTGGCTACATGACTTACAAGATCTAAAGAGTGTCACATCCACTTCCTAACCCTGTTTCTTCATCTGTGGAGTGAGAATATTAATAGTTCATTCCCGGTGAGGAGGTTCTGAGGATTACATGAGAGAATGCATATGCATGCTGCCTGGTTCACAGTAAGATGTGCCAATATGGTAGCTCTTCATGGCTATCAGGCAACTAGGGGAAGTACTAGGTCCTGATTTAACAGAGAAATAGCAGCCAGAAAATACACTTCACAGCTTCTTAGGGGAAGAACTGAATAAATCCCTGTTTTATCACCTGGCTAATAGACTGTTAATTCTCTTAAGGATAATATACAAAAGAGACACATCAAACCAAAGCAGAGTATGGAAGCTCCCAGAGCTGCTCTCTAGGGAGCCCCTGTTGCAACCTGTCTCCCGCCTTGTCCTAAAGTCACAAGCTGGCTTATGACATACCACCCTGCTCACACAGTGTATTAGTTCCCCTTTCCTTTCAGGAGAATCCCAGGCTCCCTGCTGTAATAGGTGAGGCCCTTCAGAGATTGGCCTGACCACTGCTGGCCTCCCCTCCTGCTGCTCTTTTCCTTAGTCAGCTCCTGGCCCTCTGGCCAGATGGCCCTGTCCTCTAACCTGTCATTGCCTGCTCACCGTCAAAAGTCTCCTTCAAATGCTGCTGCCCCAGAAGCTTCTTCACTCAGCCAGCCCTGCTACACAGCTCCCTTAACATCACTGACTCCTTCTTAAGCCCTGAAACCTCTGGGATGGGAGACTTTTGCAGTTAAATAACTCATAGTCTTATGAGAAACACAGAATTGGAGACTCTGAGGTCACAGATATACAAAATTCCTTATTTTTACTTTTAAACTTTCTTTTTGTGAGTATTAAGTCAGTGTAATCCCTTAGATATGTTTCAGAATCTGCCTTCACTGCAATTTCAATTATAGGCTTGTATACATATTCATTTTATTGCTGTTTAGATGTATGCCCAGAGGTATTCTGCTTGTCTTGCCAATTTTATGACTGGAAGCTGGTGACTCTTGTCTACCACTTGCACCTTGTCCCAAAAACCTACTTAAATGCATGCCTTAACTCTTCCTTCTCACCAATAGGGGAATGCAGTCATAATGCCAAGGTTTTCTGTTCCTTGTTCTTTTTCTCCTCCAGCATGCACTGTAAACACCTTTACTCCTGCCCTGACATTTGGGCCACCAACTACCATTTTTCCCCCAGCTACCTTTTTTTTCTAATTAAAGTCATATGTTGCTTCGGATCAATGTTTTGTTGGACGATTTCACCAGTCCAGGTGTGTAGTATGCCTACTGTACACCTAGACTGTATATTAATAGTATAGCCTGCTCCTATATGTATGCACACATAGGGTGTATTTGTATAAGCCTAGATGGTATAGCCTACTACACACCTAGGCTCTACAGTACAGCCTATTGCTCCTAGGCTACAAACTTGTACAACATGTTACTGTACTAAATATTTTAGGCTATTGTAACACAATAGTAAGAATTTCTATATCTAAACACAGAAAACGTATAGAGAAATTAAATATAAAAATCTTACGAGACTACTGCTGCATATGTGGTCCATTGTTGACCGAAACATCGTCATTCACTGCATGACTACATATTCAAAGGAGTGACATGAAGGTGCTTGCCAAGAAGGTGTGTGGAAGGAAGCAAATATACAAACACCCAGAATTTAGCACAAAGAGAATACATGACTAGGATGCAATTTCCTTGTATTATAACTGGGGACAAGATGGAGAAATGCTGATTGAATTATGAGGAAGTTAGTTATAAGAATCTATTTCCCTCCCCATGAGGTGTTTGCTCTCTGAGAACAGGGCTAAAATTATTCCAGCTCTGTATCTCCAGTGTAGTCATTACAGATTCTCTAATAAAAGTTTTCCCAGGGCCAATCGTAGAGGTCATGCCTATAATCCCAGCACTTTGGGAGGGCAAGGCAAGCAGATCACCTGAGGTCAGGAGTTTGAGATCAGCCTGACTAACATGGTGAAACCCCATCTCTACTAAAAATATAAAATTAGCTGGGCCTGGTGGCACATGCCTGTAATCCCATCTACTCAGGAGATTTGGGAGACAGGAGAATTGCTTGAATCCAAGAGGCAGAGGTTGCAGTGAGCCGAGATTGCGCCATTAGATTCCAGCCTGGGCAACAAGAGTGAAACTTTGTGTCTCTCTCTCTCTCTCTCTCTCTCTTTTTAAACTTTGTCTCAAAAAGAAAAAAAAAAGTTTGCCCAAAGGATGAATGAATAGGTAAAGATGGAGTCAGGCTGACCAAAGTCCAGGATAAACTTAGACTTAAAGACAATTGTAACAACTGTAGTAAGGTGGCTCACACCTGTAATCCCAGAACTTTGGAAGGCCAAGGTGGGTGGATCACCTGAGGTCAGGAGTTCGAGACCAGCCTGGCCAACAGGGCAAATCCCTGTCTCTACTAAAAATACAGAAATTAGCTGGTCGTGGTGGTGGGCGCCTGCAATCCTAGCTACTGGGGAGGCTGAGATAGGAGAACCTCTTGAACCCCAGAAGGCAGAGGTTGCAGTGAGCTGAGATCACTCCATTGCACTCCAGCTTGGGCAATAAGAGTGTAACTCTGTCTCAAAAAAATTAAAAAATGAAAACAAATTTTAAAAATAACTGTAGTAAGAACTGTTTTTATTTGGTTCAGAGCAGGAGGAACTGCAAACGTGCAAGCCTATTGTTTGGGGTAGGTGGTGTAATTAATGTTTATGTGTGACAAAGAGAAAGCACAACTGTTTTTTAACTTTATTTACCTATCAAGGTTAATGATTTGCAGGATGAGAAAGACATGGAGACCAGGAAATTGAAGCTCAAGATATGGGAAAGGAATGGGGAAAAAAAAAAAGAAACAAAACAATATAAAACAAAATACCTAATTGTTTTGAATAGTTTCATATCCTGGTTCAGGCAAATTGCATGTAAATGAGATTGGCATGCCTGTCAGTCTTCTAAGGAATTATGGGAAACAGGAAAGAAGAGAGGAAAACACTGTCCCAATTGTCAAAAAAGAAAGAAGGTGGAATCTAGAAACCCTACAACTAGTTGTTAAATGAAAGTTTTCTGAACTCTCAGTCCAGTGAGTAGAAATTCATCAGAAGCCAACAGCAGTTTACTGTAAATCATACCCTTTATTTCTTTCTCTCTCTCTCTTTTTTTATTTTTTTGAGACTGAGTTACACTCCTGTTGCCCAGGCTGGAGTGCAACGGTGCGATCTTGGCTCACTGCAACCTCCACCTCCTGGGTTCAAGTGATTCTCCTGCCTCTGCCTCCCAAGTAGCTGGGATTCCAGGCATGTGCCACCACGCCCAGCTAATTTTGTATGTTTAGTAGAGATAGGGTTTCTCCACATTGGTCAGGCTGGTCTCAAACACCCAACTTCAGATGATCTGCCTGCCTCAGCCTCTCAAAGCACTGGGATCACAGGCATGAACTACTGCACCTGGCCTATTTTTCTTTTAAATAGGACTGTTCACAGGTCAGATCAGAAGCAGAAGTGTGCAATGAGCATAGTGGATCTGGATTGTAAGAAGGTATTGGACAGACTCAGGATAGTATAGAGAGAAGTTGGAGAAATGCTGATTGAATTATGAGAGAGTTAATTTGTGACCTTTTAAAAGATGGAACCTAAAACGTTATTGCTTAATGAATGGTTGACAGATTAGAAGACGATTTCTAGATGCATAATGTTGCATACTACAAATTTTTAAATCTTGAATGGTCATGTTTAATATTATATCAATGACTTGGCTGCAGAGAGTCATTAAGAAATGTATGATAGTGAGTTTGATGGTAGAATTCGGACATAAAATGATTTCAGCAAGGTGAACAGCAAACTGATTTTAGCAAGGTAGAGTGTCATGAAAATAAATATATAGAGTTTTGCTTTAGGCTTTAAGCATGAACTGTCCCATAGAGACGGAGAGACATGAGGCCAAGCAGTCGTCCACAGACAAGTGATCTAGGAATTTAATTGACACATAGCTCTGTGAGCGCAAACAGTATGTTCTGGCTACCAGAAAACTACATTTAAACCCAGATCGTTGTTGGAAGAGTTAGTATCCCATAGCCAGGAAACAATAATGACAGTCTCAAAGTAGGAGTCTGGTGCCTGGATGGTGAAATATTCCACCTTGCTTTTTACAGAGCAGACAGCATGTAGGGCACTGGATGAGATTTTGGTGCTGCGGGGGTACCAAAGGACTGTGACGCACTGGAGTGTAGCGTAGACACAGACACTGGGATCGCCTGGAACGCCAAGAACATCCTATGAGAAATTATGGAAGGCCTTGGGAACGTTTAGCCTAAAAATGAGAAAACCTATGGAAAAGTGAGAGTCATTTCATAAATCTGAGTAAGTCGGTCAGAACTAGAGGTGAGACAGCTGGCTGCCGTGATTTATGCCTGTGATCCCAGCACTTTGGGAGACCGAGGTGTGCAAATCACTTACCTCAGGAGTTCAAGACCAGCCTGGGCAACATAGGGAGACCCTGCCTCTATAAAAAAGACAAAAATTAGCCAGATGTGGTGGCATGCACCTATAGTCTCAGCTACTAGGGAGGCTGAGGTGGGAGGATCACCTGAGCCCGAGGAGGTTGAGGCTGCAATGGGCCATGATTGCTCCACTGTGCTCCAGCCTCGGTGACAGAGTGAGACCCTGTCTCAAAAAATAAAAATAATTTAAAAAAGAACTAGAAGTGAGTGAGAACTGCATAAGAAAAGGAAGAACTTTCTGAAGGTCAAAGCTATCTGAAAATGAAAAGAGGTATGTAGTAAGCTCCCTGGCACTGGAGCTATCAGATGAACAAGGCCTGATAACCTCTTACAATGTGATTTCATAGACAGGGTAGGTGTTGTGCTTGGTGGCCTTTAAGGGCCTCCCCTGTGCCATGTGGGGTAGACACATGGTTCTCTCCTGCACTAAGAGCAGGTGGAGGGGGCTCCAGCTGTGGGGAGGAGAGCAGACTGTGGGGCTTCCTGGCTGTCGACTCGCTGCAGGCTCTCCTCCAGCCTGTCATGGGCTTGCACCTGAGTTCTCATGGATTTCTGGGGAAGGGGGAGGCTGATGGCTTTGCTCACTGTGCATGTCTTGTCCCTGCCGCTGTCTTCTTTGGTCATCCGTAGAAACACTGGGCCTCCTTGGCTCTCCTGGCCTTTGTTACTCCTTGCCTACCTGTCCTTGGACCCATTGATTCCTGAACCTGAGAGGGAACAGTGGGTGTCAGTGGAGTGAGGACTTGCTTGAGATGCCAGGGGTCTTAGCTGAGCAGCACTGCTCCTCCCAGGGCAGGGAGTTGACCAGCAGCCATGACAGGATCAGGTTCCATGGCAGCAGAGGATCAAAGACCAGAAGCATGGAGCAAGCTGAAGTCTGGAGAAGACACCGGCTCTGAACTCCAGGGAGATCAGAGAAAGTACAAGTCTGGAGGGGTTTGCCAGTGAGAGGCTGTGGGGGGCAGGCCTTAGCGCCAAGAACTGGGAGTCTAGTAAAGATGGGATCAGAGGAAGAGGGGTGGGAGACGACAGGATCATAGGGATGGCCTAGGCCATCTTTATGGGCTGAATGGGTAGGATACATGGACAGGGTGGGGGGGGTTACACTACAGGGCCACTAGGGGGACACACTTCTGCAGGGAGACAGTGCTGCTGACCAAGGGACAGCAGGGCCTTGGTCTGTGTTTATGTGTGTGAATGACAGTAATGGAAAAGGGCTGGATTTAATTACTACTCCACAGTTAGACAAGTGAAATGTGATCACCCTGGGGCGTAACGGCAGTGCCTGGTGTACATAAGCCTTGAAGTCAGAGTGACTCAGGTTTAAATCCTGGCTCTGCCACTCATCAACCAGGTATCCTCAGGCATTTAACTCCTTAAGTCTCTGTGTCCTCTCCAGTCTAAAGGAGACAATAATATAAACTCTTATGTGGTAGGGAGGAGTAACTGACTCTTGGGTGCCCCGTGGGAAACATGTACCCAGCAAAGGAAGTTAGAACGGGCTCTTTTCCTTTCCTTTGCTTTCGTGTTTTCCTTTCTTCTTTTTCTCTTATTTTTTCAACTGTGATAGGCTGGCAGAAGCTGGCACCATGCCCTGTTTCTAAGCAGGGTCGATGCAAACACTCCTGTAGAAAATCCTGACAATGAGGGGGACGATGGAGTCAGTAGCTTCATGGCCAGCAGGTCAGTGCCACTAGCATTGTCCTTCCAGGGCCATCTCTTTCCAGGGTTGAATATCATATCCCCTTGTCCAAGGACGTGTCCACAAAATGGTGGTTGTAGCTAATAACTCTGTCCCTCAGGAAGAACCACCTGTAGCTCCAGGGGAGTTAGTTTCCGTGAGATTTGCTTGTCTTTTCTATTCCCACGCGAACACGTCTTCAGACTCTCTTCCTTATGATGGCAACTATGCAGACCAACTTCCCCGTCTTTGCTTCGTTCCCTTTCACTCAGAATGTTCTTGCTCGGTAGACAGGCAGTGATCCGCTCTGCCCTCCTCCATTCACAAACATCCAGGGTTTGTATTTTTAGGAAGGTGTTGCAAAAATATACACCCCTTTTCAAAATAAACACTCCTTTTAAATGATGACGAAACAAAGCCTTAAATCAAAAGGTACACTTAAGGGTTGTCATCAGGCCAGCATGAGGGCACACGCCACCACAGCACAGACCTGCGCTGCGTTAATGACAGAAAGCTTCCTTCTCATCTTACACAAGCCTTCAGGGCTTCCATTTGGGGGCAATGTAGAGCAGAGATTACTTGCACATGAAGACATAAAATTTCCCCCATCCCAAATAATCAGGACTTGAAAAGATATTTAGAAAAGGAAAGAGAGAAGCTGATTGGATTTCAGGCCGTTTGGGGGTTGCAGGAGCTAAAACTGTAGCCATAGTCTAACTCTGCACAGCCCTCACAAATCAGTGAGCCTCACCCTCATTGTCTGAGGATGAGTTTGGGTTGGGCCAAGGGTGGGACCTGATTTAACTGAACACTAGTTGATGGGTGTACGTACATCGTGTGTGCCACTGTTTGACCACCTTCTCTGCAAGCCATACCTTCTTTATAAGCCATGGATTTGACCTTTGGTGTATCAGTTATGGCTGCACACATTCACCCGTGTATTGCACTTCTTCCTCTGACTTTACAATGCAGGGGGCATAACTTTCTCACCAACCTGTCGCCTAAATTATTGAAAATGCACCTCTTGGCTGGGTGTGGTTGCTCGTGCCTGTAATCCTAGCACTTTGGGAGGCCGAGGTGGGAAGTTTGCTTGAGCCCAGCAGTTTGAGACTAGCCTAGGCAATATAGGGAGACCCCGTCTCTACAAATAAAACAATTAGCCAGACAGGATGGTGTGTGCCCATAGTCCCATCTACTTCGGGGGATGAGGTGGGAGGATCACTTGAGCCCAGGAGGTGGAGGCTACAGTGAGCCATGCATGATCACACCATTGCACTCCAGCATGAGTGACAGAGCAAGACCTTGTATCAAAAAAATAAAAAACGAGAAAAAGAAAAAGAAAAAAGAAAACAAACCACTTCAGAGAAGGAGCCCAAGGGGTATGACCACCCACTCTGCTCCCACAGGTATGCCCCATCTCCTCGTGCGCTCAGCCCCACTTTCTGCCCTTCCTTGCTTACTCTGAGATACACTTGCGTCCTTCCAACACAGGCCCTGTGATTTGTTGAGCTAGTTTGAAGGGTTTCTGTTCTTTTCTCCCAGAAAAAGACCCTCACATTACATAGGAATAAAATGACAGCATTTGTCTGCGGGAAGGAGGGAGCTTGAGCAAAGAGCGTTGCTTCCTGAGCCCTAGACAGAAGGTAGGAAGGGGAAATCGGCTTCACTGAGGCAACAGTAGGAAGACGTTTTCAATAGGGATTTAAGTAGGCATTAGGATGGGAGGAGGAGCCATTTGTTATTTCAAAGTTGGATAATTGCTCTGTTGTTCCATGATCAGAAAATGTGGTTGTACCCTTTCAAAACAGGACTTCACCATCATTGTAAATGCCTTTTACTTTATTATCATGTTTACTATGTCTTTGTTTGGCAGAAGGAAAGCACAGCCTGCTGGTGACATTAACATTAACATGTACAAAGGGAAACATGAATAACTATTTGGCTGTAGCAAGGAAGAACACGCAATAATGATGAGAGAAACGAGAGTAGATTATTCTGCCAGTGACTCAGATATTCTGCTGCCCTAAATGAATCATTTGTAGAGGCCAAACAAGTATTAATGTAGGAGACATCAGCCCAAACAGAGGGACAAATCTGACATTCAGTAATAGCTCTTTTTGTCATTTATGGTCCGAAACAGATGAGCTCTGGAACATGTAATTTTATTGCTGAAATCAATAAAGTCTGGCCCCAGGCCAATGCTCAGAATAGCTGCTGCAATCGTTTGGCAGATGGAGAGATTGCTGTTGCAGGCCTCCTGGCTCACCCTTCTTCTGTTGGCCCAGATTCAAACCCAGCCCCAAACCCACCCCTTTCCACCCTAGTCCATGGCAGGCATCCTTCCCTTCCCCAAGTTTACTGGGGGCTTCCGCAGTGCAGGCCCAGCACCTCAACACTTAACTGTGATGTACCTTGGTTTCTCTCTTTCTCAAAAACCAAACCAAATCTAACAAAACATTTTTCCAAGCTCTTCCGCATGGGCTGAGTCATAAAGGTCACTGGTCATTTTGAGACCTTTCTCTCCCATGTGGGAAAAGGATTTCACGCTAGACTACCAAGTGATGTCTGTCATGCCCCATACTGTGGGGCCCAGGAGTCTCCCAGCACTCTGGGGCACTGGTCAGAGCACTGACCTGGGAGGCTGAGGTTTAAGGTTCTTACTGTGATTCTGTCACTAATGGGCTACATGAGTCAGAACAAGACCCTGTAATTCTCTAGACCTGGTTTCTCCATCTGCATTGGACTAGAATTCAGCAGGAATCAGGCTTTCAAACTGTTCTGCAGAGACGCTTCAGGGCATCTGCAAATTCTTGGGTCACATTTTATTGAAAAAGTGAAGCATCTTTGATAAAAGACAGGGAGAATAATCAAATAGATTGTATTTCAATTTTAACTGTTAGAATACATGAGTACATTTATTGTGAGTTTATTCTGTGGTCTTGGAAAAAAATTATCTGGATATCTCTTGGGTATATATTTAAATCTTTTATAGGTGTGTATTGGTCTGGAAGGTTGCCACTGGTCTTGTCTTAAAATCAGGGTACATTAGCATGGTACCTGGGGCCACACCAGATTAAAGGCCATGCCAAGCTCAGATACATCTGCTTGGCACACACTCTCATTACAGAGCAGTTCTCATTTGTGCAATAACTAATAAATGCCAAACATATTGCAATGTGAAAATATCATGTTATAGATAGTTTAAGCAATTACTGTGTTTTTTCTGGGTGATTTATTGCCAGATATTTACATGCATACACACATATGTGTTTTTATACAAATATATGATATTATCGTGTGTGTGTGTGTGTGTGTGTGTGTATGCATATAATATAATCTCTCAAGTTTAAATGAGTTTTATCAATATGTCCCCTGAGGTTGACAGAGACTTTTAAAAAATTTGGGAACCAGGAAGAATTACTTACCTGTGTGGTAAGTTTTTCCTGACACTGAGTAGCCGAAACAATAGCAACAGCATAATATGTTACTAAAGATGATACAGAATTTAACTGTCATCTAATGTCAACATTTCTTTTTTATTTCTAATTGACAAATTATCATGTCTGAAGTATCATGTGATGTTTTGATACACGTTTACAATGTAGAATGGTTAAACCAGGCTAATTAACAATTCCACCATCTATATTTTTTAAATAGTAAAGTTTCATTTTCAAGAGACTCTCTTATTTATCTCTTATTTATGCTTTTTTGGGTTATAATAGGCAAACTTTATAAATTTCAACTAAAATGAATTTATATTAATACAATTTTTATCTATTTTATAAATACTGGGATCCATGACAAAATTTAGTTTCAAAGAAGAGATGTCTCCTACTGAAAATGTTTGCAGTCCTCTGGGTAGATGCTGTTTCAGCTGGAACCGCCCTTGTGAAAGGGGGATAGCTATTTGTTGTGATTTAGGGCCACTGGAGGAATCCTTGCTATTGATGTGGTTTACTTTACCAAGAGGTAAAGTCTTTCTTTCCTCAGTGAGGTTCGACAGTTACCATGTCATGCTTCCGGGAGAAATGTCTAGAGATGTAGAAATTCACATTGCAGTGGGAAAGACTGATAGTAGAACCTTCCCAGAGAGTAGGTTTTGGCCTCAGTGGCAGGCTCTGGGCATATACATGGGATGGAAATGAGGAATTTCAGGGACAATAGAAACAGGAACTTGTTGATTTCTTCAACGGTTTTGACAATTAAATTTTTGTTCTGACTGTGAGGAAAAATAATATTCTGGCAATTGGGGTGGGGTGGAGGGCTCAGTGTCTGCAGATTACCAACTGTGAAATCGCCGTGCTAGGAGATGTTGTCGCATTGTGACCTCGCAGTCTTCACAACTTTGCAAGGTGGCTCGTCTTATTTACAAATTAAAGATAGGGAAATTGAGACATTGAGAAATTAAATTATTTACTCAAAGCAGTGTGGCTAGTAAAAGGCAAATTTATATTGAAAGTCTGGTCTTTCCTTCACAGTCACACTTGTGGGGAGAACAGAGCCTATAGCGTTTCTTCCCTTTGCTACAAGGAGAGGGGTAGTGCTTGCCATGGTGTACAAGGTTCGTGTGCTCAGCCAAGAGGGAGAGCTACCGGGTGAAACTGGAGGTCAGCAGGTGTGACCCAGAAGACTGGACTCTTTAGTATGTAGCTTTGGCCTTTGCAGAGTATTCTAGTGCAATCTGAGCTGAGTCATGTCTCTTGTTTTAGCCTGAAGAAGTGTAGATCAAGTTCCTAGCAAGGAGGAAATGAAGGAAAGCAGGATTAATCTGCAACTCTGAATACAGAGACATGAAATGAGCACATGCTGTTGGAAAAAATGACGCTGAAAGATTTGCATGACACAGAATTGCCACAAACCTTCAATGGATACAAAAACAAAAACACAATGTCTGTGAAGTGCAATACAGTGAAGCACAGTAAGATGAGGTCTGCCTGCCCTGGATTCACAGATGGGCCATTAAAGGGATAAAGAAGTTAAAACAAGGTCATTAAGACGGGTCTAATCCAGTTGACTGGTGTCCTCATCAGAAAAGGGGATTGGGACACAGACAAAAGGAAGACCACGTGAAGACACACAGGGAGAACACGGCCACCTACAAGCCGAGGAGAGAGGCCCCAAGGGGAAGGAACCAGCCCTGCCGGCACTTTGATCTGAGCGTGTAGCCTCTGAAACAGCGATGAAGCACGTTTCCGCTGTTGAGGCCACCCTGTCTGTGTAACTGTGTTACGGCAGCCCTAGCACAGTAACGCACAGCCTAATGGAACTGATCGCAGAGCTGTGCTTCAGTCTGAGCTTCTTCCTGCTCAGCCCTCCTTTCTTCCACCTCTCCTGTCACAGGTGGCCGACCTGCATTGTGATCCAAAGGGTCTCTTCGCCTCCTCTGCATCCCCTGACACCTGCTCCTTCTCCCTCACAGGTGTTTCCCCCCAAAAATCTCTTGTGTGCCAGTCTTTTTTGGCATCTACATCTCAGAAGACCCAAACTAACACAAATATGAAGAAACAGTTTTACTTGGAGATGCAATTTATTTCTGAGATTATTAAAAAATAAATTCTAATAGTAGGTGACAGAGTTCTTTATAAGTAAGCCCAAATTTATTTTGGATTTATTTTCCACTTGCCAGTATAGACGGGTGACGTATTCCCTGCTCTGCCCCTCTGGGCCCTCTGCAGCTGTCTTGGGGCTGAACGGGAGAAGAGGAAATGACACCTCTGTTGGTGGAGTTATAGCCTGCCAGAGCTGGAAAGGACCTCAGAGATAGTCACTCAAGACCACCCCCTCACCTCACACATGGGGAGACTGAACCCCCAAATAGTTAGGTGTCCAAGTGACTCACCCAGGGTCACAGAGCCAACAAGTGCTCTTACTGGCAATCCAGGGATGCACTACTTAGAAGGATACAGGAAATGTTAATTGAAAGATGTGATAACATGTTTGGATAACCTGGGAGTTACTCCTCACCTCTTTTGGTTATCTCTGGCTCCTCTTAATGAAATAATGGCTATCTGGTCACATACATGAGTTGGAAAGATGCCTTTCACCGTTCACCAATGCCTGGGGCTATTTCTAGGCACGGCAAACCCCTGATAGCATGAGAATAGGCTGAAACTTTTTAGCAGCTGCCACAGAGGGTAAAGCCTGGCTCAGTAACTGAAGCCAGAACACATCCTTGCAGGATAGCAAGGGCTGCCTTGGGCTGGCAGCAAACTGCTGGGGGCTGCCTCTTCATCCATCTGTCCCCAGTGGGTCTCATGTGTCCTCCTCAGCAAGTTGGCTGGGCAGGGCCTCATCAGCTTGCAGTGGAGTGGCATGAATGGAGGGCAGGCCATAATGGCAGAGGCTTAGCCTGAGTCCAAGGACTGCCACTATTCTTATCTATTCTAAATCATTTGTTAGTCAACAGCTGTGCTATTAATATGGTAGAAGATCCTAATTGTTGGTGAAATGGGGTTTCCTCTGCCCTCTCCACACCTCACAGGATCAGGAGGCCAATGTAGAGCTGAGTCATAAGATAAGAAAATGTCACAATTCCTGGCTTAAAAGAGGCCTTGGGGCCCAGACAGTTTCTTCTGAAACATCAACAATTTTGTAGACAGTGATGGGGCAGAACCTGTCTCCCAAAGGAGGTAGTCCAGCCATTGTCACAAAAGTTATAACAACTTATCAGTTATAAAAATAGGCAGCTGACCTGCAGGCTGTAGTTCGTCACTTCAGTTTTTTTTAAAGTATTACATCAAAATATTATTCATCTTGTGGCTGAGGTTTTAGTGTCCTCTTAAGTTCTGCACTTGAGGCAAGAGCCTTACTTGATCCACCCTAGTCCCAGCTCCGAGACACCTGTTGCTTTCCACCCAGCACTGGTGCTCCTCTCTGGTCCCAGTACACCAAGTACACCAAGTTGACTTTGAAAACTTTCCCTCTATCTTTTTTCTTAGTTATGTGGCTTCTGTGGGAGCAACCCCACTCCAGTTCCCTGATTGGCTTATCTGTTCCAAAATATCCTTCCCCAACAGGATGGTTGATTCAAGGGCTGAGCAATGAAGCTGGTCCAAGAAAAGTCAACTTGAGACGTAAGCTGTGAATGCTGGGCCACAGACGCTTTCTCAACCCTGGGTTTGTGATGTGAGGATATACGGCTGGGAACTGCTGAGACCACAAGAACTAAGCTTCAAGATTCAGGCCACCTCCTGGGCACTGCCAAAAAGGTAGAATTCAGGGATGCATGCAGGTTTTGTAAGGCCTATGGCTTATAGAATTTTGGTTCTCTCTCTAAAAATAACAGCAACAATAAAACACACAGAATTACACATACAGAATTAGGTACAAATGTGAATATTTGATTAGAATGAGAAAAGAGGTCATAAACAAATTGCAAATTATAAAGAGCTGAAAAATAACACAAATATCACAATATTTAGGAAAATGGCACGTAATACTGATGCACCTCTGTGGTACTTTTCCCATGTTTTTGGCTACATATTATTTGCTTACATTCTTATGTGACAATGATTTTGTAATGTTGTTTTTTAAGGAGAGGATAAAAATATAGTCTTTCTTTTGGTATGAATGATTGAAAATTTGTTTTATTTAGAGTGTAGAAAACTCTCGGCATCATCACTCATGATAATTCCATGTAACATTTTTAGGATTGCTGTCAAATAAGGGAAGTGTAGACTTCATGACTTTCATGGTAAATCTACTGATCTCATTCTCATTTCATGTAGTTCCCCTAGGTAAACTATGGAAACTAGGTAAACCACAGATGATACCTAGGTATCTATACCCCTGGGTGAACTATATGTTAGATGATACCTCCATGCCTCTCAAGGTCTGTATGAGATTTTGGCTCAAGTTCCTGTTCTAGGTCATGTAAAAAATACCCTCCACAAGATTTCTGTGATTCCTGGGAAGGGTCTTCTATTCTCATGATAGTTACTTTGGAGCATCTATTCACTCTATTTCAAGGGACAGTATTTTCAGTTTTTCCTCTTATCCTCCATTATTAGTCCAGACAGTTGAGTGGGAGCACATGTCCCATACCCAAGACCAGTGATATATTGCATCCCTCCTGGCTACCACGGTTGGTTCTAGGATGGCCATGAGATTCAGTTAGAGTCCAGGATAGTCAATTTGTCTTTTGTTGAAATTTTTGGAGAAGAGACCCTTGCTATCTCCTGAGAATATGTGGGGTCTGATAAAGTATAAAAAGTGCTTAAGGGACTATGAGAGCTGGTTTGGAGAGAAGAAGAAAATTGGGCTGAATTTAACTGTCTCTGTAATGCTTGTGGCAAAGGAATTTATGTCCCATTTTTAGGCTGACAGATGTCAAGGTTAGCACCAAAGGAAATAGAGGAGGACTAAGGAAGATGCATGAAAAACAGAATTTGATTATCTTAGAAAGGGGAGGCATCTGGTTTCTTGGCCTTTAAGAGTAAATTATAGGTCCAGTCAAAGGTAAAACAACTAGGTCTCCCTATAATAAAGACTTAGAAACAGTAACCAATGCTCCATCTACTTGAAGTCACATTTAATGCCTAAAACATTTGAGTCAGGAAGATTCTTTTTAAAAGGCAAGGTTTTGGCCTGGCGCGGTGGCTCATGCCTGTAATCCCAGCACTTTGGGAGGCCGAGGCGGGTGGATCATGAGGTGAAGAGATTGAGACCATCCTGGTCAACAAGGTGAAACCCGGTCTCTACTAAAAATACAAAAATTTAGCTGGGCATGGTGGTGCGTGCCTGTAATCCCAGCTACTCAGGAGGCTGAGGCAGGAGAATTGCCTGAACCCAGGAGGTGGAGGTTGTGGTGAACCAAGGTCGTGCCGTTGCACTCTAGCCTGGGTAACAAGAGCGAAACTCTGTCTCAAAAAAAAAAAAAAGGCAAGGTTTTAAAATACTCAGGGTTTCATTACCAAAAAAGCACATTTTATATTCAATGGGTGTTTGACTTAATATTTTTATAGATTCTGCTTCTTAAACCTTTATGAAACTGGAAATCCCCATCCATGTACAGACATCATGAAAAGACAGACTTGACCATTCAGCCTTATGGGCTCTCATGGTACTTTGTACATTTTAATCATGATAACCCTTTGCTCAGTCTCTGTCAGAGTATATTAGTAGATCTATTTCCTAAATAGACTGAACTACTTCAAAAGGTCTTGCTTATGTTGCATTTCTTCCAACAATGCCTGGCATATAATGGGCACTCAAAGTAAGCTAGACAGACTTCTGTTTGGAATCTCAGTTCTTTCACTGACTGACTGGATGTCTTTGGAAAAATTATTTTACTCTTTATGAAAGCTCTTAGCACATGCTTGGTGCACAGTATGTGCTCTTCCCTCTGAATAAATAATGCTAAGGAAAAGAATGGTATTTCCCAGCAAACTGTTCAGGATAGGTATGGCAAGAATTCATGACTTTTGAACTCTTGGCCCAAGAATTTTATGTGTCAATTTGTCTTATGTCAAGAGGAAGCCATTTCTGGAACCCGTTTTCATCTCCCAAACCCAGTTTTTTTTTTTCACATTTGACAGAAAAGCTGTAACACATAGCAACTCCTAGCCATGGAGGACACAACTCTACACAGGAGGAACCATGTGGCTGGACTGGTTGCACAGCCGATTAAATATCTGAGTAACTTACTTTATCATACAATTTCACTAAGTGTCTACCTATTGCACCAAACCTGTTGGCAACTAGATGGCTGAGAGATAGCCTCAGAATGCAAAGGCACATCCTTCATGGCTTAAAATAGAAAAATCACTAATGCGCTCCTGGATGTCGTAAGTAGAGAAGTTGGGACATATGCCACTTTTAATGACTCAGTCAGAGACAAGTCCGTGTCAGTGGAATTCCTAGAGGTTTCCCAAACGTCACCACGTGACAAGCAGTTGTAAAACATGATTTAGAACATGTGCTCTGGTGGTCAAATGCCATAAATGTAGCCACGTTTGGGGTTTACATTCATCTTAAGCTCCTGGAGAGCAATCACTTCTTTTTGAGCTGCCCATGGCTGCCTGACTTCCTCTGACGTCAATGAATGAGGCAGACTCTCTTCTAAACACATTTTATAAAAAAAATCAATGAGTTAGAATTTTCCACTCACATGGAGCGTATTGGATCATGACCCGAATTTTTTTAAGTAAAAATAATGACATAGAAAAAAAATGTGTCCATCTTATCGAGTGGTAAGGAATGTTTTTAGTAACTTTTGTTTTAGTTTCACGCATGAGATGTATTGTGATGCAATACTTCCTGTGGATCACAGTAAGAACAAAAATAAAGAGCTGCTGCATTTGAGAACTCCTCTGTTTTTAGGAAGGCTTTGCTGTATGTGTCTTCATCAATTGTCATAAATATTTCAGTGAAAATTAAATACAGTTCATGGCTCATTTTGGTAATAACGCTTACTATTTGTTGGATACTTATTTCATCCCTGACGGGGTGGAAGAGGCTTCACATAGTTTATTTCAAGGTAAGCTTTAATATCCCTATTTTAGCACCAGGGAATCTAAAGTTTAAAACTGTTCATCAGTATGTTCATCATCATACCAAATATGATGCAAATATCTAACTCTAGACCTAACTGTCTTTTCCAAGCATTTTACTAGCAAAGTAAAAGCACAGCATTTTAACAAAAGAATAGTTAAGGTGCTCTTGGAAATCTGTTGATTTAGGTTTGCAAGAGATTTGAGCCCTTTGAACGTGGTTGTTTGGAAATCTGTCCTACACAGAAAGATCTGGATCTTCTGGAAGAAAACTAGGAAAGACAGATGTAAAAGAATAGTTATGCCACTGCCCATGCGGCCCAGAAACGAACTCAAATGATCTAAGGAAGACAAAAATAGCAGACCATCTGCACCAGCTCTTAAACCAGAGAAAGGTGTCCTCTGTTTTGCAGGCTTGGAGGAAATTCTGTTAAATATACTCACCGAGGGCCAATCCATAGCTCTATTTTCTGAGAAAGTAATACCAAGTCATGGAAAACCTAAGCCAAATACCGCTCCCTGGCTTATACTTTTCATAAAGAGCTGGTAAACTCCTGAGTGCAGTGGCTCACACCTGTAGTCCCAGGTACTCGGGAGGCTGAGGTCGGAGGATTGCTGAAGGCCAGGAGTTCAAGGCCAGCCTGGGCAATGTAGCAAGACCATGCATGTCTCAAAAAAAATTAAGAAAATTAAAGGGTTGATAACTTGCCATCTCCAACCGTAGTCTCCTCTCTTCCTCCTCCTCCCAGAACTCCTTCACCCAGTGGTAATCAGCAAATGCAACAGGATAGCAGAGTAGGTTTACCCTTCCTGGACATGCTGGTCCTCTTCTTCACAGCTCTGTATCAGGGAGAAGAGGTGTAGGGATCAGCGTAGGGGGACAGGGAAGGGAAGCTGACCCTACAGGATGTGTTTCCCAGGCTTCCACATCTGCTGGTTGCTACTGAAGGGTCAGTGGGCATCTCCGGCAGCAGCTGTATTTTTCCTGTGGCTCCAGCTCCTGTGGCACAGGCCCCCCCACAGTTCCGATTTCTCCAGTTCGTCCGTGGTCTGGGGAGAACAGTGTTTGTCTGCTGTTGCTAATCTCTGAGTTGCCTCCTCTCACCCTATGGGCTGCTTGCTTTCCCAACAGCTAAGTAATTTGTCCCTTGCAGTAGGGTCTCTTGGTTTTAAATACTCAGAGTCATTTCTATGTTCCTGGTTAGATCCTGGTTAATACAGTGAGGTGGTGGGACACCTGCCCAGAGCCATTTTCTGAATCCCAGTTAGGTGCAGCTGAACACCTTCCTACATGTTCACCTGAAGACAGATAACTTTGGTGGAGTGCACAGGTAACAATCAATACAGTGAGAAGCTACCGACAGGCAGGTGTGATGTAGAGTAAGGGCTCTGGATCTCGAGTGATGTGTTTCTACAGGCAGTATCACGACTCCTTTCCAGGTGTGACTCTGTGCAGTGAACTCGGGCTCTGCCTAGCACACAGGGCTAGCTGCAACTCACTAAAATGCGGAAGGAAGGGGCCGGGTGCAGTGGCTCACACTTGTAATCCCAGCACTTTGGGAGGCTGAGGCAGGTGGATCAGGAGGTCAAGAGATTGAGACCATCCTGGCCAACTTGGTGAAACCCCGTGTCTTCTAAAAATACAAAAATTAGCTGGGTGTGGTGGCGTGTGCCTGTAATCCCAGCTACTCAGGAGGCTGAGGCAGGAGAATTGCCTGAACCCAGGAGGCAGAGGTTGCCGTGAGCCGAGATCACGCCGTTGCACTCCAGCCTGGGTAACAAGAGCGAAACTGTCTCAGTTAAAAAAAAAAAAAGATGAAACATCACTGACACTCAGGCAGGACACCAAAGTGAAAATTAGTGTTAGGATGAGTAATAAGCAGAGTTATTTTATGCTTTATACAAGAAAGTGGGAAGTAGTTAACTGATGGAGAGAGGACGTACCAAGATAAACTACAAACTGATATAGTGGAGAAAATGAGAAAGCATGACGTATTTTCACTAATGAGCTGGGACTGATTTATAAGTTGGTATCCATTATTGCCTTTATTGTGACATAGACTAAGGAACAACAAAATTTTATGAAAAACACACTTCCTATGTTGAAATACACAGATATATATATTTTAGTACATTATGCAGAATTAGGGATAGGCTAGAAAAGAACAATCACTCAGAAGGCCATGGAGTAGACATCAAGCACTGTTAGTAGAATAAGATGCAAAAACGACAGGCAATCCTTAAATAAATGTATGATTTCAGTGCTAGATTTCTTATCATTGTTCCAAAAATTGGAAATAAGTGATAGCAAAAATTTAGATATAAAAAAGCTTTCTTTTTTGAGACAGAGCGAGACTGTCCTGGACTGGAGGACAGTGGCACAACCGCGGTTCACTACAACCTCTGTCTCCCAGGTTCAAGTAATTCTCATGCCTCAGCCCCAGAGTAGCTGGGATTACAGGCATGCACCACCACACCTGACTAATTTTTGTATTTTTAGTAGAGATGGGGTTTCGCCATGTTGGTCAGGCTGGTCTTGAACTCCTAGCCTCATGTGTTCCACTTGCCTCAGCCTCCCAAAGTGCTGGGATTACAGGTGTGAGCCATGGAACCCAGCCACAAAAGCTTTTATCAATGAAATGCAGTAAGATTCTTACCTTTAATGTACACCTGTACTTTAATAATATCTGGATCTGAATCTGCTCAAAAAATTTGCTAAAAGAGTCTCAAATATTTGCTACATTTTTACATGGGACAGTTACAAGTACAGATTACACAGGTGTGTGCAGCCCGAGGTGCATACAAAGAACGTACTTGCCTAGATTTGCATAGCAGTTATATTCTTGGAAATGCAGCATCTAAATTAAAACAATGTGAAAACTGCTTCGTGTGATACATAAAACAGAGTTCGATTCTAGGCTCATAAATAGTTATAAAAAAGGTTTTCTACCATGTGAATACCTGCTGGAACATTCAAAAGACATGCCAGACTTGAGAAAATCCTTTGCTATACGGAACTGACCTACCCATGGCAGGTTGTTCAGCATCCTTAGTCTACCCACCAATGTGCGCAGTCTTCCTACAATCACTGTGCTGACCAAAAACTCCCCCTCAAATTACCGAGAGGCCCTCTGAGATAGGATATCAGCCTGTTGAGAACCATTGCTTTAAGCCACAACATTATCTAATCACTTGTTCCATAGAGTCCCTCTCTGCTCCATTCTCTCATGCCAGGTGCGACCCCGGGGGCTGAGCTGTTGCCGTGCGCCTTCTGATGTGGCTTTCCTGGACGTGACTCGGCTGCTGTGGTTCTGCACGTCCTTGCCAGTCTACTTCCTCCCTTACCCCCTCCCTTTAGTAGCAAGTAGCCCGGAGTCCACTGACAAGAATGGGAGCTAGAGTAAGAAGCAGGGATTTTTGTTTTGTTTTTATCATGTATCCCACTGAGCTGATATAACATATTGAATGTAACATGTTGACTCCTAAACCTTTTATCACAGGTATACAAGTTTATTAAAGCAGGATTTTTCTTGCTACTCTGCCCCCCTCCCAGTAATTTAAGGGCTCGAGATCTCTTTAAGATTCAGTGCCTGGGCTGGGTGCAGTGGCTCATGCCTGTAATTCTAGCACTTTGGGAGGCCGACGCGGGTGGATCATGAGGTCAAAAGATTGAGACCATCCTGGCCAACATGTTGAAACTCCATCTCTACTAAAAATAAAAGAAAATTAGCCAGGCGTGGTGGTATGTTCCTATAGTCCTGGCTACTCAGGAGGCTGAGGCAGGAGAATCACCTGAACGGAGGTTGCAGCGAGCCGAGATGACGCCACTGCACTCCAGCCTGGCAACAGAGCGAGACTCTGTCTTAAAAAAAAAAAAAAATTCGGTGCCTGTCCATCAGTTCCTTTATCCCGGTGCTATCCAGGCTCCTGCCAGCCCATACATGGTGACAGTGCCTTCATGTGAATTACTAAAAGGTATCCCATCCTAGACACTTCAGCAGAAAAATGCCACAATACACTGATATTGTCATAAGAAATCTACAAATTTTTCCTGCCTGTACTGTGAGTATCCTTGCCCCACTCCTTCCCCCACTGGACAATCTGTCCAACCATAAAGGCAGCCCTGACCCATGTCTTTTCATATGATATAATTCAGGCCAATGCTATCTCCTGGTCAGTGAGGACTAGTCATTTTGACTCTGAATTAAATTAATGAGCACTCATCGATCACCTGCTACATTTAGGGTTCTGCGTTCCTCACTGAGAGGGAAATATAAAAGGATCGAGAAATGACCACTTGAGAAATTCATAATTTAAGTTACCCTGATTTCTGCTTTTGCATCAACAACTTAAGGATAGATAACTTGTGTAAGCTTAATGCAGAAGGTTTTACAACAGGGATTTAACTGTTCTTCTACCAGTATCACAGTAATTGTATGAGATATGAGCATTTGAAGAAAGACACAGGCAACTTAGTTAGACATTTAAAAAATACAGGTTTACATTATTTCCTTCTATATAACATAACATCTTCGGAATCTATTTCTTTCTGGGATATTGTAACCTCTTGCATTTAAGAGACTCAATTTTATCTGGAGGCCATTTGGCAGATACATTACTTTTTAGAGTGTCTACTGAGCATTTTCTCCAAGTAATTTCCTGGTGAGCTCCTTTTATTTTTCAGCTGATAATGCACATAGGATGTGCCCTTCTCAGTGGAAGACTATGAACTTGTAATAAGAAAAAAATGGATAGCTTTAATTAGTCCTTTAACATAAATGCAATAATCATATTTTTCTCTAGGAGCTCTTTAATCATTTCACTAGTCTCATGATTAAGGTACACTAATAAAGTTGTCCCCATCATAGAAAGATGGGAAAGCCCTTAGGAGGATTGGTGTGGGATTGTTCACTGTACTAGTCAAGGTTCTTGGTTGTAAGCACTTGAAACTGATTCTAGTCATTTAAGCAAAAAGAAATTTATTGACAAGATTTTGGTTTCTTTTTTTTTTTTTGAGATGGAGTTTCACTCCTGTTACCCAGGCTGGAGTGCAATGGTGCAATCTTGGCTCACTGCAACCTCCGCCTCCTGGGTTCAGGCAATTCTCCTGCCTCAGCCTCCTGAGTAACTGGGATTACAGGCACGCACCACCATGCCCAGCTAATTTTTGTATTTTTAGTAGAGATGGGGTTTCACCATGTTTACCAGGATGGTCTCGATCTCTTGGCCTCGTGATCCACCCGCTCGGCCTCCCAAAGTGCTGGGATTACAGGCGTGAGCCACCGCGCCCGGCCTAAGATTTTGGTTTCTTATGGGAATCTCTAAGAAGTTTGGAGAACCAGGCTTGGAAAATGGGGCAAACCAAGGGAGTCTACGTAGTCAGAACAAGAGCACATTTAGCAGTCAGCCAGCACCATGGGTGACTGACCGCTGAATGGAGGATGCTGAGGCAGCTAACATTAAGCACTAAGCCTGGTGTCGCTGCCACTGCGCCTACTGCCATGGGGAGCCAGTGCTGCTGTCACCCTGTCCCTGCTTCTCTAAGTTTATATCCGTGGACATTTGATTGGCCAAACTTGGTCCTGGGCTCCGGCACTAGTAACAGGGAAATGAATTTGACCTTTTCAGCTTCTGTGAGGAGAGCTGGGCTTTGAGTCCTAATAAATCTCAGACTCAAGGAAATTCTGAAACATAAAAATACAGTTTAGATGTCAGGCAGTTACAGACAGGCAAACATTCATTTCTTTCATGGAATGACTAAGGGAGACAAATAAAACATATTTTATCTTACTTAACTAATTTCTCACTTTTAAAACCCTCATCACCTTTTTTCAAAAAAAAAAAGAAAGAAAGAAAGAAAAAAAATCTAAGTAGCATTTCACTATGTTTCCCCAAGAGTTTGTATTTGGAAACAAATATCTTTTTTTCCTTGCTTAAGAAGCCAAGATGTACTTGAGACAAAGGGTTTCTTATTGACACTCTCTGTCTTTCATCACTTTATTCCCCTTGGTCAAGAACTTAAAGTGACCCCTGTTGCCACCAACAGTGAGTCTCAGCTCCCCGCATCTCTTTGTAATGAGCTCCCAGTCCTAACAGGCCACCCTGCCCCCAAATGAATGAAAGCTTGCCAGTCTGTCAGTGACTCTTGCCCTATTAAACCAATCTTCAGATGCTGAAGAGGTGACTTCCTTAGGGTACTCTCCAGTAGCTTTCCTCTGCATATCTCCAAAAGAAGGCTGGCCACAGAAGTGAGTTGAAGCTAGTGTAGCCAACATGTAGGCTTTGGACCATGGGCTGAGAAAGGCGATCTGGATGTTTCAATTGAATAAATCATAGCCACTCAATAGGCTGTTGCATTTTGGGGTGAGTATGATATTCATTTTGCATTTTGGGGTGAGTATGGTATTTATTATATTAGTTCAGAAACAAAATCGTACTTGAATAGATAAAAACTTTAGTTAGATTTTCTTTTCTTTTTTTTTTGAGATGGAGTCTTGCTCTGTTGCCCAGGAGCGCAATGGTGTGACCTCGGCTCTTTGCAACCTCTTTGCAACCAGAATCCCTGGTTCAAGGGATTCTCCTGCCTCAGCTTCTTGAGTAACTGGGATTATAGGGGTGCACCACCATGCCCAGCTAATTTTTTGTATGTTTAGTAGAGACGGGGTTTCACTGCGTTAGTCAGGATGGTCTCAATCTCCTGAACTCATGATCCACTGGCCTCAGTCTCCCAATTGTTATTTATGACAATGGAGTGGGGGATACCATAAATGTCAAAGGACATCTATGCTCTACTCCACTGGCCTACAGGAAACACATTATCCAGTCAGTTGCATGGTAACCCAAGTCCTTCCTCCCTGATTCCTAAATGGCTGAGCAGTGTAAGATCAAATATACACCACTGATTAAAAAGTTAATATGGACATGGGTCACTGTATTACTTTAGGCAATTCATATTTACTCTACTTCTGTTAAAAGCTGCCCCTCTTCTACTAATTATTTCTCAGGTTATGGAATACAATGTAGCCCACCTGGGTACTTATAATGCTCAAAGAGATCATACATCAGTTTCACCAGTAAGTCCAGAAGTGCTATGAAAGAGCTTTGATGGGGAGAATGAAACCAAGTTGGAAAACACTCTTCAGAATATTATCCAGGAGAGCTTCCCCAACCTAGCAAGGCAGGCCAACATTCAAATTCAGGAAACACAGAGAACATCACAAAGATATTTCTAGAGAAGAGCAACCCCAAGGCACATCATTGTCAGATTCTCCAGGGTTGAAATGAAGGAAAAAATGCTAAGGGCAGCCAGGGAGAAAGGTTGGGTTACCCACAAAGGGAAGCCCATCAGACTCATAGCAGATCTCTCTGCAGAAACCCTACAAGCCAGAATAGAGTGGGGGCCAATACTCAACATCCTTAAAGAAAAGAATTTTCAACCTGGAATTTCATATCCAGCCAAACTAAGCTTCAAAAGTGAAGGAGAAATAAAATCCTTTACAGACAAGCAAATGCTGAGAGATTTCATCGCCACCAGGCCTACCTTATAAGAGCTCCTGAAGAAAGAACTAAACATGGAAAGGAACCAGTACCAGCCACTGCAAAAACATACCAAATTGTAAAGTCCATCAACAGTATGAAGAAACTGCATCAACTAATGGGCAAAACAGTCAGCTAGCTTCAAAATGGCAGGATCAAATTCACACATAGCAATATTAACATTAAATGTAAATGGGCTAAATGCCCCAATCAAAAGACACAGACTGGCAAATTGGATAAAGAGTCAAGACCCATTGGTGTGCTGTATGCAGGAGACCCATCTCATGTGCAAAGACACACAGGATCAAAATAAAGGGACGGAGGAAGATTTACCAAGCAAATGGAGAGCAAAAAAGAAAAAAAGCAGGGGTTGCAATCCTAGTCTCTGATAAAACACATTTTAAACCAACAAAGATCAAAAGAGACAAAGAAGGGCATTACCAATGGTAAAGGGATCAATGTAACGAGAAGAACTAGCTATCTAATTGGGTGCATAATGCACCCATAACTAATTGGGTGCATTAAATATATATGCACCCAATGCAGGAGCACTCAGATACATAAAGCAAGTTCTTAATGACCTACAAGGCGCTACACACTTTTAAAAAACCAGATCTTATGAGAGCTCACTCACTATCCCAAGAATAGCACCAAGAAGGATAGCGCTAAACCGTTCATGAGAAACCACTGCTATGATCCAGTCACCTCCCACAAGACCGTATCTCCAACACTGGGGATTACTATTTGATGTGAGTTTTCAGCAGGGACACAGATCCAGACCATATCAATAAATGTTTTGAAATTCATAGAACTGTAAGGAGAGTAAGGAGAAAAGAAAGAAAAAAAGTCAATTTGCCTGTAAGATAATTTTTTAAATTAAATCAAAAGAAAAGAAATAGAACATGGCCAGGACCCCAAAGCCTTGCTGTTCCCCCTCCCAGACACTAAGTCTCCTCTCCCTGAAGAGGTCATCATTTATTCATCAACAGTTTAAATGTCTTACTTCACCTGTTTGGCTTACTGACATGCTTAAATCCAGTCTGATTGCCATCAGGGGTCTGGAATGTTTTAAGTCAAGAGACCACCCAACGAGTCATCAGAGCTCCAGGGCTGGGAGCAGTGCTGACTTGTTTGTGCTTCCTACTCCAACAGCTTTCATTCAAATTGGTAAAAATAACATAGTAAAGCCTCAAGAGCTACTTAGGGAATCAGTTAATAAAAATTTGACAGAGGGTACAAGAAATATTCTCAAGTCACCTCCATTTCATTACCACCTTACCCCAAATCATCAAAAAGATAAATTATTTGTAAATTTGCTATGAAAGCATTATACACCAAGAAATGAGTTTTGGGAAGTATATTCTTTACAAATTTTGTTTCTGACAACTTGCATGCCTGTATCTATAGCAGAATGTTTTTTCCCTTCCCACATAAAAACAAAACAACTTGAGCAACTCCATAGGACAAGGAAATTTAACATTACCACAACTTAGAATAAAAGCCTAGGAAGCTGAAAAAATACAGTTACAAAATTAGCAATGATCTGATTAACGTTTTAAAATATAATTTGTTTCATACCTATTGGCAGAATATATATATATATATATGTTATATTATATGGCAGAATATATATATATATATATTCTGAGACAAGGGCATTACCCCTTTATATATATATATATATATATACACATATAATATATATAAAGGGTATATATATATGTTTTTTCATTGCTTTTGGTTTTAAGCTTCCGAGTTGGTTATGTAACAATTTTTTTAATCACAAAGAATGTCATTTGGCTATTAATAAGATTATGTACTCCTGTGTGGCCAAGGAAGCTTATTTTTATGTAGTGAGGGTGACTGTTGGAAGATCAACATCTGTTGTTTTTGTCCTGGCGGCATCCCTGTCCTCTCTCTTCCAGGACAGCACCTCTATCCCCTGAGGGGCTCCCCTCCATTGCCCCATGAGGTTCTGTTGCATAGCCAACAGAAGTACCCCCTTCCCTTTGCCACTGTTATTGGCCCTGGGAGGGTCCCATGATTAAGCTGGGCCAGTTGAGGGTTCTCTAGAGATTCTGTTGCTTTTCTTTCCTCTGAGGTCGCTTAGGCTAGTTTGATATAAGTTGGAAACGTTTGCAGCATAGCCTCTGCCTACTAGTCCCTCCACTTCATAGAAGACGTCTGATGATAGTAGACTGGAGACAGAGAGGACCAGGGACTGCAATTGCTATGGCCAAGCGCATTTGAAAGATCCAACTTCTGGCCAGGTGCAGTGGCTCACACCTGTAATCTCAGCAGTTTGGGAGGCCAAGGTGGGCGGACCACGAGGTCAAGATGTCAAGACCATCCTGGTCAACATGGTGAAGTCCCATCTCTACTGAAAATACAAAAATAAGCTGGGTGTGATGGCGCATGCCTGTAATCCCAGCTACACAGGAGGCTGAGGCAGGAGAACCACTTGAACACAGGAGGCAGATGTTGCAATAAGCCGAGATTGCACCACTGCATTCCAGCCTGGAAACAGAACGACACTCCATCTCAAACAAAAACAAAAAACAAAAGCATCCAACTTCTGGCCCTGCTTGACCATACCTCTTGCAAGTGTGAAGGTGACAGTTGTCCATATCCTATACCCAAATGTAAATAATGTAAATAATAACAGTGACTACGTATTGAGCTTATACAATATAATCTTAAGCTATGCTAAACCGTTTATCTCCAGTGTCATATTTTGTTCTCACAACCACGCCAAGTTTTTTCTAGGCTCAATTACAATGCCCAGTTTATAGCTGAGGAAACTGAAGTGCAGAGAGATTAAAAAAATATATCCAAGGCCACAAAGCTAGCAAGAGGTAGAGCTGGGATTCAGGCTGAGGAAGTCTGACCGGAGAGCCTGTGTCAGGTTTCTAAACTTTCAGTGAGAGAGAGATGCAAACACAGGAATTTGTGCCTCTTCCATAGAGCACTCCTTCATTACACAGGCCGCATTGATCTCCCTGTGTGCACAGTAGGCACTGTGGCTTACAGACTTGTGGGTGAAACCTGTCAGTGTCTCCTCTTGTGAGCTTTACAAATGCTGTATCAGGCAAAAATGCTTATATGAAATTTTGCCTTACACCCTAAGTTCATCACATGTGTGCCAGTGGAAACTGGCAACTAAATATTCCTTCCCTATAAAGATCAGAAATGCAGATCTAAAGATTTGGTATGTTTTCTGGGGTAACGTCTCACTCCTGAATCAGCATTTGGAAACCTGATATTTTTCCCAGCAACCACTCTGACAGGAGGTAGCTTGGGGAACAACAGGGAAGGGAGGAAGCTGGAGAGTAAATGTGAGCTCTGAGAAAACAGTAATTTCTTTCAAAATATTGCTGGCAGTATGAGGCACGTCATGTCCAGCTGACATTTCTATTTTATTGAAGAGATGCAAACAAATGATTGGGTAAGGGCTTTGGCCTTTATTGAATCAGCGTTAATTGCCGTGGGGCTTTACTTAGTGAAATCACAAAGATCACCAGGCTTAGGCGACTAGAATAATCTTTGAGATGAACAGCTTCATTATTTGTCAGCTGGTGACATCCATTTGCAAGTAATCTGCCATCTACTGGAGGTTGTGCTTGAGCCCAGATGGCCCATTGCAAATTTTTAAAAGAGGGGAAGAAGAGCCAGGCGTTGAAGGTGGGCAGCACTGGATTCAGAACCTCTGTCTACCACCTGCAGCAGTGTGCCATCTCAGTTCTTTCTCTGGAAAATGGAGATAAATCATACCTACTTGCTGGATTGTGGTGAGAATTGGAGATAATATATGGAAAGCCCCTAATTGTGCCTTGCAAATAGTGGGTGCTCAAAAATAACTTGTATGATGCCGAAAGGCAGCAAACAAAACAGTTGGGTTGAATGTTACCGGATTTGCATATAACAATTATTTCCTAACAAAGCAGCTTTGGGCCAGGCTACCTCCAGCTAAAGATTCAGATACGTATGTAAGAAATAGAGTTTTCTCTTTGAGACACACAGAACTTGTGAATGGATATTCCACTTGCTTCATTATGGGTAACTCTTGCTGTTCATGTTTGTATTTTAACTAGTGCCTTCTGAATACAGGGACTTTTAACATAAAATAAAGCTTAAAATAGGGATAAAACGTCTAACAATATTTTCTTATTCTGTGCCCATAGCAGACATTACTAATCAAATACCCTTCTTTTTTGTTGATGCTGAATTTGGATGTGGCTTTTCCATCCTCCACACATTGTTCCAGACAGGCTTTACTAACTGATTACATTTGGTATTTGAGATAAATCCTGTTCAGCATCCTGGCTTAAATTTGGATGATTCCAGAAACAGAAGCTTATGGGAGGAGATAATTTCTGCAGGTGGGCCC
Source organism: Leontopithecus rosalia (assembly GCA_028533165.1). NCBI lineage: Eukaryota > Metazoa > Chordata > Mammalia > Primates > Cebidae > Leontopithecus > Leontopithecus rosalia. Next base: position 5,568,855 of record CM052655.1, on the reverse strand, counting down.
TCTGTGCCCATCAGATCATATCACAAGCAGCTGCCTATAAAGTTTGGCTAAAGTGACCAGAAACATACATCCACCTTGCAACTCTTTGCAACTTTGCTGTTTATAATATTGTTTTTATGTGGACCTATTGTCATGGATTTGGATCAACACTATATTTCCTTTGAGAACCCACTGTATGTAATATACCAAGATATGAATATCGTAGTGCAGATAGCACAGAGGTCATCTTGTGGAGGGATTTGGGTCTTGGGATCCCAAGTAGATGCTGGTCTCTTTCTGTCATCCAGAGAATAGAGTGGAACATGCACGTAAGGAAATAACTGCACATTTGAGGCCTTCACTGGACTTCTTGCCTGCAGCCAAAACACTTGAAGCCAGAATGGCTGGTGTGACAGTGAGCTTGGTCTAGAAACTAATGATGATTTATAAGCCAAACTATTTCTCATTATTCAAAATGTAAATGTTTTGGCTGGAAAAGAAAACTAGGCCCAGCAGATCACACCATCCCTCATGTAGCTCCTTAAACATTAGTGCTCTGGCTCCCCTGGAACTGGAGTACAAAACCAGACAGGGGTCTTGCAGGTCATCAGACCTACGGATTTGCAAACTGTGCTCCTGGAATTCTCAGGGATTCCAGGAGGCCCCCAGAAGCAGCTATGGGAATGAGGAAGAGGTTGAGGGGTAGGCCTTGAAACTATATCCAGACCCTGGACACATTTCTCACTGCCTGTTACTGCTACTGCCCCAGTCTGAACAACCTCATTTCTGGCCTGAATCAGACACTAGCCTCCTAACTGGCCTCTTTGCTTCCATTCTCATAACTCTCTAGTCTGTTCTCAATACAGCAGCAAGAGTGAGCCTGTGAAACAGAAGTCACATCAGGTCTCTCCCCTGCTCACAACTCTGCAATGTTCTCCACGTCACTGAGAGTAAAAGCCAAATTCCTGACAAGGTTCTGCAAGGCCTTGCATCATCCAGCCCCCAGGACCACTCTACTCATCTCCCATGACTGACTTCCTGGTTCATTGCACTTCCACCGTTCTAGCTTCCCCACTGTTCTCCAGTACACAGGTATGTTCACGTGGAGGGCCTTTGCTCTAGCTGCATCCTTTGCCTGGCACAGTCATCTGCCAGGTATGTGCTTGGTAGTTCCCTTCCCGACTTTACAGGTCTTTGCTCAGACCTCACTTTCTCCCTGAGGGCTCCCTGACTTCCTTGTCTACAGCATTTACCTTCATACTGTTGTACTGGAGCAAGCATAGAAAGTAAACACCAAGACAAAAGGATGCCAAATTGCAGGGTCTTTATTGCCCGCGGCCATGGAGGACTCCTGTCTCTTCAACCCGTGACACCTGTGTGAGGGTGTCAAGACCTTTTATACCTCTAAAACCACCTCGGTGGTGAGGGTGAGGGGCAGGGGTGGGGGCGAGGGGCTTCAGACATTCCCCTTACAGGATTCCCTGTAAATCCCTTCCTGGGCAGGGGTGAGGGTGAGGGGCTCCGGACATTCTGAGGGCCAGGGGACTTGACATTCCGATTGTTACTTAAGTGGTTCACAGAAGTCAAGATTAGCATTTGTTTACACATTGTCTGGGTAGGGTGGAAATCACAGACCTTAATTACTTATTACAACTCGCAGGGGCCAAGACAGCATGGGTTTGGACTGCTTGCCTGTCACATCAGGGTTACAGAGAGCAGTTTCAGCAGAAAGCCGAGGTGTGGTCGAGGTATGCAGTTTGTGTGTGTGTGTATGTGTGTGTGTCTGTGTGTGTGTGTGTGTGTGTAAGGATAGGTCCGGTGCCAGTTACTTCGTCTAGAAACTTGTGTATTCTCAGCACTTGTATTTGGAAACCTAGATAAAATAGATAATTTCCTAGGAATATATAATTTACTGAAACCGGCTTGAAAAATATAAAAAGACTAATTTCCAGAAAAGAAACAAAAAAAGTTACCAGTTAAATCTCCAGAAATCACTAGGTTTTAGGTTTTCTTTTTAAAAAAAAAAAAAAGAAAGAGAGAAAGAAAAAAAGGAATGAAGGAGAGGAAGAAGGAAGAAGAGGAAGAGGGAGAGAGAACAGGAGTGTTGCTTTATTCTAAAAATGGGCATTGAAAACCTCTTTTATGCCAATAATTGTGCTTAATAATGGCCAATCAATATTTCATTTAAACCTGTGAGTAGGTGTGATGTGGTACTGACAAGAATGTATATTTTGTGTATTTAAAGTGGAGAGCTCTATAAATGTTTATTAAGTTTACTTGTTCCGGGTCTGAGTTCAAGTCCTGGATATCCTTATTAATTTTCTGTCTCGTTGAGTCTAAATCTCTTTATGGGTCTTATCTATCTGGGTGTTAGGATCATTAGCTCTTATTGTTGCATTGATCCTTTTACCACTATATTTTTGTTGCTTTAAGATCTATTTTATCAGAGGCCAGAATTGCAACTCCTACTTTTTATTTATTTATTTATTTATTTTTGCTCTCCATTTGGTTGGTAAATGTTTCTCCATCCCTTTGTTTTGAGTCTTTGTGTATCCTTGCATGTGAAATGGATCTGGATGTAACATGCCGTTGGGTTTTGGCTGTATCTTTTGATTGGGGGATTTAGTCGATTTAAATTTAGGATTACTGCCATTTGATGCTAGCTAGCTGTTTTTCCCATTAGTTGATGTAAATTCTTCATTATGTTGATGCTCTTTACTTTTTGGTATATTTTTAGAAAGGCTGATACTGGTTGTTCCTTTCTATGTGTAATGCTTCTTTCAGAAGCTCTTGTAAAGCAGGCCTGGTGGTAATGAAATCTCTGAGTTCTTGCTTGTTCATAAAATATTTTATTTTTCCTTCGCTTGTAAAGCTTAGTTTGGCTGGATATGAAATTCTGGGTTGAAAGTTCTTTTCCTTAAGGATGTTGAATATTAGCCCCCACTCTCTTCTGGCTTGTAGGGTTTCTGCTCAGAGATCTGCTCTAAGTCTGACAGGCTTCCCTTTATGGGTAACCTGACCTGACGTATGCAGTTTTATGGGGCTTTTACCATGTCACAGTACCAACAGGACACTGTGGACTTCCTTTCCCCAACTTACTTTCTTTATTCGAATATATATATATATATATATATATATATATATATGTATCCTCCTAACATATTATAGAATTTGTTAATTATGTTTAACAAATATCAAACATAACTTGATTATTATGTTTAATTATCGTCTGCCCACCCAGCATGTTTCCTAGGTAGTAAGAACACTAAAAAAATTTCAAAAAAAATTGTTGTCTTGGTGTGTCTATGAATGAATAAATAGGTTTCTGGGCCTGCCACCTCATCATCAATCAGAGCAACTTCATCTTTTAGATTGAATGTGGTGCAGTGACACACACAGGCAATACCAGCTACTCAGGAGACCCAAGGCAGGAAGGTCGCTTAAGCCCAGGAAGGTCGAGGCTGCAGTGAGCTGTGATCAGGTCTGTGAATAGACAATGCACTCCAGCCTAGACAATATTGCAAGACACCACCTCTAAAAAAATAAAGGTATCTTTGATGTAGGGCTTCTGCATAAGATACCACTTAAAGAAAAGATTTAGTAGCAAACTGGAAATCACTATAAACCACCACTCTGGTCCAATCTTCCCTTTTCACAGATGAGAAGAGCCTGGACCCAGAGGATACACACATCCAGTTAAGGCAGAACTCAAAGATAACCTATCTCTCCTGATTGATGCGCTCAGCCTTCTTCTTTTTTTTTTTTTTAATTTTTATTGCATTTTAGGTTTCGGGGTACATGTGCAGAACATGGAAGATAGTTGCATAGGTACACACGTGGCAGTGTGTTTTGTTGCCTTCTGCCCCTTCACCCATATTTGGCATTTCTCCGATGTGCTCAGCCTTCTTCAGTCTGTTGCATACTCATCCTCCCTACCTAAACATGTTTCCCAATTCCTGCCATAAAGCTTTACATCTGCTTTTAAAGACGCAGTATTTCACAATTAGAAAGAATACTAGGAACTGTACCCCGAAAAGCCCATCTCCCTTTGTAAGTTCCATTTACCACAAGTGACAGGTTTGTAAGAATGTGATAAGCTGGGTTTTCTATTTCCAGCTCAGCCACCCCAGGTGTGATTAGGCTTATTGATGCTGTTATTACTACTAATTAGTTTTTATGTGTTTTTTTTGTCTTCTGGCAACACCCAGTTCCTAGAAGTTGCGCAAGCATTTCTCACATATGCAAAGGTGAATGAGGGGGTAAACATCACCATCTCTTCCCTATTTTCCTCCCCAGCAGGCGTTTTCTCCCCTTTCCTTTTCCCCTTTGTGGTATGTTATGGGGAAAACAGTCGGCCAATCATCCAGCCAGAGTCACAGACACACTTTATGGACTTTGCCCTGTTTCCAGATTTAAATAAGAAAGAAAAAGAGACTGGTGTGATTCCAACCTGTGCAGCTGTTCTCTGGAGCTGTAATCTTTTATCTCCACCCACCTCCTCTCCCATCTGAGTGTGTGCCGCCACCCCATGGAAGATTTGACAGACGTGTACATGAGCCTCCTAAAGCCCAGAACTATCCTTTGGGTTGTGAACTAAAGGACAACAGAGGTTGTCCCTGTAAGTCGGATAATGATACAGATGAGCACCAGTCGACTTTAAGAACCACCAGTTTAGGGGCTGGTGCAAAGGATTAATTCCATGTTGTTGAAGCAGAGACAATGAGTATTGAAGGCGGTCCAATTCAGGTAACACTGGCAACTTGGAAAACATCTGTGGAGCCAACAGTTTCCCTTGGGGGCTTTGAAATAACACCACCCATGGTCTGACCGTTGAAGTATGTTTCAGGCCCAGCACACGTGAGTGGACAACACTTAGCAGCTGTGGAAGAAGATGTAGAGTCAGAAGATGAAGAGGAAGAGGATGGGAAACTCTTAAATATATTTGGAAAGCGGTCTGCCCCTGGAGGTCATAGCAAGCCTCCACAGAAAAAAGTAAAACGTGCTGCTGAGGAAGATGGTGATGAAGAAGGTGATGATGATGATGATTTTGCTGAGGAAGAAAATGAAGAAAAATCTTCAGCAAAGAAGTCTATAGGAAGTATTTGGAAAAGACTCAAAACCATCAACACAGGATTAAAAGCTCAAGATCCTTCAAAACAAGAAAACACCAAAAGAACCTAGTTCTATAGAAGACGTTAAAGCAAAAATGCAAGCAAGAATAGATAAAGGGGTTTTCTTCCCAAAGTGGAAGCCAAGTTCATCAATTATGTGAAGAATGCTTCCGGGTGTCTGACCAGGAGGCTATTTGAGATCTCTGGCAGTGGGGGAAGCCTTTGTGAGAATAGTTTAAAAAGGTTGTTAGAATTTTTCCTCTTATTCAATTTCCTTAACAGTTGATATCTGGCTCTTTTTTTTATAATGCAGAGTGAGAACTTTCCCTACTGTGTTTGAGAAATGTCTGGATTCCATTGCCAAGAATGTGTTGTCCGAAATGCCTGTTTAGTACTGAAAACTGGGGAGGAAAACAGAACAAATGGTGATGTTTAGCCCTTCATTCCCTTCAGGCCTTTAAGTATGTATGAAATGTTACTGTGGTAGTAGTGATGGTCAGACACGGATGTGATGAGAAGACAAAAATCAACAAGTGGAATAAACCCAGTATTTGAAGTAAAAAGAAAGAAAAGCTTCCACAAAGATGTAGCTAATGTTTATTTCAGGGAGATTAGTGATGATTTTGCTGAGGAGGAAATTGAAGAAAAATGTTCACTGAAGAAATCTATAGGAAGTATTTTAGAGGAAACGAT
>CM052655.1:5477703-5562572 GCA_028533165.1 Leontopithecus rosalia | reverse complement strand
TGTGGCTCCTCCAAACCCCAGTCAGAAGGGGAGCCAGCCCCGCCTAGTCAGCTCCGAGAGCTTCCGTGCGGAGGTGCCGGCGAGACCGGGGCGCTGCGGTGCCGGTGAAACTTCTGCCCCGCGTGCCTCCTCCACTGGGAATCTTCTGCTCCTGAGCGACCAGAATTTGTCTGAAAGTGTGGCGTCCTCTAGTTCTATGAGCTTTAACTGCGAGCTGCAATCCCGAGATGTTAGCGATCGGCCATCTTGGATCATTCCCCAAGGGACAGTTTCTATTGAACGCATGTCACTGGCTCACCATTGTGAAGTCAAAAAATTGTTAAGTAGAACAATTTTAAGTTGGGGACCGTCTGTATATGTTTCCTTCAAAAGTTCTTTATACCTGCAAGTGTTGGTGAAGGTATTGAGCAACCAGAACTCTTATACCTTGTTGGTGAGAAAGTAAAATGATACCACCACTTTGGAAAAGTGTGTCGTTTCTTTTTTTTTTTTTTTTTTTTGAGATGGAGTTTGGCTCTTGTTACTCAGGCAGGAGTGCAATGGCGCGATCTTGGCTCACTGCAAGAGATCCCAAGTCCCTCGGCGCAATCTCGGCTCACTGCAAGTCCCTCCCAAGTAGCTGGGACTACAGGCCCGCACCACCATGCCCAGCTAATTTTTGTATCTTTAGTAGAGACTGGGTTTCACTTTGTTGACCAGGATGGTCTCAACCCCTTGACCTCGTGATCCACCCGCCTCAGCCTCCCAAAGTGCTGGGATTACAGGTGTGAGCCACTGCGCCTGGCCAGTGTGTCGTTTCTTAGAAAGTTAAATATTCAGCTTTAAATTAGAAAGTTAAATATGATGATCTAGCTGTTCCACTCTTGGTATTTACCTAAGAGAAATGAAATCATACATCCATGCAAAGTCTTGTACATGAAATTTGTAGCAGTTTTATTCATAAAACCTTGAAATTGAACATAATTTAAATGTCTATTACCAGGAGAATGGATACTGATTCTGGAAGCCTGACTTGCCGAATGGGGTCAGCTTCCCTTCTTTAAGCTCCAGCATATAAAGAGCTTGAAAGTTGTCATTCCCATTCTTACAGTAAGAAAAAAAGTGAACAAACTAAAAATCCATAATTTTTCTTAGACCTACAGAGACTTGATGTAGCAAGACAAACCACCACCCTGAAATCTGGAGGAAGAGGCTGACATGGAGAGTCAAGCCGAGATCAGCTGACCTGGAGCAGAAGCTACTGGAGCCATAAACTGATAGGAATACTAAATGGTTATTTTGACAGATTCCTGGAGGCTGAGTATGGAGTATCCCGTGAGCATGAGATACTCCTGGGATCCTCAGTCCTGGGGTTGTGGGGAGGGTGTTGTAGGTGGCACACTTCATGGGTTATTCCCAGAAGCCCCACTAGGTTCTCATGGTGGACAGCTAAGAGAAAACTTAGTAGTAATCATTTTGAAATACTCTCAAAGCATTTTCCCTTAAAAAAATCTACTCTTCGTGAGAAAAGGACTTTACCAGAGTCTTATGAGCTTAGGAGAGGGGCAATTCCTCAACTTAGGCCCTGTGATCCTTCCCGTCTCACCTGGAGGAAAAAAGCTAAGAAACATTTGTGAAGGTCTCAGTCCAGGGACAAAGGTCCATTAGTAGAATGAGATTTAATCATAGAGTTATAGACTGCTTTCCCTTCCCATCATTTACCACCACATCAGCAGGGTTCCAGGACATCAGTGGATAACAGCGGAAAGAGCTGCAAGGCAGATACTTTATGTAACAAAGTGCTTTTAGGGAAACTCAAGCCAACAGAGGAGATAAAAATATGGACTTTAAAGGAAACTGGCCTCAGATACCTACAGCTATAACAAAGAGTAACCATAGCATAACTCCTCCAGGTAAACATAAACCCTCACACTAATGGCCTATTTACCTCTGTTATTAGTATCTAATTCATCATGTCCTGCTTTCAGTAAGGCACACTAGGAGACAAGAAAATAACAACCTCAAGAGACAAAGCAAGCATCAGAACCAGACTCAGAGATGACAGTTTTAGAACTGTTCCTCCAGGAATTTAATCTATCTATAAATAATATGTTAAAGGCTAGAATGGGAAAAGCAGACAACATGCAAGAACATATGGGAAATATAAACAGAGAGTGGAAAGCTTTAAAAATGAATCAAAAGGAAATGTGAAAATTTTAAAGTGGTTTCATTAATAGATTGGGCATGGCCAAGGAAATAAACTTGAAGACAACATATCCATAGAAATTTCCCAAACTGCAATGCAAAAAGAAAAAAAGAGCAGACTATCCAAGACGGTGTAACGGTTTCAAAAGATGTAACATATGAGTAATTGGGAGAAAAAGAAAGAGAGAACGAAGCAAATGAAATATTTGAAGTAAAAATGGATGAAAGTTTTTAAAAATGAATGACGGGTGCCAAAGAACAGATAAGTAAATTACAATATGTTAAGGGAAGGGAGGGAGAAATTGGGAATATCCTGTTATAATACAGCCACACTGTCCATGAAGCATGCTGCAGGGATGCCCAGTCTTTTGGCTTCCATGGACCACATTAGAAGAACTGTCTTGGGCTGCACATAAAATACATTAATAATAGCTGATGAGCTAAAAAAAAAAAAATCTCACAGTGTTTTAAGGAAGTTTACAAATTTGTGCTGGGTTGCATTCAAAGCCATCCTGGGCCACGTGCCACTCACAGACTGCGGATTGGACAAGCTTGATATAGTGTTACTTGAAAGGGATTTAGACTAATTGCAAATGCATACTGCAAACACCAGGGAAACCACTAAAGAAATTTTGAAAAGAACTATGATTGATTTGCTAAGAAAGAAGAGAAAGTAAAATCATATGAAATTTTCAATGAACCAGAGAAAGCAGAAAAAGAGGAGAAGGGAAATAAAGAAACAAATAATGAGTGCAAGGAAAACAGTTACAAAAATAATAATAATAATAATAATAATAATAATAATTGGAGTTTAGCCATTCAACAGTCATCTCTTCAGCAGTATAAAGAATCAACTATTGATACAGGCAACAACATGGCTGTATCTCAAAATAATAATGTTGAGTGAAAGGAGCCAGATTTCCCCAAAATAATCTATACTTAATTTTTCCATGTATATAAAATTCTACAAAATTTGAACCAATCTAGAGTAATAGAAAGCAGAATCAGTAGGGCCCTGGAGAATTCTTAGCCAAGCATTTTATTATGGACCTATAATGACTATGGCATTAACTTGATGGGATTTTTCTATGTGCATGTACAGAATAGTAAAACTTGGGTTTGAAAACACATGGGCCATGCATCTGTTTTATCTGTTGAACTCAAAAGGCTGGAGGCAGAACAGTTTCTTGCATGCCATGGTTAAACTAAGTCCTGGGAATGAATATGGAGAGAATGTGAATTGTTGAGGTGTGTATAAAAGAAAATTAGACTCAAAAGAAATTATCTTCTGGGAATATTTGAGCCATATTGAAGCTAGTACTTTAGGTATAGAATACATTATCTTTGTAAAACCAGCGAACAATGCAGTGATTTAAAAACTTTACTCAACTGATGCTATTTAAACTGGCATATTCTGTTTGTTGTGAAGGTCTTTCCTTTGAATATGTTCAGATATTTAAACCACAAAGAGGCAAGATCATGCCATATCATTCATGGAGAAGACGTGAGTACTAAAGCTTGATGAGAAGAAACACGAGAATTTGTAAAAGCAGTTTTCTGTAACCAACATGCTGTTGCCATACACTCCCAACTTGATTATTACTGGAAAAAAATTCCCTCTCTTTCTTAAATCTAAAATATTTTGGGCACCTTGTGATCTCAGATAAGCGTATTAAGTTACTTTTCAACGTGAATCTTCACTACAATCTAATATTAGCAAAGATCTTCAAGAACACAGGGTTCCAGCATTAGATTGATCTTGAGTTGAGTTGGTCTAGTAATAGAGGTAGAGCCAACGGACAAACCCTTAGGGAGCCACTACAGGGCAGCAAAATGTAAATGAAATTTAAATTTGCTCCCAGAAAGGCTAATGTTACCAAAAACATTTGAATTGCAAATAAGATTTCTTGAATGCAAAAAACTCAAATTAGATTAGGATGTACAGTGTTTCTCTTTTCCTGGAATTAGTAGTCAAAGAGACATGAGATAGAAGAGCAAAATGAAAATCAAATAGGTTGTAGTCTCGGCTTTTTTTTACTGATTGTGTGATTTGGGGCAACCTAGAATTTGCTTCTCCGGTCCACTTCTATGATACAGATTTGCACAAAATGATTATTAAAGTTATTTTTGACTACACAATTTTATGATTTTGTTATTTATGATTCTATTTCAGCCCCTTTAAAATCTTGATTAGACTCTCAGATTATTTGATCACACTGTAACTTGCCATTAATGGAGCGTCTGTTTGAAAATCACCACCACTATTTCATAAAAAATTTGGATCCCCTCAAATGCATTGATTTACTTTTTTGAAAAAAAATCTTCTTAATAAAATGGTATGTATATAATCTAGTGACAATAGTTATTGCAACGTCTTCTGAAATAAAAACTTGCGTTATTTAAACTATCAATGCAATTTTTTATTTTAGAAACAAAAATTAAAACCCATTGATTTGCTTTCTTGAAAAAAATCTACGTAATAAAATGACACGTATATAACATAGCGACAATAGTTATGGCAGCATCTTTTGGAATAAAAACTTGTGCTATTTAAACCATCAATGAATTTTTTTATTTTTAAAATGGAAAAATGAAAACCCACAATGATACTATACACAGCCAAGGGTTCTTTTCACTCTCCATTCATTTTCCGTTTAAAGTGCTACTTACATGAACTCCACCAAAATTCCAAAATCATGAAGATGGTTATACATAAACAATGAATGCTGGCTGGAGGGCCAAGGAAATATTGACTGATTAATAGAAGAGCACGTGTTAGATCTGAACTACTGTACGTCATCATTTGGTCAACCACTGCAAGCTTCTGGATGTGGCTGATTTTTATAGAGTCACAGAATTCACAGTATTCTTCACAGTTGTTCAATGGTCATAAATACACATCACAATAACCGTGATTTGTGACTGAAAGAGAAAATCTTTTCTTTTTTTCTTCGTACTTTGAATAATATTTATTTTTGTCACATTTCTTTTTTTTTTTTTAGACGGAGTTTCGCTGTTGTTACCCAGACTGGAGTGCAATGGCACGATCTCGGCTCACCCCAACCTCCACCTTCTGGGTTCAAGCAATTCTCCTGCCTCAGCCTCCTGAGTAGCTGGGACTGCAGGCGCGCACCACCATGCCCAGCTAATTTTTTTTGTATTTTTAGTAGAGACGGGGTTTCACCTCGTTGACCAGGATGGTCTCGATCTCTTGACCTAGTGATCCACCCGCCTCAGCCTCCCAAAGTGCTGGGATTATAGGCGTGAGCCACCGCGCCCGGCCTTGTTACACTCTTCTAAATAACACTTTCAGTGAACAAGAATGGATAAAACTGTGAACAATTTTAATAAAAGCAGAAACTGGCCAGGCATGGTGGCTCTATCATCCTAGCACTTTGGGAAGCCAAGGTGGGATGATAGCTTGAGTTGGGTGGTAGAGGGTGCAGTGAGCTATGACGGCACCACTGCACTGCAGTCTGGGTGACAAGTGAGGTCTTGTTTCTAAAAGATAAAATAAAGCAGAAACCATTTCTTTACATTGATAATGGAGTCATATCTAACACCATGCTGTATATTTAAATATTTTCAAATTTTTAACCCTGATTTAAGATGCATTTTCTACTTGCATATAAAAAAGGAAGAAAAATACCTTGCTGGCAGGGAATTCAAGGGATGAAGGAAAATCATCCTTTAAAACAGAATTGTTAAATCTATAATTCTTATCAGAAGCCAACGGTAAAACCCTGTTCCAGCAGATTAGTTTACCTGGTTTCAATAAGGCTGACACCCATTTCTATGATTCTGAAGCCAGAATCATAGACTCTTAGACCCATCAGCTCATCACAATGCCTGAAGTTATCAGCACGAGATAATCAATTATCCATTTCAATTTGCTTTTTCACCAAAAGCAGGGTGAGGAATGCAAGGAGATACCAACTTCAGTCAACAATTTCAGAGAAGTCGCACCATCTTGCGACTCTAGTAGCGACCCGTTCAGACACTGCGGTATTACTGATATTACTTACTTATATAATAAGAGTAATGAGTGGAATGCGGATTGTCTAGGTTCAAATTCTGACTCTGCTCTTTATTATGTGCCTCAAAATCCTCATCTGTAAATGGGCATAGCAGTGCCTCCTTTTGGGAGTTAAGACATAAATTAACACTGGTAAAACTAGTAATTATTATTATACTTATTTGCAGACAGGGTCTCACTCCAGTTGCCCAGGTTGGAGTGCAGTGGTGCGATCTCGATTCACTGCAGCCGCGACCTCCCAGGCTCAGGTGATCCTTCTGTCTCAGCCCCAGAGGAGCTGGAACTACAGGTGCACGCCAACACGCCCGGCTAAATTTTGTATTTTTTAATGGAGACACAGTCTTGGCACGTTGCCCAACCTGATCTCCAACTCCTGGGCTCAAGCGATCTGCTTGCCTCGGCCTCCCAAAGTGCCAGAATCATCGGCACGAACAGCAGCGCCTAGCCTATTATTATTACTAAGCTTAGAAAATGGTTTCATTTTCTCCGATGCTTTTCCAGTAAGATATAGCTAGGAGTATCAGACTGGCGTTCTAACTAATAATTCACTGTTGATCTTGAACAAGTCACTTCACCTCTATAGGCCTCATTTTCTTATCTGGGGTCTTAAACAAAATGCTTCAAAAGTAAATGCTCCAAGGTGGTTCGATGCATGTTGTGGAATGCACCAATTTTAAAATAAGGTGATTGGAGCAAATAGATCGCGAAGACACTTTCTAGTTCGAACACTTCAGGTGGTTATTTTCCAGGAGTGTGTGGTACATATGATATGCAAATGGCTGTCTATATTGGGAAACACTGCACAACACCATTCCATTTGCTAAAAAGAATTCTGGAGGTATCTATGGAAAATATTATATCTTTTACGGGGATACTTAATCTAGAGTCCTCTCTACCAGTGTTGAAATGAAACAGGCCTGATGACAACAACAAATACATGTTTATTTTATTCAACTCGGCTGTCAGTGTCGGGAGCGCCCGGGGAAGGGCCAGGCCCTTAGAGCAGCAGGAGGACGCCCAGAGGCAGCTCGCCCTGGCCCAGCAGGCGACCCCGCTCCGGGCCGCGGCCCTCGTCCCGAGCCTTGACACGAACCGCCAGGCGGCGCACCTCGTCCTCCGAGAGGCCGTCGAAGCAGAAGTCCTGGCCCAAGGCGGCCTTGCGGCTGCGCCCCACGACGGCGCTGCATTGCCTGCGCGCGGTACCCGGCGGCCGCAGTACGAGGCTGAGGCGGCAGCGGACGGCGCGGGGCACGGGGGCGCCTCCGGCCAGGTCCTCGGCGCGGAGCAGCCGGAGGCGGAGGCGCCCGGTTCCCGGACAGTACTCGGCGGCCAGGCGCAGGGCGTCGCCGGCCCGGCCCAGAGCCACGGTGCCCTCGGCCTCCAGGCGCTCGGGAAGCGGGACCCGGGAAGACGGGAGGATCGCGGAGGGGGCCCGGGCCGGGGACTGGGAGCCTGCGCGGCGCTCTTCGTTCTCGTTCCCGCTGGAGACGGAGCGGGCGCGGGCCCGGCGACGACTCCTCCCCGCCCGCAGCGCGCGGCTCAGCAGCCCGTTGGGGGCGCGCAGGAGGCGGCAGCCGCGGGGCCGCGGGGCGAGAGCGTCCTGGGGCGTGCGGGGACCACCGGGGGCCGCAGGGGTGGCCGGGAGCGGAGCTCGCCGGCCGCTCAGGGTCCCCAGGGGGGCGTCCTGGCCGCCGCCGCCGCCGCCGTAGGTATGGGCCCGGGGCCGGGGTGCGGGCGGGCCCCCGAGCAGGAGCGACTCCTTGCGGCGCGTGTGCGGGCTCTCCAGCAGCGCGCAGAAGCCGTAGGCGGTGCGCACACGCGGCAGATGCGGCAGCGACAGCGCGGCCTGCGAGCGCGGGTCCCAGTCCGTGTGGCCCGCTCCTTCGTCTCTCCCTGCTTCTTCACTCCAAGAATTCCGGTGCGCAGCCAAGGCCAGGCGGGGCGCGAGCCGCGGCGGGATGCAGAACTCGGGGATGCGGTCCGGAGTGAGCACATTTGCGCACGCGGCGGAAGTGAGAGACCTGGCTCTGCGGGCCCGACGCGGGAGAAGCCAGTCCCCGCCCCGCCGAAGGCACTCAGGGCCCAAGCGTAGTCCCTCCAGGCACCACATCTGGCCACCCTCTGCTGGAGCCTGTCTGCCTGCAAAGCACAAAGGTTCAAGGATTGTCAGAGCGAGTCCCGCAGGGTGCAGAAATTCCTGTCCCTTTTCTTCTATTAACACTTTCGGGGTGTTTCTTCCTGCCTTTCCCGAAACAAGGCAAACTGCTCTGCATGCCGCTATTGCAAACTATTTTTCAGTGATCGAAAAAGAGTTGTTTTTCTCTTGTCCTGTCTGAACTCTGCTGTAATACACAATTCAGAGCTTGTTTTTTTCTCTATCCGCCCTCGCTGGCCTAAGGCAAAGGGTCACAAAATGCTGGATTGTAACTTCAGTCTCTCTGTTCTCTGTGCCAACGATTGCCTTGCTATGCGCTATCGTTTCCTGACTCTCTGGAGTATAGCTGTCTAGTCCTCAGCTAGAATTAAAGTAATTATTATTCCTTCCTGGAATACTGTGGCTTGTTCTCCCCTTGCCGAAACAAAGAGCCCCAGACGAATCCCCCGGGGAATTAAGCAAGCTGATAGGTCCCTCCTAAAGTACCTGGAGTCCTGCGTCAGATGGGTCTCTGCACCTTTCTGCCTGGTACACCGACCAGGAGAGGAGACGTGCTTAGCCGCTCGGAAATTCAAAGCGCGCGCGGTGGGGTTCAGCACAAGTGCTCAAGGACAGCCGGCCTGAGCTTTTATGCCTGCTGCTGGGAGCGCTTGGCAGTGGGCCGAACAGAGGGGCGCTGCCTGGTAACCTGACGCCAGGCCCTCCTCTGTCCCTCTGCCACGTGGCTGGATTTGCTGAGCAAGGTCTGGAGACCCAGTTCTTTCTCTCCGGCTTCAGGTGGAGGTGTTTTCCTCGGAAACCCAGAGCAGGTTTCTGTTTCCTCACATGCAAAATGTGTTAAGTCTCTACCGCAGAGTCACTGTGAGGATCGACGGGTGTAATGAATGTGAACGCGTATTAGTGCTCCACATCCACCATTAAAAGGAAGACGAGTCCGGTTTGTCTTATTCTTGCCCAATACCCTTCCCAAAATCCAGCTGCCAGCTGCCCAGCCTTCAAAGTTCTTTACTTGCTTTCCGGTTTTCAGTTCTGATTTTAGATGTTCTTCTCTGATTATAAATCACTCGGGGTCAGGGTTTCATACCTTGATCAGGGTGGAGTTACAGAGGTGTATCCATATGTAAAAAAAAATCAACTAGTGTACACTTAAGATTAGAGCACTTCATTGTGTGTTATACATCAACTGAAAAAACGCAACCTATTTCTTAAGCCATGTGTGCTGATTTTTGTAACTGGGAAAACGTACGCTTGCATGTATCTGGGCAGTTAGAATAACCCTTTCGAGGCGCCCTGACCACATCTGAGCTTTCTAGGCTGTGCCCACCCGAGAGATCCTTTTCCTTCCTTTTGAAAATTAACCTGTGTTCATTTTGTAAGAGAGTTGCTTCCAGTTAGCTCCGGCTGAAAGAGACCTGAGGCATTTTCAGCATTTGGGTGTATGATATTTCCACCTAATATCCTGTCTTGCAAATTATTCACTTATCTAAATAATGTTTAATGAATTAAATTGAATTCATGCAAAAGTGTTTTCAGGATAGGGCATGTGTATTTTGTTTCCAGGACACACAGGCGCTGTGCCAAATGATTTACATATAATCTGTAGAACTGTCACAGAAACCCTATTCAGGGGTGCCTATTCAGATCATCCTTATTTTATAGATGAAAACTAAGACTCAGAAATCAAGTACCTTATCCAACATCACATCATGATGGGAAATAGACGAAATGATACCTACTAATGGGTATAAATGAACTGGTTTTGGAATAATATAATGTAAAATATTTTGCACCATGCCTATAACATGGTAGGTGCTAAATACATAGAAGTGATTACTATTATTAATAAAGAGAGAAGGAAAGTTGTAAAGGATAGTGGTTAAGAAAACTGGATCTGAAATCAGATCTACTGTTAATGCCAGAATGGTGGCTGTGTGATCTTGAGCAAGAAAGGTTACTTAACCTTTCTAAGCCACAGTATCAAATTTAAAATTCTAGCTGGCCAAGCGTGGTGGCTCAAGCCTGTAATCCCAGCACTTTTGGAGGCCGAGGTGGGCAGATCACCAGGTCAAGAGGTCAAGACCATCCTGGCCAACATGGTGAAACCCCGTCTCTACTAAAAATACAAAAATTAGTTGGGTGTGGTGGCGTGCGCCTATAGTCTCAGCTATTTGGGAGGCTAAGGCAGGAGAATTGCTTGAATCCGGGAGGTGGAGGTGGAGGTTGCAGTGAGCCGAGATTGTGCCACTGCACTCCAGCCTGGCGCCTGGCATCAGAGTGAGACTCTGTCTCAAAAAAATAAATAAAAAAAAAATTCTTAATAGTATCAACCTATAGGGTTATCATGAGTATAAAGATAATGCATATGAAGAGGTTAGCATAGCACCTGATATGCACAATGTCACATATAATATTACAGAGGAGAGCAAATGCTCATTAGTTCAGTCATTCAAAGCAGTATGTACTGTGTGAGTGTTTTCTGGGTTCCAGCCACCATGCTAGGCAAGTGGATACAAGTTGACTGTAGAAGATCATATCAGCTATGTAAATCCACAAATGATGGAATAAAATGACAAGAGTAAACTATTTGAATTCTTAGGTGAGGCAGACATGAGAAGAGACTACTGAACATCACTTACTTTTTTTTTTTTTTTTTTTTTAGACTGGGTCTCACTCTGTTGCCCAGGCTGAAGTACAGTGATACAATCTTGACTCTTGGTTCACTGCAACCTCTGCTTCCCAGGCTCAAGCAATCCTCCAACCTCAGCCTCCCAAGTAGCTGAGACTACAGTAATGAGCCACCATGCTAATTTTTTTTTTTAGAGGAGGAGTTTCAACATGTTGAGCAGGCTGGTCTCGAACAGAATGACCTGCCCACCTCAGCCTCCCAAATTGCCAGGATTATAGGTGTGAGCCACCGTACTCGGCCTGAACATTACTTACATGTTTAGTCTCAGAGGCAGGATTGGCGGGTCTCTGGATTTACTGTGCCCTTGACTAGCTATGTATTATTATTATTATTATTATTAATTTTTGAGATGGGGCTCACTCTGATACCCAGGCTGGCATGCAGTGGCACAGCCATGGACACTTCAACCTCAACTTCCCAGGCTCAGGCAATTCTCCCATGTCACCAACCTGAGTAGCTGGGATTATAGGCATGTACGACCACCCAGCTAATTTTTGTTTATAGGCATGGTTTTTTGCCATGTTGCTCAGGCTTGTCTCAAACTCCTGGGCTCAAGAGATCCCCCAGCCTCGGCCTCCGAAAGTGCTGGAATTACAGGTATGAGCCATTAAATCCAGACTACTTCTTTGTCTTGATATCACCTCTACTCTTTGCCAAAATTCTTGGGCCAGGGCTAAATCTATGGTAAAAGTTTTACCAAATTATATAGTTGAGGGTCATGTGCATGTGTTCTGACTCAGCTTTTCTCAGGAAACAAGATGGTGGTGGCCCTGTGAGAGCCCTTGCTTGGTTAAAGTGATTCAGAGCACAGATCAGAGTTTACAGTCTGAGAAGTTGGCTGAAAAGTTGTTAAGCAAGTTAATGAAACTTTTTGAGCTCAAGTTATAAAATGAGGTTGATAATTCCGACCACTTAAGATTGTTGAGGGGGTTAAAAACGTATGCATGAAAATGCTTGGTTCGCAGTTAAGTGCTGGCTGGCAGTTAGCTGGTATTGTTACTATTATTATTATTATGATTGTTTGCTTGGCCAGGGATTAGTTGATTCACACATGGATTCCTTTAAAAACATTTTTCTCCTCAGGCAAGCAAAGCAGATTTACTTTGTTTTTTTATCAATGATTCACTTTCTTTAGTAACACCTTAATAGCATTTCCTGTACGTGATTTCTTAAAAATAGCAGAGATTTGCCCTTGCACGGCTGGTCCCTGTGACCCCATTAAGCCTTATGTTTTACTTAACTCGGAAGCATGAGCCAGCCACCCAGTACTTGGGAGGATGGTGTAACGAGTACCTGGAACATACACATCCACTCAGAGGAAGCTTACAGCTGTAGCTGTGGGAACATCCAGTATTGGAGCTGGAAAACAATTCTGTAAAGTAAGCATAAATAGACCACACGCCGTCACGATAAGAGGTGCTCTCAGTAAAAGGAAATCAAACATTTTAAAGCACACTTACAAAAATACAGGAGGTTGAGTGTCAAGGAAAGCAAGAAGAGAGTTTACAGCCAATGAAATAGTAGTGTTCTGACCTACGCATCTTGTTCAACACAGCTAGAGTATGGAGCACTGGGAAAGAATACAGAGCAGGGAGTCAGGACACTTAGGTTTGCGTTTTCACTCTGACAGTCAAACCTTAAATTCTCCCTGGCACTCAGTGACTCCATCTGTCATCTGAGGGGTTCGGATTAATCAGATGATCCTCTCTCTGGCTTTAACATTCTGCAGTCCACTCCCTTGCTTTCTCCTAGTCGACCTCCCTAACTTTTCCTGCAGTCCGTGGTATCATGGCTTATACTCTACCTTTCTCCTCCATTTTCTTTTTCCCCCAAATTCCTTTTGCTTTTCTCCAGAAACTCTAGGGTTGGGGAATAGGATACGAGTGGTGGTTAGTGTGGATTTATTTTTAAGTGTCCCTAATTTAGACTTTTGTTTTTAACAGAAATACTATTTTGCTTCTCTGTTTTTATTGTTCAGTCCTTCACTGAAGTTTAGTTTTGTAATTGCCTTTGTTGTCATTCTCACTGTTCTTAAGCCAGAATGAAGGCAAGAACTATAATGAATGAGAATTCTCATTTTCTCAGTTAACCTCTGTATCCAAATTATTTCTGATGCCATGCCATACGTAAGAGTGCTAATGGCATTTCTTGACATCGGTTACAGTTTGTTTTAAATTGGGACTGCACAGTTCTGACTTCTTAAATATGGAAGATTTGGGGCATGACTGAATGCACATCATCAATCCCTTAAAACATGCTGAGAAAGGAAAACAGTAAAATTTAAATCTTTTTATACTATATGGTAATAGCATTTTTTGAACCAAAAATTTAGAGCCAAATTTTTCACCGAGTTTTTTTTTTCTGCCATGAACCTTTCAAAGTAAGATCTCTGACTAATAGCCCACTGGTGATTAAACTGCATAATTACTGGAAGAGAAGAGGATGGCAGTGCTTAGGGAAGCAAAAGAAATTACTATCTGCTGTGTGGTTTTGGGTAAGTCATTTAACATGCCTAAGCTTAATTTTTCTATAAAATAAAGACCATACTACTACCTGCATTAGTTACCTCACAGATCTTTTGTGAGGGTTACACCGAAATGCCTGCCTTTGCATAATAATGATCTGACAGCTCACGAAATATAACTGAAACATAATAAAATTGATGCATAGGAAAGCACCTTTACACATTATTCTTTCAAAATTATCACATTATACCAGAGAACTGTAAGGAATTACTGTATTAGACAAGGCATGAGTGGCCCTCACTTCTCCCAAAGATCGTGCCTGTTCTACCTGCTTGACCAAGCTACGTCTGTGCCATCTTTCCCGTTACTCGTACATCCTTGCATTGGTTTCTTTCTTAAGTATTTATGGTACTTGCCTTATCTTATCCAGAACATATATTGCTTCTTTACATTCCTTTTGGTGCATAGTCAATGTGAATGTAAAAAGGAAGGGGGTGCTGGGCGTGGTGGCTCAGGCCTGAAATCCCAGCACTTCAGGAGGCCGAGGCAGGTGGATCACCTGAGGTCCGTAGTATGAGACCAGCCCGACCAACATGGAGAAACCCCATCTATACTAAAGAAATAAAAAATGAGCCAGGCATGGTCATGCATGGCTGTAACCCCAGCTACTTGGGAGGCTGAAGTAGGAGAATTGCTTGAACCTGGGAGGTGGAGTTTTCGGTGAGTTGAGATTGTGCCGTTGCACTCCAGCCTGGGCAACAAGAGCAAAACAAAAAAAAAAACAAAACAAAACAAAAAAGGGAGAGGGGATTGTTAGGGTGTATGACTAGAAAGAACCTGGAGAAAGTCTGAATAGAGTGTTCTAAACACTGGGAAGTTATTGGATGTTTTTAAGCAGGTGAGTAACTTAAGCTCACCTATGCTTTGGGAAATCAAGTCTGGTGTTCATGAGGAAGGAAGGAATAAATGGAGGCTAGAAGGTGAGTTTCAAGGAGATTGCCTGGCCCAAAAGGAACACGTGGAGAATTCAGGAAAGATGGCAAAGGCAGAATAGACCAGTTGGGCTGTTATTTTGTTGTGGGCAGTGAAGAAATCTGGAGTACTTACTAGGTATTTTGTCTGTGTGACCAGCTAGGAAAAACACATGGGTAAGGATTTATCCTTTTTTTTTTTTTTTCAAGAAACATCTTGTTAATACAGTATTTATTTGTCTTTTCTCTGTCAAACCCTGAGCCAACCACGTTCCTCAGGGTATCTGGTGAGGTACAGGAAAAGGAATAAACAGGGCCGACCACACATGGGCGAAAGAACCATGGGACATGGAGACGGCTTCTTCACATGGCGAAGAAGATGAGCAAGGCCACCATCAAGGAAAAGAGACCCAAGGCCTCTGAGAGGGCAAAGCCCAGAATGGCTTAGAAGAGCTGCTGCTTCAGAGGAGGGTTCCCAGCAAAACCAATGATGAGGTTCCCACAGTCCCAATCCCAGCCCCAGAGCCGGCCACCCCAACGGCGGCAGCCCCAGCCCCGATGAACTTGGCTGCTGTGTCCATGTCCCTTGAAGCTGCGGCTAGAGACAAATGTGGTAAGGGGATGTGAGACTGCCAAGCTTCTGGGGCTCTCATCTGTCAGTGTCTGGTCGTTTCAGCACCACTGCAGATAGCGGACAGCTCAGCAGCTGTGAAGTGCTCTTGACCAAGGAGGGAATGGAGACCAACTTGGAGCAGGCAGATATTTTCAGGTGAGGGGCTGTGGCAGGAGAGCTGCTCCCAGTGCAGCGAAGACAGAGAGGGCAGGATTTATCTTCTTAAAGAAGAGCGGTGTGTGCAGCAGGGGAAGAGGAAAGCGGATCTTGACAGTACTGGTTAGTAATGACTGGGTCTTTCTTTGCACCTTCAATTTTATTTAAGGTACAGAGGTATTTAAGGCACAACACCAACTGTAGCCATTTTGATTTTCTTTCTTCTCCAGCGGACCTTGAATTTAAGGTTTTTCTTTGTGATCCTGTATAAGCCTCAGTTGTTTAGTAACAATTCACGAATAGTTCCTGGGACATCACCTTGTAGCAAAGCACTTATAAATGCTGTGACTACAAATCAGCTTTTCTTAGGTTCTATTTATTATATCTCAACAGCTTTCTGAAACACATTTTAGGAAAAAATTCCAGTTCTCTGAAGAGGTGAACGTCAACGGGTGGTAAAATTTCACCAGGGTTGAAAGACCTCGTGGTATAAAAGCTCTGCTTTTAAGGTCGTGCTGCATCAAAGACAGTTCAACGACACAATGAAATAAAGCGACATTTAAATAACAAGTAACCCATTCTTAAAAAGTCACTACAACGTTTTGTTTTTTATTTCTGTAATAAGGTAGGTAACTAATTAATGGCTTGTGAATTAAGAGTGAATCTTAGAGGGGAAAAGAATGAGTTTCCCACAAAACACGTATATTCAGTTCTTATTCTATGATATCTGCCCTCTCATGTGGCTCTGTTCCCCTCCTCCCACTTTGTTTTTTGAGACAGAGTCTCACTCTATTGCCCAGGCTGGAGTGCAGTGGTGTGATTTCTGCTCACTGCAACGTTTGCCTCCTGGGGTCAAGCAAATCCCTGCCTCAGCCTCCTGAGTAGCTGGGATTACAGGTGCCTGCCACCACGCCCGGCTAATTTTTTTTGTATTTTTTAGTAAAGACGGGATTTCATCTTCTTAGCAAGGCTGATCTTGAACTCCTGACCTCGTGATCCACTCACTTCAGCCTCCCAAAGTGCTGGGATTTACAGGCATGAGCCACCACGCCGCCCCCCCCCCCACTTTTAAATTATTTGTCATGGGCCACTGGTCCCAGCTATTCGGGAGGCAGAGGCAGGAGGATCCCTTGAATCCAGGATGCCAGGTCTGCAGTGAGCTATGATCCCGCCACTGCGTTCCACCCTGGGCAACAGAGCAAGACCCTGCCTGGGAAAAACAAAACAAAACAAATCCAAAAACAAAACAAAGCAAACTATGTGTTTTTAAGAATCAGAGGGCGGAGTCGAACTGTAGCAGGACAAGAACGCAGTGGGTCCTTTTCCCCACCTGATCCCCTGGTACAGGGGTGGCTGCCCAGTGGCCAGGCGGCTCTGGACACCGCGCGGTAGCCGGAGGTCAACAGCAGGTGGCGGCGGGAAAGCAGAGCGGCCACAAAGATGTCTCTGTGCTCGGAAACTCTTGCCCTCCCTTTTTCTTCTCGAAGGTTCTTTTTTTTCCTCGTACACGGCTGCCGAGGTAGGCCCAAGCAAACCTCCCCTCCGCGCCTCGGCTGGAGCCCAGAGGGCCGGGGCTGCAGCGCACAGGCGGCCCGGGATCACCGCCGGGCCCTCGCCGCCGCCAGCCGGGCGACTACGCGCCTGCGCACAGGCGGGGTCACGCGCGCGGCGCGGGCGCAGGCGGGCGCCGGAGGGGCTGTCATTCGCGGCGCTGGTCGCCGCCCTCCGCTGTGCCGGGCGGTTCCGGCTCCTCCCTCTCCCGCTGCCTCGGCCCCACCATGGTGCTGGAGTCGGTGGTCGCGGACTTGCTGAACCGCTTCCTGGGGGACTATGTGGAGAACCTGAACAAGTCCCAGCTGAAGCTGGGCATCTGGGGCGGTAAGCGAGGAGGGCGCGGCCGGCGGGCTGCGGGCCTTGAGGGCCCTGCCGAGGGCTTGCTCCGTCCGGGATCCTGCCCGGGCCCTGCTCCCTCCGCCGCCCTGGACTCCCCCTCCAGGTGCGGCAGGTGCTGCACGCGCGAGCGTCTGCGGAGCGCGGATTCTCGGGGTCCCAGGGCCGACCTCGGCTGGGGAGATGGGGGCGGGATCCCGCCTGTGCTGCCGAAATTGCCACCTTTCGCGTCCCCGAGGCCAAGCCCTGGCCCTGTTCTCCCCGCCCTGCCGGTCTCTGTGGTCCTCTCGCTGCACTCAGCGTGGCCCCTTTGGCCCCACAGCGTAAAAACAGAGCCCTGTTTCGGTACCGCTTGGAGTGAGCATGGTTGTCTGGTCATACACGCTCGAAGTGGCACTAAGGAAAAAGAAGAAGGAAATTGTATTTCGCAGTTATCTTCACTATCATTTTACGGGGTGCAAGGACTGGGTTCCTTCTCTTTAGGATTGCCGGGTTTGGAGAGGAATAGGCAGGGGAAGATCTTTAAGAAAGGCGTGTGCACATGGATTCTTACTCTTAATGCTTTCAGCTCTTGATAACATGATTTCTTCTTTTAATATTTAGTTTTCCGTCAAGACGAAGAGGGTTTTGAATTTTGTTTTGGAGCAATAGGGAGAAATTCAAGCCTCGATCAGCATCGTCATTAATAAGGTGTCTGCTTGGTTGCATGCCCAGGAATTTGTGCCAACCTTTTTATCCTGGAGATTAAGTGTATAGAAGTATGCAATGAATAGTGTGCTTAAACATGCACTCTTCAGCAGCTTAATCGTTTGCGTGAATTACGTGTTAAGTTTTGAGGACTTTGGGACTCTCTCACTCTAGAAAAGATTTCGGAATTTTGTCAGCTTTGGAGGAAAATTCAAAATCCGACTCAAATGTATGGATCTGCTTTTAATTCAAGCAACAAATAGCTATAGACTTCCCCTGTCCATTAGGGTAACCACTAGCCACTGTGACTGTTGAGCACTTGAGATGAGATTAGTGCTAATTAAGACGTCCTGTTAGTATGAATTAAAACATCGTTTTGAATAAGTGTTACTCCTAATGAAGTAGAAAAAACATAACACCTCAATTTTTATGTTGCTTATGTGTTGAAATAATATTTGAATATATTGGGTTAAATTAAATATAATATTAAAATGTATTTCCCCTGTTTTTCCTTTTTTTCTTTTTAAACCTGCCTTCTAAAATTTATAATTATATAATGTGGAACATATATTTATATGTTGTTTAGAGAACCGTGGGTGCTACCCTGATTTGCCGAAGAGCCTGTTTTGGTTGTTTTTTTTTTCCCCTTGTCTTTTTGAGACAGGGTTTGGCTCTGTTGCCAAGGCTGGAGAGCAGTGGCAACTCCTGGGCTCAAATGATCCTCCCGCCCCAGCCTCCCAAAGTACTGGGATTACAGGTGTGAGCTATAGTGCCTGGCCGGGAGCCTGTTTTTCATCAGTGGGTGATGATTTGATTGGTTCACTGTGGCATGCCCAACAATGCAGTAGTCCCTTGGTATCTCTGGGGAATTGGTTTCAGTACACCTGCCCATACCAAAATCGAAGGTTGCTTAAGTCCCTTAAGTAGCCGAGTGTTTTTAGGTACCCTATGCACATCTTCTGTGTACCTTGTCATCTCTGGATTACTTATAATAAATACCCAATTCAAGTGAATACTATGTAAGTAGTTGTTCTATTGTCTTTAAACAAAGTAATTGCATTATTTTTATTGCTGAATTGATATTTTTTATTTTTTTCCCCTAAATAGCTTTGATCTGCAGTAGATCTGCAGTTGGTTCGATCTGTGGATGTGGAGGGCCTACTGTACATTGTTTACATACCCCCACATGCTCAATATAATGTAAAAGAAAGGGAAGTAAAGAAAGACACACTTAGGATTTAAATGTCCAGCAACTTCTGCAGAAATCAAGTGTTTCTTAAGAATACTGGCAATATTATCTCCAGTGATTTCTTATAGTTTGTAAACATTTGCAATTTGAAGTGCAGTGGAGTAGCAAATCTGAAATCTGAATAGGCCTAATGAATGGTGTGTTGTGTTGGACAAGCCGCTTACCTTATTGGGCCTTAATTTCTTCATCTTAAACTTTTAGAGAAAAAATATTTTTAAATTCTGAAAACTTCAAGTCATACTGGATAATGTAATATTTTCATGTAATTACTGCCCATATTTGATGTTACAACATTATGCCATATTTACTTCAGACGTTTTCTTTTTAAAAAGATGAAATGTATGGATCTATAGTCAAAGCTTCCCTTGCCATCAAATGTTACCCTCTTTTATCTTTATAGTTAGCGTGTGCCTGTAATCCCAGCTACTCAGGAGGCTGAGGCAGGAGAGTTGCCTGAACCCAGGAGGCGGAGGTTGCGGTGAGCCGAGATTGCGCCATTGCACTCCAGCCTGGGTAATAAGAGCGAAATTCTGTCTCAAAAAAAAAAAACCTTAGAGGTTGGACTAGGTAACATCTAAGATGATGCCAGTATTCTGTTGTTCTAACAATGGTTTTACCATGGCTTCGAGGAGTACTGCTTGAAGATTTTGAACTTTTTCGCAACTGACATTAAAAATGCCGTGATTTTATGTTATTTTTCCTTTTTTGGGGAAATCTAGAAAAGGAGACTTTCTTTCATCTCATGTTTAAATTTTTAGAATAAGGTATTCTGCAGGTGGCCAACATTAACTTTCTAATAGGCCTGAGCAAATAAACTCTTTTGTTTTGCGTATTGTGTCCAGTGAACATCCAATCAGGGATTCTCCTAGCTTTACCAGCTCTCAACCCTGTCTCTGTAAAGTTTTGCTGCCTTTTATTTTTGTGGTTAAATAAAAAAGGCTAGAAGTCATGAGCTTTTAGAGTTATTGCAAAATCTGTTGTTAACCCTATTCCTCATTAATATTGGAAGGCAAGATAACTGAGTTGATTTTTCCTGTTCTTTCAAAATATTGCTAAATAAATTTGTCTTGAACTTTTTTTGAGTAAACAAATGGGAATATTTAATAAAATAGCTGATATGGCATCCACAATGTTGACAAGTTTTTTAAAAAATTGAAAATTCTGTATAATCTTGTTTGAAAACTATTTGCTTTAGTAGGTAAGGTTTACAGTTCACAGTTTGTTTTTTTTCTTGTTGAATTTCCAAGCCTTGAGAAAGGGAAGAACGCATCCTGTAAATATTTCACACACCCGATCTTAGTATTCTTTGAAATCAGTTGATACACTACTTTGATACATCTTAACTGGTGCATCTAACTAGCCTAAAGCAGTGGTTTTCAATGGGAGGTGACTTTGTGCCCCAAGGGATATCTGACAGTGTCTGAGACATTTTTGGTTGTCACATTGAGGGAAGAGATGTGCTACTGGCATGTAGTGGATAGACCCCTGGAGTACTGTTAAACATTCTGCAGCGCAGGGGACAACTTCCTGCAGTGAAGAACTGTCCAGCTCAAACTGTTAGTTGAGAAACCCTAGTCTAAGGGGGAGACTGAGATTGTCTTCTGCATGTGTAGTAGACCTGCTGGCTGCTGAACAAATTGTAAGGAGTTAAAAAGGACACAGAGGAAGTAGATTACTCTTATGAAATCTATAACTTTAGAGAGAAATTGATTTCTTAAGTGACTGAAAGGTATCATGTCAATAAAAATGCATAATCTTTGCTTGGGTGATGTTTGGAAGTAGTTTTAAGAATCAAAATATTATTTTAACATGATTTGGAAAAGATTGTACTGTGCATATATTCATATATGTAGACATTTGTAATGAAATTTACAATTAGAAAAGGTTGAGAAGTTTGGGGAAAATTACTGGAATGTCCAGAATCAGGAAGTATGCTTTAGATGTTGCCTTTAAATTTGAGAAGCAAAGCAAACAAACATCCTACCATTGTCTCTCTGTTCTTTAAATATTTAATGCCAGGCAATTCCTGTGTGATTTTAAAAGTAATCTAAGCAGAATTTCCTTTTAAAAATCCTTGCCGTTGTAGATAATTGAGACCTTGATTATTTATTAGCTGTGGGACTCTGGGCAAAACATTTTAATTCTCAGTCTCCTAATGTGTAAAGTGCATGTATTTGTGAGATAGATTGTGTCAGAATCCTTTGTCATTGTTGATAATATTGATAGTAATAGTGATTAACCAAACCTAGCTGGGCGATGGAAAACAGTCTTTGTTTTATTTTCATATGGCTGTTTCTTCTAACTTCAGACTTCTACAGGTATTACTATTTTTTACTTCAAGTTCTGCACGTGTGCAGAACGTGCAGGTGTGTTACATAGGTATACATGTGTCATGCTGGTTTACTGCACCTGTCAACCCATCGTCTAGGGTTTAAGCCCCGCATTCATTAGGTATTTGTCCTAATACTCTCCTTCCCCTTGCCCCCCACCCCCTAAGGGCCCCAGTGTGTGATGTTCCCTCCCTGTGTCCACGTGTTCTCATTGTTCAACTCCCACTTACGAGTGAGAACATGCGGTGTTTGGTTTTCTTAGAGGTGTCAGTATTCTATTGAGTGATAATTTTGTGTAGCGCTATCATATCTAAACATTTCTTACTCTTCAAACAAATTTATTTAAAAAAAAAACTGTTTGCCTTTGAATTTCTGCTTATACTTTTACAGTATTACCTGCCAGCTAGTTTGTAAGTCAGGCTTTCAGAGGTTCAGAAAAGTGCCTGGTGGGTATGTACTGCCTACTTAAGTAGGAAGGTTTATCTAGATTTTTGTTCCCCACAAACATACCGAGAGATAAATTGCTCAGCCCTTAGCTATTGGGATGTGTCCAGGATATAATTGTTTAAAGAGTAACATGTATTTGAAAAGGTATGTTGAAATGCCACATCTTTTGCAATTTGATTTGAGTAGTATTGTTGCAATGTAGGACCTTTGTCAATTTGATTTTTCAAAGTGATTTACTGTGGAGAGTCAGCAGGAAAATGTTCCATAACTCTGAACTCTGTTGTTCTTGATATTTGGACAAGTGGAATCAACATAGAGGCTGTGATGTGTTGGATACAAGGGGGACTCCAGTGACCAGGATTAGAAGCCAAGTGCGATGCCCTCAGAGTTTGTGACTCTGCAAGCCAGGCCCAAACTGTGCTGTTTACTCTTCTGTCCTTTATCCCACCCCTGACACTTCCCCTTGAGCTGCCATGATATTGCTGGAGCAGAGCAGCATAAGAAAGGAGAATGAGCACTGGACTGGGAATGAGCAAGCCTCTTTAATGTTACTCCATCTCTGATACTGTCTAGCTGTGTAGCTTTTGGCGTGTCTCTGACAAGTGACCATTGGTTTCTTATCTGTAAGCGAAAGGTTAAACAAGGTCATCTCTTCTGTCTTTAAACTTTGATGATTTAGCAAGGCAGGAACATTGTGAGATCCTTCATTGGGTGACTGGTACGGCCACTTCCTCTGCAATCATAGTGAGAAAAGGCATTTAAATAATCTTTATCTTTCCTTTTTTGCTCTTCACCCAAGATTGGTGAGTAAAGAGCCACAGTCAATGACAGTGACAAGATAAAGTTCCAGGCTCATGCTAATGTTTGTGCGTTCAAATCTAATATACTGTAATATATTGTCTTAACAGGTTGCTGTAAGGCAGCTTGACAATGAAAGAAAAAGCAGGCCTTTTTTGCTTTTTCTGGCTTTGACACATAAAAGATGGCAGTATCTAGATATTTCTAAACCTGTAGAGGGATTTTCTTTAGTTTTTTCCTCTCAGCCAACAGTTGGTGTAGTAGAGGCTGCATTCTCATTAGCTTGTTGTTTAGCATTTAAAATAACAAAGGACAAGTCAAAGGTGTAATATGTATTTCGGCTCAGTTACTCTCAGTTAAAGCACTACTTAAAATTTAAATGTTAGCACTTTTTTTTACATATTTTTTTTTTTGAAACGGAGTTCCGCTGGTTACCGAGGCTGGAGTGCAATGGCGCAATCTCGGCTCACCTCAACCTCCACCTCCTAGGTTCAGGCAATTCTCCTGCCTCAGCCTCCTGAGTAGCTGGGATTACAGGCACGTGCCGCCATGCCCAGCTAATTTTTTTGTATTTTTAGTAGAGACGGGGTTTCACCGTGTTGACCAGGTTGGTCTCGATCTCTTGACCTCGTGATTCACCTGCCTCGGCCTCCCAAAGTGCTGGGATTACAGTCTTGAGCCACCGCGCCCGGCACTTTTTTGCATATTTAAGTAGCATTACTAATTAAAAATTTACTCCTTTTCTAGAACTAGAACTGAGAATTGGTACTTTGGTAACCATTCTGCTAGGAAGCTCTACCACACTACTCAATATTAGGAGATCCCTGAAGTGAATTGTAAGGGAGAAGGGACAGCGGTAACTGCAGCTTTCCGCCTTTATTCACTATGACTTCCTGTTTCAATAGGGAAATGGAAAGAGTAAGAGTTAGAGTTGTTTCCTTTCTCTTTTCTGCCTTCCTCCCTGTACACAAAGTCACTGTGAACTCACTGAAAGGAGTCTAGATTGGTTAATTTGGGTTGATGAGCTAGACTCATTTGAAATGAGTAGCTGTAGTATTTTCTTTGGTACTCTACTAAAACAGAAGTCATTAAAATAATTTGATTCGTGCTTTAAAAAACCGTCGAGTCATCTACTTTAACTCAGTTTCCTGGAAAATGAGTGTGTCCGAACATTTGGGTATACTTTCAAATAAATAATGAATGTTTGTATTATAGATACATAAACAGAATCTTAAAAAATAAGTACAGAGTATTCTTTAGTTCACTATTTTACGATCTGCAAAGCTCATTTCGTGGATTATAGCATAGTGCTTTTGTTTGTTGGTTGGTTTTTGTGTTTAGTCACAGTTGTGGATTAATTTCCATGTTTTATATTATATTCTAAGTCTCCTGACTCTCTCTGACTCTGGAGAGTCAGGAGACATAGATGCTATTCTTAGTACTGCCACAAAATAATTGTATAAGCTTGGATAAACTACCAGATCTCTTTGGACTTTAATTTTTTCATTCATAAAGTGAGAGGGGATTAGATTTAAGTATCTTTATGGTCCCAAATAGTTCTAAATTGTACTTTGTGAATTTCTGTCTTTGGAGGAAAAAAAGAGATATTTTGAAAGTACGAAAATGACCATTTTGTAATACCATCTCCTGCATCTGTTTTCCCCTGGGGCACTATCTTTTCTTCTGGGTATGCTCTGAACATAACCCCTTGACTGTATCCTACCTTTCTGCCTGTGCCCTTGTTATGCAACTTTTAGTTATCCTTTTTGTTTTGGATTTTTTCACATCTTTTTGAAAATACAGACACCGAAAGTGGAACTAAAACCACGCTGGCCTGTCAGTGCTGAGTCTGATATTTTTATGGCATTTTTCTTATCCAGGGAGGTAGAACTGTCTTTTGAATGAACATCCTATACCCTTTATGCTCTGCTATTTGGGAGAACAGTGTTACTCTGAACACAGCATTGAATGTTGTAAGATTTGAGCCTTGGCACTACCACGTACTACTAGATTGCCATAGGATTCTTGGGCTAGTCATTTAACCTCTCGAAGCCTCATTTTCTGTTGCTTAGTACATACAACCTGTTTCCTCCCCCAGGAGGCTGTGAGGATTGAGGAATGTTATATATATGAAAGTGTTTTCTAAAATATAAAGATTTGGCTGGGCGCGGTGGCTCACGCCTGTAATCCCAGCACTTTGGGAGGCCGAGGCGGGTGGATCACGAGGTCAAGAGATCGAGACCACCCTGGTCAACATGGTGAAACCCCGTCTCTACTAAAGATAAAAAAAATTAGCTGGGCATGGTGGCGCGTGCCTGTAATCCCAGCTACTCGGGAGGCTGAGGCAGGAGAATTGCCTGAACCCAGGAGGCGGAGGTTGTGGTGAGCCGAGATCGCGCCATTGCACTCCAGCCTGGGTAACAAGAGCGAGACTCCGTCTCAAAATATATATATATATATATATATATATATATATATAAAGATTTATGTTCTTATAGTAGTTGTTTCCACCCCAGTACAGTGTGTATTCTAAAGTCAATATTTATTGAGTAACTATTCTGAGGAGAATCAGTAAGAAGTTTATAATCTTGGGCTGGGGGTTTATATAAAGTTAAGTGCTAAGTACCACAAGAAAGGTATAGCCTAAATTTCTGCAAAAGTTTAGAGATTATTTCTGGCTGGAGGTGTTTAACAATAGCACTATATGTCTTACATTTATTTTGTAGACCATTATATATTTGAAAAACCATTCTTGGACTTAGGCAGGTTTTCCATATTAGGCCAGTACCATTTGGTTTTTATTTATAAATACAGTAGCTTGGTTGTTTTCTATAATTAAGCAACTATTTCTACTTTTTGGTTTTTTTTGAGACGGAGTTTCGGTGTTGTTACCCAGGCTGGAGTGCAATGGCACAATCTCGGCTCACCGCAACCTCCGCCTCCTGGGTTCAAGCAATTCTCCTACCTCAGCCTCCTGAGTAGCTGGGATTACAGGCACACACCACCACGCCCAGCTAAGTTTTTGTATTTTCAGTAGAGACGGGGTTTCACCATGTTGACCAGGATGGTCTCGATTTCTTGACCTCGTGATCCACCCGCCTCGGCCTCCCAAAGTGCTGGGTTTATAGGTGTGAGCCACCTCGCCTGGCCTCTACTTTTTTTTTTTTTTGAGATAACTCCAACTCTTGGTGTCATTTGCTAATTTACTTGCATTTTCATCTTCTGGTTCATTGACGAGGATTACTAAATTTTGATACAGGATTTACGCTTTTAGAGGTTTTTTTTTTGTTGTTTTTATTTTGAGACTGGGTTTTGCTCTGGCTCTGTCACCAAGGCTGGGGTTTAGTGACGCAATCCTGGCTCACTGCAATCTCTGCCTCCTGCTTCGAACCTTCTCCTGCCTCAGCCTCCCAAGTATCTGGGATTACAGGTGCCGGGCAGTGTGGCTTGCTAATTTTTTTGGAGAGACAGAGTTTTGCCATGTTGGCATGGTTGGTCTTGAACTCCTGGGCTCAAGTGATCCACCCACCTCGGCCTCCCTCAGGGTGAGCCACTGCACCTGGCCCTTTTAGTGTATTTCTTAAAATATCTTTCAAGATGGGCTTGGAAACTGTGGCTCTCTAGCAATATACTTATATCCAAAATATTTGTAGTTTATTAATGAAGTCGTGTGCGGTCCCTTCTCAAGCACAGACTACTTACCATGCACGTTGTCTGCCCTCCTCCCATGGGCCTGTCCCACATAAGGGAGATTGCTTCACAGAATTTCCTTGTCTGTCACCTTAGTCTGTTTAGACTTGGTCAGATTAGAGCCACTTGATTGTAGGATTGGCTTTAGAGCTTTCCTTGCTGGCAGAGTTAAGTTTATTCATCTCCAGTTATTAGTCACCATGTCCTTTTTTTTTTAAGAGATTGGTTACAAATATTTATCCTTCCTTCAGTTTTTTGGGAAACTTTCTAGGGCTTCTGTGTGTTCTTAGCCCTGGTGATCTGGCTATAGCAGTAAAGTTATTTATGTGTATATAGAATTATTATGTTGCCTTAAGGTAGAAAAGGAAAATTAAATCTTTTTCATCCGTGTTCAGTTAAATATAAAATGGGTTATTTTTAGAGGAGAGATGGTTTAATCTGATTATCTTTCAACAGGATTTCTGGAATCCATAGGATATAAAACGATGCTGCTGCGTATTTATCCGTCAGCACGCAGTTTAGTTGGAGAGTACTTGTTAGTCCATTGCCTTACCAAGATAAATACTCATCTACTAGTTGAACGACTGAATGCACTTTTACCTCTTTACACTGATGCCAGTGTTAATCTGAATTATGCTGCTTATTCCTTTCCTTTTCTTTGTATTAGAACTAGAGGCTCCTCCTTCAGTGCAAATAACTAGTAGAATGTATTATTCTTATTGCACTGTTATAGTTACTGTTCGTTAGATGACATTCACCTTTTCAAAGAGGAAGTATGCATTTGTTAGACTGGGTGGCAGAAATATATATTTCTTTGTTATTCTACATGTTGGGAGTAAGGCAGTACTAGATATAAGAAAAATTTATATAAAAATATTTAAATCATATTGACATGGGAATTTACTTTTGTTTTATTTCCCCATTTTCCTTCTTATACATTCCATAATTTCACACAAAATTAGTATCTAATTATTATAAAACTAGAAAATTCTGAAAAGCATTAATAAAAAAGCCATCTTTAATTCTAGCACCCTGTAATAAGTACGATCTCCTTTTGTCTGCCAGTCTGTCTAAATATACTTACCGAACTCTGTTAGCCATATTGGTAGTTTTCAACATTTCACATCTTAAGGACCACCTGCTGTCTACTGCTTGATTAAAGAACTAAAGGTCAAGGCAACAGAAACAGCCCGCGTTTTACAAGTATATTTATATTTTTGCACACATTATGTTAGTGCCTTAACAATTGTTATAAAGACTTCGCCTCTAACGCAGATGTTTTCTGATCACTCTTGGTGACACTTGACCTACCAATTAAGAATGACTAGGTTGGCCGGGCGTGGTGGCTCAAGCCTGTAATCCCAGCACTTTGGGAGGCCAAGGCGTGTGGATCATGAGTCAAGAGATCAAGACCATCCTGGTCAACATGGTGAAAACCCGTGTCTACTAAAAATACAAAAAAATTAGCTGGGCATGGTGGCGTGTGCCTGTAATCCCAGCTACTCAGGAGGCTGAGGCAGGAGAATTGGCTGAACCCAGGAGGCAGAGGTTGCGGTGAGCCGAGGTCGCGCCATTGCACCCCAGCCTGGGTAACAAGAGTGAAACTGTCTCAAAAAAAAAAGAATGACTAGGTAGAACGGTCAGAATTTATGAGCAGAGTTGAAAGTCCTAATATGGGCCTTAGATCTTGTTAAACTAGTTTGGATAGTTTCAGATAGGCACTAGCATCTGTGCAGATTACTCTGTGGGCTTGAACAGACTTCTCAGTTATAATTTTGTGTAATTCATCATGACAGATTTGAATCCAGGAATATTTGTCTTTATGTAATATTAGTGCATCTATAATGCATAAGGACTTTTATTCCTCCTCACTTGCTAAACATGCTAGTCTTCACGACTGCTTTATTGATCCTACGTCTGGGCAGGACGATATCCTGTATATTCTGCCTCCAAAATAACTCTTCACTGTGGCTCTACTTCTTTGATCCTGAAGTTTCTTCCTTATTTAGGTTTTACTTTCTTTTCAGTGTATTATGGAAGTTTCTTGACTGCCTGCATTCTTTCATTCCCCTCCTGCTATATGCTATAGTACTTTCTTACCATTTGTAAGGTTTCTTTCCTCCTTTTCTTCCTTTATTATAGTTTTCGACGATTTATTTTAGAAAATTTAAGAACTGTATGTACACAGAAAATGAACTTTATTTTATGGAAATA
The DNA here is from genome assembly GCA_028533165.1 of Leontopithecus rosalia. Taxonomy (NCBI): domain Eukaryota; kingdom Metazoa; phylum Chordata; class Mammalia; order Primates; family Cebidae; genus Leontopithecus; species Leontopithecus rosalia. Next base: position 5,534,001 of record CM052655.1, on the reverse strand, counting down.
ACCACTATGAGCCTTATGGCATCTTTCGTTTTTTTTTTTTCTGTGTATGTGTGGAATGCACACTTGTGCATATATAGATACTTTTAAAATTAGATCAGTCTGGGCATTCTTCTTCTTCTCCTTTTTTTCTTTTGAGACGGAGTTTTGCTCTTGTTACCCAGGCTGGAGTGTAGTGGCGCCATCTCGGCTCACCGCAACCTCTGCCTCCTGGGTTCAGGCAATTCTCCTGCCTCAACCTCCCGAGTAGCTGGGATTACAGGCACTCCACCGTGCCCAGCTAATGTTTTGTATTTTTAGTAGAGATGGGGTTGGGCATTCTTTTACCTGTGAAAAGACCCTCAATATTCTTTGAACATTTTCCCATGTCTACTTTTGTTTATTTATAATATAGATATATTGTGAGTTATGCCTTCTTGCTGGACATTTAGATCTTTAGGTTCTTTCCTTCCTTTCCTCCCTCCCTCCCTCCTTCTGTACTTCCTTCTTTCCCTCCCAGTATTGCAATATCCTTGTAGCTAAATTGTTTGGGCAGATCAGTAGTTATTCTTTAGGATAGTTGAGTAATAACATAATCTCTGTTATGTGTATTTTCTCTCTTTGTTTTGGTGGGTCTGGAATTTTTTATCTTAAAAGCCCTTCATTAGTCTGGCCCCTGCCTGCCTTTCTGACCTGATTTCCTATCCTTTTCTCACACCCTTCATTTACACCAAACCATTTGTGCTTTCAAAAATGTGCCTTACTCACACATATCTATTTGCCCTCCTTTCTTATCCACCCAGTAAATGCTCTTTAAGCTTTCCAGCCTACACCTATGTGTGTTCTTGATTTCCCTAGTCAGTTAGGTGGCTCCTCCTTTTCATCTTGTGTATGCTTCTATTGGAATATTTCTAAAATTTTAGGAAATTATTAGTTTGGTACAGAAGTAGTTGCAGTTTTTGCCATTAAAAGTAATAGCAAACTCCGCAGTTAGTTTTGCACCGTCCCCTCTACTAAGCTGTGAGTACCTATTGCAGGGACATTGTTCTAGCAATCTTTCCCTTTCCAGCACCTAACATATAATGGGTCCTTAATAAATGTTTAATTTTGAGATCTGGGGAAAAGCAGATCTCTAAAATGGCATAAAAAATTAAATATACTTTAAATTTACCTCAAAATACCCTAAGAAAAAGTTACTTGATTGAAAAATGTTAATGGGGAACATAGCTACTATAGTTTTTTAAAAAAAATGTGTCATAAATGATTGGGAAAATATGTAAGTCATTTATGCCTGCATTTAATGTTGAAACTATAGTTTTGTTAGCCTTAGCATAATTTAAGTGAAATGAAAGCTTCTTCCTTAAGTTTTTATGTGAGCATGAATATTTAACTATGGTGTATCAACAAATTCAGGGCCAGCGTTTAAACTCTCAGTCATGTCATGGTATTTTCATGGCGGCATTGAATATGATAGAAGCCGGACTGAAGTACATGCAGTAGTCACTGGGAAGGGAGAATGTTTGGAGACATGAAAAGACACCATGTTTCTGAAGATAATGTTAACTGATACCATAATTAAAGAGCCGAGGATGATTGATCTGATCTTGTCATCATCTCTTTATATCTTCGGATTTTGGCTCAATCATTCAAAATGATGGCTACTTTCTTTTTTTTTTGAGACGGAGTTCTGCTCTTGTTACCCAGGCTGGAGTGCAATGGCGCGATCTCGGCTCACAGCAACCTCCGCCTCCTGGGTTCAGGCAATTCTCCTGCCTCAGCCTCCTGAGTAGCTGGGATTACAGGCACGTGCCACCATGCCCAGCTAATTTTTTGTATTTTTAGTAGAGATGTGGTTTCACCATGTTGACCGGGATGGTCTCCATCTCTTGACCTCATGATCTACCTGCCTCAGCCTCCCTTTCTTTGGTCTTAAATTTCTGTCCTAAAAGCTCCAGCTTCTTTCCCATTGTTTTTTTAAATGTTAGATAGTTAAATATTTTATAATTTCTTTTACACTGGGCCAACTTAAAGTGTGCTACAGTTAATAACTCTTGACCATATGTAGCAACTATTTTGTGCTGGCAGCCAATTAAGTCAGTTTCGTTTATCATTGTTTTCTTAGCACTTAGCACAGTTTCTTAGTGCTTGGTACTATATTATGATAGGTTATACTAATTGGTGTGTTATTGTAATATTTTTTCCTCTTTTTCTTTTTTAAAGGTAATGTGGCTTTAGGTAATCTACAGATAAAAGAAAATGCCCTGGTAAGTTTTTTTTTTTTTTTAAACTACGCTAATAGCTCACTTAATTTGGTAAGTTCTTAGAAACCTTTGCTTATTAGGCATCTGATACCTGGTACCAGAAAAAATAATGGAATCACTCAAAGAAGGACTACTTGTTTAACCAATTGCTATTGGAAAATCTGAGATTAAAGAGTTAGAAATTTTTTCCCGTAATAATCAAAATAGTATCCCTTGGAAAATGGAGTGTTTTTCCTTAATCTAATTTGACTGTACAGTTTTGTGGTTGACTTTTTCCTTACAGAAATATTTTTCTTCGGAAGTATCTTTACATATTTTTGAGATAAATGAGAGTTTAATTTAAAATGATATATCTAATAAATAATTATATTTTGGAAATATATTTAGTGTCATTTGAGTTGAAAACAAACAAAACAATGCCCCCCACCACTAGGTTTGTATTTAGCTTATTGGGCTAAATGTGAGTTTAGTTAATTTCTAGTTATTGTCTAGTTAATTTCTTAATTTTTTCTTTTTTTTGAGACGGAATCTCCCTCTGTCGCCCAGGCTGGAGTGTAGTAGTGCAATCTTGGCTCACTGCAACCTGCACCTCCTGGGTTCAAACAGTTCTCCTGCCTCAGCCTCTCTAGTAGCTGGGATTACAGGTGCCTTGCCTGGCTAATTTGTGCTTATTGACAGCAAAGGTTTTTAGTAGACATGGGGTTTTGCCCTGTTGGCCAGGCTGGTCTCCAACTCCAAACCTCAGGTGATCTGCCTGCCTCAGCCTCCCAAAGTGTTGGGATTACAGGTGTTGAGCCACTGCACCTGTCCTAACTTCTTGTTTTTTTTTTTGATCTTTTAGCATGAGTTTAATCAACTTTAAAGTGGAGTTAAGTATAAAACAAAATCAGGTAAATTGATTATTTTAGTTAATTATTACCTATATTTTGGTGGCCAGATTTTTATAGTATTAGAGTATTAAACAATGAGATGGCCAGGTGCAGTGGCTCACGCCTGTAATCCCAGCATTTTGGGAGGCCGAGGTGGGTGGATCATGAGGTCAAGAGATCGAGACTATCCTGGTTGACATGGTGAAACCCCGTCTCTACTAAAAATACAAAAAATTAGCTGGGCATGGTGGTGCGTGCCTGTAATCCCAGCTACTCAGGAGGCTGAGGCAGGAGAATTGCCTGAACCCAGGAGACGGAGGTTTTGGTGAGCCGAGATTGCGCCATTGCACTCCAGCCTGGGTAACAAGAGTGAAACTCCGTCTCAAAAAAAAAACCAAACAAAAAACCCACAAAAAACAATAAGATGAGAAGTCGAGCCTGGCGTATAGCAGGTGCTCAAAATATTGAAGTCTTTTCCTCTGTTTTATATAGGATGTTACAACTTTTAAATTTTAAACAAAAATTTGACCTTTTGATTCTGTTGTTAAAGATAGGGTTTTTTTCCCCCTCTATTTATGACACTATAAATAGAATTGTAGTGACAGGATATATATCAGCATACTTAGGAGTCAAATTATTTGTATTCTGTTTTAGCCTAATTAAAGTTTTGGGTGTAATTAAATAAACTATTTTGTAATTTATGTTTTTTATTAACTCAAAGTAGCCTCCTTTTTTCAGTTAAATTAGATTGATGAGGTTTCACTTGGATATGAGTTCTTTACATTTATTTTTTGTGAAAATTATTTCAGGAGGATTAAAATGAGCATGAGACCTCCTTTTTGGAAGTATGTAGTTTGTAGTTTGTATCCTGTATAATGTGAATTCTCTTGAATTTATTTTTCTTGTCCTCCAGAGGACAGAGCTGCCCTTGTTAACAGCAGGTTTTTTTTTTGGGGGGGGGGTCTAAAAAAGACTTTTTATCCAAAGCTATTGTAATAGTATTTTGTTCAATTCCTGTTTACCTAGAATGCAGATGTAATCAGTTGATCAGGTAAATTGATTATTTTGGTTATTACCTATATTTCGCTGGTCAAATTTTTATAGTATTAGTATATATTAAGTTACACCTAACAGAATGGCTGTACTAACTGGTTTAATTTTTAATAATTCTAAAGACTCAGGTGATCATTATGAGTGTCAGTTATTGTTTAGTATTCTATGAATAAAAACAGTTATTTGAACTGTTAAGTTCAAATATAGTTAAGTTATAGTTCTAGTTCTAGTTATATAAGTTCAAATATAGTTAAGTGAATAAACCTTCACTTAACTATGTTCCAAACAACTAGGTATGGGTAAGTGAAGGTTTATTATTATTCGTTGGTACCTGTCTGTAGCTTACCTAAAGCAAACGCTAATTCGGTAAATAATATTTTGGGAATCTAGCTTTTCTTTTAAGATTAAAATTTATTCATTTACTAAATATATTTGAATGAGAATTGTTGTTCTATATTGTTTTCAACTAATTTATGCAAAAAGACTATTCTTTTTCCTTGTTCTGGTATTTTAGATAAACATTGTCCATCTGTTTACATTCATTTGATTTGATTTTAATTTCCATTAGATTTGGTTCACTTACAGCAGGTAACCGGTTTATCTGGTTATTTAACTACAAACTTTCTGTTTTTCCTATTTATCATTTTGTTTCTCTTGTTAATTCTTTGAAGTCAAAGTTTAAGTTGTAAAACTCATTTTTTTTGAGATGGAGTTTTGTTCTTGTCCTTAGACTGGAGTGCAGTGGCGGGATCTCGGCTTACTGTAACCTCCGCCTGTCAGGTTCAGGCAGTTCTCCTGCCTAATCCTCCCAAAAAGCTAGGAGTCCAGGCTCCTGCCACCATGATGGCTAATTTTTTTAAAATTTTAAGTAGAGATGGGTTTTCTTCTTGTTGGCCAGGCTGGTCTCCAACTCCTGACCTTAGGTGATTCACCTGCCTTGGCCTCCCAAAGTGCTGGGATTACAGGCGTGAGCCACCGTGCCTGGCCAATAAAACTTTTTTTTTTAGTTATAAAACATGTCCTTTATGAGTTATTCAAATATAAAAAATTTGTTTTTTGTTTTTCTTTAGAGATGTATATTTAAATGATCAGACAAAAGTGATTTTGGGGGTGGCTTAATAATTTAAGATGTCCTTTACATTTTCTCTTTCTTCTAAAGAGTGAATTGGATGTTCCTTTTAAAGTCAAGGCTGGCCAAATTGGTAAGTACTTTAGTCTTCATTTGAATTATTCTTAGTCCTTTCAGTTTTCTATTTTGCTTGTGTTATCTAACCTAAAAAAATCTTTGACTAAAAGTGTGAGATTTTTTAAAAATACGTTAATTAGAGCTTGTAGAGTTCTGAGCCTAATGTATATTATGTATAAAATATGCACACTTCTTATTTTTTATGACAAAAGGTAGAAAATGGAAGGATATTTGTACTACAGTGGCATTCTTCAGGTTTTGGTTCCACCACGCAAAATATACCCCCATTTTCAAATTAGATTTCCATTTATGTGCTTTTTCTTTAAATGCGAAAGTAGTATAATTTGCAGACTCTCATAGGTAAACTGTAAATGGAGCTTATTTCCTTCATGTTTTGTTCAACCATTTTCACTTGATGTATTATGCAGCAATGTGGTATGGAGGATATGTTTTGGTAAGTACAAAGTCTCTCTCTTTGCAGTTAAACTCCCACACTAAGACTGTCTATAAGTAAATATATATCTTTGTGGAATACATTTTTTAATAGGACATTTAATTTACAAAGTTTTCCCATGTAGTCCATGCTATCTGGTTTTTATTTTTATTTATTTAATTTATATTTTGAAAAAGTTTAGATTTAGGTGGTCCATGTGCATGTTTGTTACATATGTATATTGAGTAATCATGGGGAATGGGTTTCTAGTGTATCTGTCACTCAAATATTGAACTTTGTATCCAACAGGTAATCTTTCAACCTTCACCCTTCTCCTTCAATCCCTACCCCTTTTTGGAGTCCCCAGTGTCTATTATTTTCATTAATTTTTTTTACTTTTAATTTTTGTGGATACATAGTAGGAATATATATTTATGGGGTACATGCGATATTTTGGTACAGGCATACAGTGTGTAATAATCACATCAGGATGAATTAGGTTTCCATCACCTAAAGTATTTATTCTTTCTTTATGTTACAAGCAATCTAATTAATACTCTTAGTTATTTTAAAATGTACAGTCAATGTTGTTGACTGCAGTCATCCTGTTGTGCTATCAAATACCCGGTCTTACTCATTTTGTCTAACTATATTTTTGTATTCATTAACCATCCTCCCCTATTACTCCTCCTAGCCTCTAGTGACCATGGTTTTACTCTCTGTCTCCATGAGTTCAGTTATTTTAATTTTTAGTTACAGCAAGTAATTGAGTACCTGTGAAGTCTGTCTCTCTGTGCTTGTCTTATTTCACTAACATAATGCCCTCCATTTCCATCCATGTTGCTGCAGATGGAAGGATCTCACTCTTTTTATGGCTGAATAGTACTCCACTGTGTATATATACCACATTTTCTTTAATCATTCATCTGTTGATAGACACTTAGGTTGCTTCCAAATCTTGGCTATTGTGAACGGTGCTGCATTAAACATGAGAGTGCTGGTATCTCTTCAATATACTGATTTCCTTTGTGTTGGTTGTATACCCAGTAGTGGGATTGGTGGATCATATGGTAGTTCTGTTTTTAGTGTTTTGAGGAACCCTTGAATTGTTCTCCACAGTGGCCGTGATAATTTAGATTCCCATCAACAGTATGCAAGGTCTTCCTTTTCTCCACATCCTTGCCAGCATTTATTTCCTGTCTTTTGGATAAAAGCCATTTTAAGTGAGGTGAGGTGGTATCTCATTGCAGTTTTGATTTACATTTCTCTGAGGATGTGATGTTGAGCACCTTTTCGTGTTCCTGTTTGCCATTTGTGTGTCTTCTTTTGAGAAATGTCTATTCGGATCTTTTGCCCATTTTCAAATCATATTTTTAGATTTTTTTCTATGGAGTTGTTTGAGCTCCTTATATATTACGGTTATTAATTCCTTAACTCTTACTTACCCTGGCAATGTCTCTATGGAGCTCAGTGTACTCCAATGGCTGTTAAGCATCTGTCTGTGTGTGCCCATTGTTTAGATCCCACCGTTAAGTGAGAATATACAGTGTTAGATTTTCCACCTTTGAGTTGGTTTACTTAAGATAATGTTCTCCAGTTTTATCCATCCTGCTGCAGGGGACATAATTTTGTTCTTTTTTATGGCTGCATACTATTCCATGGCACATATGTATCCCATGTTCTTTTTCTGATCAACTGTTGATGGACACAGGTTGGTTGCATGACTTTGCTGTTGTGAATAATGCTGTGATACAGACCAGTGAACATAAGAGTGCAGGTGTCTTTTTTAATATAATGATATATTTTCCTTTGGGTAGATACTCGGTAATGGGATTGCTGGGTCTATTTTTAGTTTCTTGAGATAGCTCCATACTGTTTTTCAGAGAGGTTAAACCAGTCTGCATTTTCACCGACAGTACACAAGTGGTCCCTTTTATCTATGTCCATGCCAATGTCTATTACATTTTGACTTTTTAGTAACAGCTGTTCTAGCTGGTGTAAGATAATATCTCAGTGTGGTGTGAATTTTTATTTCTCTGATGATTAATTATCTTGAACATTTTTTTCATGTGTTTGTTGACTGCTTGTATTTCTTCTTTTGAGAAATGTTTATTTCCTTTGCTGTTTTTAATGGGATCTTTTTTTTCTTGTTCATTTGTTTGAGTTCCTTATAGATTCTGAATATCAGTCCTTTGTTGGAGGCATAATTTGCAAATACTTTCTCCCTTTCTGTAGTTTGTCTGTTTACTGTGTTGTTTATTTCTTTTGCTTTGCAGAAGATTTTTAGTTTTAGTTTTTTAAAATTAATTAATTAGTTAATTAATTTAGAGACAACGTCTTGCTCTGTTGTCCAGCCTGGAATGCAGGAGCACAATCAAGGCTTACTGCAGCCTCGACTTGCTGGGCTCAGGGGATTCTCCCACCTCTGCCTCCCAAGTTGCTGACATGACGAATGTGTCACCATACTCCGCTCATTTTTGTATTTTTTGTAGTGACAGGGTTTTGCCATGTGACCCATGGCATTCTTGAACTACTGGGCTCAAGTGATCTACCTGCCTTGGCCTCCCCGAATGCTGGGATTACAAGTCTGAGTCACCACGCTTGTCCTAGAAGCTTCTTAGTTCAACTAGTCCCATTTGTTTAATTTTGTTTTTCTTGAATTTGCTTTTAGGGTCTTTGGCATAAATTCTTTGTCTACGCTGATGTCTAGATGAGTTTTGCCTCAGTTTCTTCTAGGAATTTTATAGTTTCAGGTTTTATGTTTAGGATTTACTTAAAAAATATGTATAAATTACAACCCAAGATGGCTTACTCTTACTTTAGAATTCTACTTGTCCTGTATCCTTTCTTCCAACTTTATCACCCTGCTATTACACCATATCAGTTTTATTCTTTATTCAGTAGTCTCTATTATAGGAAGGCTTTGTCTTTCACTACTCTAGCGTCTCTTAGCAATTATTTGGATTTTGTGTTTGGGTCATATTATATGATATATATGTTTCCTTTTAATATATAAGAATATTTTTATGTTTTGTCTCTTGAAACAGAAATTTTCTTAGATTGAAAGCATCTTTAGGCATGTACAATCTTTATAATTCCTTTTTTTTGGCATACCAAGTATTTATATTAGTTGTTAAATTTCTGCTTAGGTTAAAATATTATACCTAACCTGTAGAGTCACTGTGGGTAATTAAGCTCAAGTGTGATTTGGTTTTCTAAGAGCTAGACATATTTGTGGGTACACTTGAGTCATCCTTTTTCTTAAAAATTTAAAAAATTTTCTGATATGTAAAAGGAGGGAGTAATACATAAAAAACTCAATTCTAGGATCCTTTTGAGAAGTTGGGGGATAATTAGGATAAATGTAGAGAAGAAAAGCTTTAGGGAAAGATAGTCCCTTTCTGGTATGCTAGTTAAAGTGATATTTCCCATTTTTTCAATCTTATGCTCACCAAGGAGTCAATCACATATGTTTTGTTAGGAGATTTTGATATAGTTACAAATATAACAGTACCCATTGTAAATATAAAATCACTGCACTTAGAAATAACCCAGAATGCTGTAGACTTCCCTGACATGTAAGCCATTTGAGAAACAAGCTGAAGAGAAATGAAAATCTAAGTGGAGAAATAATTTGATATTTTATTCTTGGAAATAGGTACCAGGTAAAACTGGCTTACCTCCATATCTATCTAGGGGACCCCAAATATTTCGTCTTACAATACATTGTTTTATTTTCTCTTTAGTTTGTTATACAGTTTTTCAGTTCTTTGAACTTTGAGCATTTTCATTTAAAAATGATTTTAAATATGTAAAACCACCAGTGATTCTAGTGGTGTAAGTAACTTAATTATTCACATACAAGCATGACTTAGTTGAATCAGAATCTTTTCTCCTGAAAATCTTGATTAGTAGCTCTGAGAGAACTATAGATTTTAAATATAATTTAAAAAATTATGATGAAGGAAGGTATTTTATTTTGGAACATGTAAAGCTTTATGTGTAGGAAAGGTTTGGATAGAGTTGATATAGAAAGGCAGATTGGATACATTTTGCTGCTTGGAGACCTGGAAAGGGGATACTAGAGATTGGGGTAAGAAACATGGAAAGATTTTAACAGATTTTGCCCATTTCAAAATTTTGCTGAGAGTATGCCCTTTCTGTCTTCTCTCCTTTGCCTTGAATAGGCTTTCAATAAAACCCCAAACTTGGGACAGTAATACTAGGGCCATAGTTCGTCTGTGTCATGAGTGAAAGCTTTTGTGGGCTCACCTCAGGAGGACCTGACATTAATACCATTGTTTCCAAGAGAGAATATGTGTTCTGTCTTCTAAGTGATTTATAAATAGATATTTGGAATATAACTGGTCTGAGTTGTCTGTGACTCATAACGCTATTCTTGAAACAGTATTAGAGTTTGTCTCTTCCTGTTGTGATAATTTGGTATACTCTCAAAATTCCATTTGCACAAAGTTCTTTGCATCTCTTCTCTATGTTGCTGCTTCAATGCTGGTAGCTTGTGTAGGTATTATTTTACTGTTCATCGGTAAAGATTTATTTGTTGATGTGGATAGAAGAGCATATGCAGTATTAATACTATCAACTATTGTGCACCAAATCTGGTTCAGCATCCTTACTGATAATCTGGTCACTGCTTAAGTCGCTAGATAGACTTAAGCAATTCACTTCACTTCTCTAGGACTGAGTTTCCTTTTTTTTTTAAGTTTGTAATAATAGCTGCCTTATTCATTTTACAGTTTTTGAATATTAAATGGATAATGGTTATCAAAATATTTTGTATTGAAAAATAAAAATTATAATGTGAATTTTTACTTAAGAGTAATTTTATGTGGAAAAGACCATTGTAAACTTCAGTGCTGGAGTTTTTTCATCTTTTTTGAGTGATATACATAGTGTATGCATGAAGAGTTTTTTATACTTTTTCTCTAACGGAAAGTGAGAGAATTATGTCTTCTTGAGCAGTCAAATAAGAATTTAAGGTTGAAATTATGTTTCTTTAGATAAATTAACTTTGAAGATTCCTTGGAAAAACCTTTATGGAGAAGCAGTTGTTGCGACCCTAGAGGGATTATACCTGCTTGTTGTCCCTGGAGCAAGTACGTTATTTTTGGTTATAACCACTCATTAACATCACATTGAAATTAAATTCTTACCTAAGTATTTTAGTACATTTATTTATTAAGATAGAAGGTAATTTAAATAAACCAGTCAGACATATGTGCATACAGTTTGAATATGTATGAACATATATAACCACATTTGTGTATAAAGTATTTTTGTTGTTGAAAATTTAATTTATTTTTGCAATTTATTCTTTCTGTGAGTACTTGTTTTGCAACTAGGGCTTCCTGTTGAGCTGAATTAGGCTCAGCTAATAAGAAATGAAGTGAAGGAAATCTTTGAAAGTATCCTGATGTGTTAATCTGCAGATTTGAATATTGAAAAATTTACTTTTTTTCCCATTTTATTGCTTCGGGTTTTGAGAGAATGTTCTCTCAAAAATTTGTAAAATTGGTAATTTTTTCCTTAGAAATTGTAGTATTTTAATTTTTAATTAATGTTTTAAAGTAATGATGTTTAAGTAATATCTTTATTTTTTTTTCATTTGTAAGAACAATATAATGTTAAGTTTGGATATTTTAGGGAAAATTTACAATTTCTCAACCATTATACAAATACAGTTTTAATTTTTACATTTTGCTCTTCAGTCTTTAGCCTATGCATACGTGATTTTCAGTAGCTGTTACCACATTATATATACAACATTGATCTGGCCTTTAATTATATACATTTTTGATGTGTTTGACAGTTTTCATGATGGCAGTGACAGTTTTGAAAGGCTGTATGGTATTCTGTTGTGGGCTAACAACTGCTTTTTGCTTTATAGTCAATATTATAAATATGTCATTATAGATCTTTTTAATTCTTTTTTTTTTTAATTTTTTGAGATGAAATTTTGCTCTTGTTGCCTAGGCTGGAGTACAGTGGCGAATTCTTAGCTCACCACAACCTCTGCCTCCTGGGTTCAAGCAATTCTCCTGTCTTAGCCTCCTGGGTAGCTGGGATTACAGTCATGTGCCACCACATCTGGCTAATTTTTTGTATTTTTAGTAGAGATGGGGTTTCACCATGTTGGCCAGGATAGTCTTGATCTCTTGACCTCGTGATCCACCTGCTTCGGCCTCTCTAAGTGCTGGGATTACAGGTGTGAGCCACCGTGCCTGGCCAGATCTTTTTAATTCTTTTGTGTTATTTCTTTACATTGGATGATCAGAAAGCGATTACTAGATAAAAAGGGCTTACATATTTTCTGATTGTTGATATATATTCTGAATTACTTTCTGAAAGTTTAAAAAATCAATATATATTGATCCCAGGTAGTATTGGATAATAAATTATTTTGTAATTTCTTAAAATTGACCACTGACAGAGCAATATTCTGGTGTACTTTCTGTATTCCCTGTTTCTCCTTCTTATCTTTGTTTTCACCCTCCTCCGCTCTCCCTTTTTCCTACCTTCCTTTCTCGCTGTAATTTCTTTTCCTCCCTCCTCCTTTTTGTGTTTAAGTTTTTGTAAGTGAATAGGAATGATATAGGTTTAAACATTTTGTAAAACTTTTCTAAAAATTTGAAAGTATTTTTGTATTGCAGAAAGATTACATACTTAGACAATCATAAGGAGGCTGAACTTTATCCATTTGTTTATTTATGAATTCCATTTGTGTGAATTGACTATATATTTTTAGGTATTAAGTACGATGCTGAAAAAGAAGAAAAATCCTTGCAGGATATTAAACAGAAGGAGCTATCTCGAATTGAAGAAGCCCTTCAAAAAGCAGCAGAAAAAGGTAAAAAGTTTGTTTTAGATAAATTTAGATCTAGCTATATTTTAGATATATTTAGTTTCCTTTAAAGAGGATGCTTTCATAAGCCTTCATAAGCTGCAGTTGTAAAGAAATAATTTTTAAGAAGTCTCAAAATATTGGTATATTTTCATGACTCACATTTAGGAAAAAGTAATTGCCTTTTTTCTGTAAGTGTTTTATCATGCTGCTAATTTGATTTTTTCACTTTTCTTAAGTAGTCATTTTTATTGTGCTACTTTAGGAGACTTTCCAAATTTAGAGTATTTGCAGGCCTGTTTATTTTGGCCAAATGTTAATTAATAGTTTCTTTGTGTTCGTTTTTACCTGTGTTCTTGCTAGATAATGAGGTAAAGCATAATGCTATAGTGAAATGATGTTTAGGGGAAATGCTGCTGTAATTCTAGTCCTAGCTGTCTCCCTTCATGTTGTACAGGATAATAAAAAAACAACAAAACAAAACAACTGGGTTCTTCAGGTTTTAACATTTTAACATCTTGCCTTATGTTTACATTTTTGTTTTTATCTAAAAATAAATCTGATGACCTTGATTTGGGTTATAGAGCAAGAATAAGGGTAAGATGAAAGAGGATCTGTAGAGTGATGAATTGAAGGACTTTTCTAGACATCCAGTGTTTATCTCTTTTAAGTCAATCAGCAATTGCTGATTAGGGTATAAAGGTCATTAGCATTTTATATAATTTTTATGTCATTTGGTGGCATGTGTATATATTTTTATGATGAAGATAATCTTGCTTGAAAGATAAAGCCAATATTGAGTTAGAAATTATGTTAATTATATTTAGATATAATAAGATTTCTTTTCTTAACTTAAGCTGCTGACTTTTAATTGAATCAATTAGAAATCTTATTTAAAAATAGCTTGTTCCTTAAAGTTTTTAATCAGAGTTTTAAATTCTTGCTCAAAGTATTTTTTTCTTATGCAGAAATATTGATTATTTTATTAAAATTTACTAAGCTATTTATAAAACAGAGCTTACCATAGTGGAAGAAATTTTCTAAACGCCTCAACATTCTTTTCCTTATTTTCACTCTTAAGCTTATTTTGTCTTCCTGCTGAAGCTTAAGTATCTGTATTTTTAGGAAAACAGTTTTTAAAAAATTTATAGTACCTTTGTGTGGCAAATAAAGCAAGACGAGAATGGTTTTGTTTCATGACAGTTCAGTGTGATTTTTTTTCTTCATATTCAATTTTGGCCAATTAACATATATAAAAATAGTACTATAAAAATGAAGACCACGAATTGGAGAGCACTAGAGTTTCACCTTCTTTCTTTAAACTATTCAGATTAGGATATTGACATGTCTGTTCACCAACAAGTGTATTGATATCTACTTAGAGATACTGATATATAATTACACATTTATCATTTGTAATTCCATAAATTATATGTGTGTGTGTGTGTGTGTGTGCGTGTGTATATATATATATATAGTTACGCACCAAATCTCAAGCTCCACCTTTTTTCAAGATGGAGCATAACTTGTTTTTGCTTAAAAAATGCTTTAGTATTTTCAGTCACCTGTAAGAAAAGGCGTGGTATATAGTCTCATTTGTTTTAGTAGTTGACAGTTTAATTGGTAATATGATTATCTATTTTACACACATTTCATACTTAGGAAATTTTGACTCCTGGGTCTTCAGTGCTGAGAAAACTGATAATTGGGTCTGACAAAGAGGCTATGATGAATGGTTTGACATACAGGATGTACATCTGTAGTATCTTATGTGATCTTGATACTACATCTGTAGTATCTTGTGTGAATGGAACTATTAGGCCTATGTCGTTTATAGTAATGACAAAACAGCTTGGATGTACATCTGTAGTATCTTGTGTTGAATGGAACTATTAGGCCTATGCCGTGTATAGTAATGACGTCACAGCTTGGATGTACATCTGTAGTATCTTGTGTGAATGGAACTATTAGGCCTATGCCGTGTATAGTAATGACGTCACAGCTTGGATGTACATCTGTAGTATCTTGTGTGAATGGAACTATTAGGCCTATGCCCTGTATAGTAATGACACCATAGCTTGGATGATAAAATTTGTTCTTTTTATACAGAATTGAAATTCAACAAGTGAAACTGTTTTAACATGTTACATTTGTCAAAAAAAGTTTTGAGTCTAAAAGATGAATTCAGGAATTGGGAAGTATATTTATTCTTTTCTTAACTGTTAAGAAATAGATTTAATTACATTGCAATTTTTTTCCCTCATTTCTATGGATATGAGTCACATCTTATAATATTATTCATGTGAATGATAGAAGACAACCCTGACCTTTATATATTTTACATTTTACCATTATTAGTAATTATTACTTAATTATACTTTATTTTTCTACTTTTCATTGATATTAAAAGCACAAATGCACCATTGCACATGTATAGGGACTCAGAGAGGGAAGGGAAGGAGGTGATTCAACTCTAAGCAGCACATGATAAAAATGAAAACAATTAATGCTGATCGGCTCAAAAAAAAAAAAAAAGCATTTTGACCTAAGTTGTTTTATTTGATAAAAACATACTGTTTCCCACTATCATAGGAATAAAAGGAAATTGAAATGTAACTATGAGTTTATTTCTAGAAAATTTGCTCAACTGTAAAAATAAAAACCGAAATGTAACTATAAGTTCATTTCTAGAAAATTTGCTCAACTGTAAAAATAAACTCTGATATTTTTCTCCTTTTATTTCTTTTGAGTGAGTCTTTTCCTGTGAAGGCTATCATAAAGAGAAAGATTATATTCCTAGTAAGTCCAAAAGATTTGCAAATGCTAGATTCTGTACCTAAGATGTTGGATTTTATCAAAGTAATACATACACACAGTTGAAAATCAATATTTTGGCTAAGAAGACATGACGAAAAATGGCAGTTCATTCAGACCAACTCCTTTGATTTAATTATATATATATATATATATATATATATATATATATATATATATATAGAGAGAGAGAGAGAGAGAGAGAGAGAGAGAGAGAGAGAGAGAGAGAGAGAGAGTGTCAGTCTTGCTCTGTTGCCAGGTGCTAGGCTGGAGTGCAGTGGTGGGATCTCGGCTCACTGCAACCTCCACCTCCCAGGTTCAAGCAGTTGTCCTGCGTCAGCCTCCTGAGTAGCTGGGACTACAGGTGCATGACACCATGCCCAGCTAATTTTTGTATTTTTTAGTAGAGACGGGGTTTCGCCATGTTGGCCAGGATGGTCTCAATGTCTTGACCTCGTGATCCGCTCACCTCGGCCTCCCAAAGGGCTGGGATTACAGGCGTGAGCCACCGTGCCCGGCCTGAGTTAATTATATATATATATATTTAGCAATGTTAACATCTGTCATTAATCTAGTTCATTAATCTAGGGCACTATCTAGGACTTCCTGTACGGTAGTGAAGGAGTTTACTTCTCTTACTGTCTCCTTGCACCCTGAATTCTCCTTCCCATTTTCTCATAATAAGGACATATCATAATTTTTGGTCAATTGCTAGTCAGTACTTAGATTACTGTGACAATACAATTGTTGATTACTGCACAGGTTAGATGATATATGTGTTAGGCAGTTTTTATATTGCTATAAAGGAATACCTGAGACTGGATAATTTATGAAGAAAAGAGTTTTAATTGGCTCACAGTTCTGCAGGCTTTATAGGAAGCATGGTGCTATCACTTGCTCCTGGTGAAGGCCTCAGGAAGCTTTCAATTATGGCAGAAGGTGAAGTGAAAGCAGGCATTACATCCTTTATGGGGGACCCACCCCCTTAATCCAATCATTTCACATCAGGCCCCACCTCCAACTTTGGGAATCGCATTTGAACATGAGATTTGGAGGGGACCAATCCAAACCATATTAGTGTACTATGACTGTATTTCCTTTCTTTTACAACCTTTTGGTTTTCTTGAATTTGTGAATACTTTCTTCTTATTTGCTTAGTCTTGTATATAAATTTCTTTTTAATTCTTTTTCACATGCTACATGAAATTTGTGTTATCTGAGTATTGATATTATTTTCCAATCGTGTAAAGCCATTTGTTGGTACTCTCTACCACCCTCTTGTCTTTTGGAGTTTCCCCTCTGAACCAATTGTTTTTTAGACCAGTGCACAGCTGTCATCTTAGGACTGGTCTTAATTGCTCTTCTGTGGTTAATTCCCTGTTTCCTGGGTCCTCTGCCTTCTTTTTCTTCCTTAGCTTACTCATTTGTTTTGCTAGAACACATCTAGAAGCTTTTAAGAATGGATGCATTGGGTATAATTTTGAAAATTCTTTCAAGGGTGAATGTCTTTGTGTTCGATGTGTCTGGGGCTAGAATGCTAGGTTAAAAATTAGAATTTTGGAGGCAATGTTTTCTAGCTTCCGGGTTCATTTGAAAAAATTCTGATGCCAGTCTGTACATTGTTGGAAGCAAAAAAAAAAAAAATTACAGAGTCCTTGGACCCTCCTGTCAATTCAAATACCTTACATTTTAAATGGGCAAATAAGAAATTTGCATAATAATAAGCAAGAGAAAGTGCTGAGTCCCATCAAAGAAGTACTGACTGTTTTATGGGAGTTCAGAATGAACATGTCATATTCAGTCAAACAGATCAGGATAGATTCTGTGACAGTGTGTATTTCAACTGGGTTTAAAAGATGGATCTGCAGAAAGGAGAGCAGGCATTCTAGGTACAGGAGGCAGTGAGGTGGAAAAGTATAGATCATCTGTGGGCACAGCTAACAGTTTGGTAGTCTGATAGAGATTAGTTGGATTTAGGACTGGAAAGCTAAGTTTAGATCAGTTTTAAGAGATTTGCATGCTCTAATGATGTTAATGGTAATGACAGTGAAAGCAGCTGACCTTTATTGAGCATTTACTATTCACCAGTCACTCTTCAAAATACTTTATATGAATTAACCCATTAATAGTCACATGCTGTCTAAGTGCTGTTGTTCCCATCTTACAGTTGAGGAAAGTGAAAGTTAAATAACTTGTTCTAGGTCACATGGTTAGAAAATAGTAGAGCTAGAATTTGAACCCAGTCTGGCTCTAGATCTTGTATTCTTAACCCTGTACAATGTGAACTTTCATCTGTAGCCAGTGGGGAAGTAAGTTTTCCATTTTCTTTCTTTAAGAGTCCAGGGAATCACATGATCAGAGCTATGATTTAAGGAAGTTAAACTTGCAGTGTTTTCTAGGGTAGACTGGATTTGGAGAGTGGAGTGGCAGATGCTATCTAGCCATCATTAACAAGAATGGATGTAAAGGATTCAGACAGTGTATCTAAAGAGACCAGCTCACACTAAAGTAAGATGAGATCATTTCAGCTGACTGTAAAATTAGTGTCAAATATCACAGTAATGTTTCATTCTGAAAATGGGCAAAATGGCATGCAAAAAGAGAACCAAAATAGCAGATTTTTGCACTGTTTGAAAACTTGTCAAAGATTTCAGTGAGCTGTTAGGCATAATTGATATTTATCTGCCTCACATAATTTGAAATGATTATTATAATTTTAGTTGTTAAGTCGTTTTGTTTTAATATTATGAAAATAAAGTTTTTGTGTTAAAAGAACAAAAATGATGTCACTGTGACTATTTCCTTAGAAATAAATAGTTTTGGTATTACCACATTTTAATGGTCCTGTTACATGATTTCTAATTATTTGAAATTAAATTTAGGCATATTTTACATGTGAAATTAAAGGTGTCTTTAAATTGCTTTGCATTTTGATTACTGCTGCCATGTGGATGCAGGCACACATTCGGGGGAGTTTATATATGGCTTGGAAAACTTTGTTTACAAGGACATCAAGCCTGGTGGGTATGCATGGTTAATTATATTCAACTATGTCAACATATTCTTGTATATGCTTGTGCTTTTGGTGGAGTCCATTTGATGGCATGACATCCTTTTAGAAAATATGGAAATGGAATTTGTGGTTTCCCCCTTTACCATCGTTTCCTTTTCCTTACCTGTAGTTATTTATTCATTCACTAAATATTTGAATGTCTTCTTGTGGCAGTCACTGTGCTGGATGATGCTAGATGTTTGTGGGGTGAACAAACATAATTCACTGTTATTATGAAGTTTATAATGTGATCTACAATTAACTTTCAGATTTGGCTACCCTGTTGACATTAGTTCTAGAGTTCTGAATTAAGTAGTTTCTGAATTAAGCAGTTCCTCTCTGATAGTGGTGGTTTTGAAACATAAAAAGCAATAAAGTGGATTTTTAAAAAAAATTCAGAACCTTGATAGGAGGTATTTCTCTGAGCTCCCTCTCATGTCCTCTGATTCGTTTCACCTCTGTAGTAGCTCTGAAAGTACCTCTAGACTGCTGTTCTGTACAGCATATTGAAATTTCAAGCTTCACAAAATGGAAATTAAAGGCTTACTGTTTGTATTCAGATTTATAATATGATTCTTTTATGTACTAGGAAGTCTACCAACTACATTAAAATAATAATATTTTACAGAATCGAATTTGTTAAACTTTATGTTTTATATCACTCTTCAAGAGCTTGTTGTATTAATTCAGTCATACTTAAAATTTGTTTTGATCAAATGGCAAGTGGGTCTGTATCTTGAAATTTAAACAGTAAACATTGTGTGAGAATATTTCTATAGCTAGGAACTTTAACATGTTGATTCATTATGACAAATGGAAGAAGATTTTTCAAGGCAGACTTCACAGCATTAGGTGATACTATCCTGAGGTATTCCTCTGAGCTTCCCTTCTACTCCTTTCTTAAGTGTGGCTGGCTCTGTTAATTTATCTTATAGTTACTTTGTTTAATATAAAAGTTAGCATGGAAATACTCATGGCTCACTGTCTGGTTTTGTAGGCTGTAGTCAAACCAGCTCACTGTAGACTGGACAGCACTGTTAAAAACAGCAGACTGTAACAGCAGAGACTATAAAAGAAAACCTCAGTGATTCATTTTTTTAAAAAAGATACATTAGCCTAGATAAAAAATGAGGTCCAGAATGTTGGTGCTTCTGAAAAGAGAATAGTTTATTTTACTGATGATATCTTCCTTCACTTGGCTAAGACTCAACGTGTGGTTCATGATCGTTCTCTTTTCAGTTTCTGAGCGTATATTATTTCCTCATTTGATATTACTTTTTTTTTATTCTAAAGCAATGGATCTCAAAAAGTCAGAATGATTTTCATAATAATACTGAACGTAATTTAGTTTTTCTTTTGCTGACATATTCATTGCTGGTACAAAAGCAATAGTGTGTAAACTTGCTGGCTGCCGTAGCTTGATTCAAGGTAGTGGCACCAAACTATACTAGCAGTCACTGTGTTCTTCACTACCATGCACTCACAGTAAGCAAAACAAAATGAAAAAATTGCCAGTTTTTACTTACGAATTCCCTTGATGAAGTAGAAAGTTTTAAATTTTAATAAACTTCAGCCCTTGAGCATGTCTCTAATATTTTGTGCAACAGCAGAGAAAGTATGCCTGAAGTATTTCTGCAAGCTGAAGTGAGATGATGGTCTCAAGGAAAAGTACTTGTGCAGACGTTTGAGTTGTGAGCTGAGCTAGTTGCTTTTTTTTCTGGAAAACCTTTTACTTGGAAGAATCACAGACTACCATTATTCAGATTTGGTTGTTTGGTAGACACCTCACCAAAACCACTCCAAGGAAAACAACTGGCAATATTTGTTGCCAATGATAAAATTTGAGCTCTTGAGCAGAAGTTTGAAAAACTTCTATTTGCCACCTTGAGATCAACAACTTCCCAGTAATACTTTAAGACTTTTCTGATGAGATTGGTGGTAATATTAACAGATGTGACTTTTGATGTCAAATAATGAAATGACTTGACATTTAGAAGATTTGCGTAATTCAATAAAGCAACATTTCCAAGGGATGATAAAATACATACATGTGTAAAGGGTTCATTTAAAGTACAAGATGGACTAATTGATTTTAATTTGTATGAAAAATTCATTGATAGGGTTTCAGATTCCATGATGCAGCTACCTTTAAGAAACTTCCATTTGTTGGATTTGATATAACATCTGTAATTTCATAAGGCATTGAAAATGCTCCTCCCTTTTCTAGTTATATATCTAGAATGAGATCACATTTTCATCATGTCCTTCAGTTAACATATCTCAACAGATTGATGGCAGAAGCAGATATGCTAATCCAACTGTCTTCTACTAAGTCAGACACTAAAAAGAGTTGTAAGAATGTTAAACCATGCGACTTTTTTCAGTAAAACTTAGTGTTATGTAATGGCTTATTATTTTTAAATAAACTCATAATTTTTTTCAGTTTTTATTTCTGATATGGTGACTATCGGTATTTATAACCCACATAAATAAAAAGTGCTTTAGAGTCCTCAAGTTTTTTTATTTATTTTTTATTGCATTTTAGGTTTTGGGGTACATGTGAAGAACATGTGTACACACATGGCAGTGTGGTTTGCTGCCTTCCTCCCCATCACCTATATCTGGCATTTCTCCCCATGTTTTCCCTCCCCAACTCCCTACCTCCCGCTGTCCTACCCCTATTTTTTCCCACAGACCCCAGTGTGTGATGCTCCCTTCCCTGTGTCCATGTGTTTTCATTGTTCAACACCCACCTATGAGTGAGAAAGTGCAGTGTTTGATTTTCTGTTCTTGTGTCAGTTTGCTGAGAATGATGGCTTCCAGGTTCATCCATGTCCCTACAAAGGACACAAACTCATCGTTTTTTTGTGGCTGCATAGTATTCCATGGTGTGTATGTGCCACATTTTCCCTATCCAGTCTATCATTGATGGGCATTTGGGTTGGTTCCAGGTCTTTGCTATTGTAAACAGTGCTGCAATGAACATTCGTGTGCATGTGTCCTTATATAACAGAACGATTTATAATCCTTTGGATATATACCCAGTAATGGGATTGCTGGGTCAAATGGAATTTCTATTTCTAGGTCCCTGTGGAATTGCCACACTGTCTTCCACAATGGTTGAACTAATTTACACCCCCACCAACAGTATAAAAGTGTTCTATTTCTCCACATCCTCTCCAGTATCTGTTGTCTCCAGCTTTTTAATGACCACCATTCTAACTGGTTTGAGATGGTATCTCAATGTAATTTTGATTTGCATTTCTCTAATGACCAGTGAGGATGAGCATTTTTTCATACGTTTGTTGGCCTCATATATGTCCTTTTTTGAAAAGTGTCTGTTCATATCCTTCACCCACTTTTAAATGGGTTTGTTTGTTTTTTTCTTTTAAATTTGTTTTAGTTCTTTGTTGATTCTGGATATCAGCCCTTTGTCAGACGGGTAGCTTGCAAAAATTTTTTCTTATTCTGTTGGTTGCAGATTCACTCTAATGACTGTTTCTTTTGCTGTGCAGAAGCTGTGGAGTTTGATTAGGTCCCATTTGTCCATTTTGCTTTTGTTGCCAATCCTTTTAGTGTTTTAGTCATGAAGTCCTTGCTTATGCCTATGTCCTGAATGGTTTTGCCTAGATTTTCTTCTAGGGTTTTTATGATGTTAGTTCTTATGTTTAAGTCTTTAATCCATCTGGAGTTAATTTCAGTGTAAGCAGTCAGGAAGGGGTCCACCTTCTGCTTTCTGCATATGGCTAGCCAGTTTTCCCAACACCATGTATTAAACAGGGAATTCTTTCCCCATTGCTTGTTTTTGTCAGGTTTGTCAAAGATCAGATGGTTGTAGATGTGTGATGTTGCCTCCGAGGCCTCTGTTCCATTCCATTGTTCTATATCTCTGTTTTGGTACCAGTACCATGCTGTTTTGATTACTATAGCCTTGCGGTATAGTTTGAAGTCAGGTAGCGTGATGCCTCCAGCTTTGTTCTTTTTGCTTAGAATTGACTTGACTATGTGGGTTCTCTTTTGGTTTCATATGAAGTTTAAGGTGGTTTTTTCCAGTTCTGTGAAGAAGGTCATTGGTAGCTTGATGGGGATAGCGTTGAATCTGTAAATTACTTTGGGCAGTATGGCCATTTTCATGATATTGATTCTTCCTAACCATGAACATGGAATGTTTCTCCATCTGTTTGTGTCCTCTCTTATTTCATCGAGCAGTGGTTTGTAGTTCTTGAAGAGGTCCTTTATGTTCTTTGTTAGTTGTATTCCTAGGTATTTTATTCTCTTTGTAGCGATTGTGAATGGCAGTTCGTTCTTGATTTGGCTCTCTTAAGCCTGTTTCTGTCAATTCATTAGACTCATTCTCCATCCAGCTTTGTTCCCTTGGTGGTGAGGAGTTGTGATCCCACGGAGGAGGAGAGGCATTCTGGTTTTGGGTGTTTTCATCCTTTTTGTGCTGGTTTCTTCCTGTCTTTGTGCATTTATTTACCTGCAGTCTTTGTAGTTGTTGACTTTCAGATGGGGTCTCTGAGTGGCTGTCCGGTTTGTTGATGATGAAGTTATTTCTTTCTGTTTCTTAGTTTTCCTTCTAAAAGTCAGGCCCCTCTGCTGTAGGACTCCTGAGGTCCACTCCAGGTCCTGCTTGCCTGGGGATCACCTGCAGCAGCTGCAGAACAGTAAGGGTTGCTGCCAGTTTCTTCTTCTGCTATCTTTGTCCCAGAAGGATACCCACCAGATGTCAGTCAGAGCTCTCCTTTACGAGGTGACTCTTTGGATATATTGGGGTCAGGGAGTTGCTTGAGGAGACAGCCTGTCCTTTATAGGAGCTCAGGTGCTGAGCTGTGAGCTCTGTTGTTCCATTCAGAGCTGCTGGGCAGGTATGTTTAAGTCTGCTGCAGCAGAACTCATAAACACCTTTTTTCCCACCAGGTGCTCTGTCCTGGGGAGGTAGGGCTTTATTTATAGGTTTCTGTCATGCTGCTGCCTTTTTTCAGGGCTGCCTTGCCCAGCGAGGAGGCAGCCTAGTCAGAATCTGCCTGCAGAGGCTTTGCTGAGCAGCTGTGGGCTCTGCCGTGTGAACTTCCCTGCAGTCCTGTTTATAGGGGTATAGTTAGAACTGCCTCAGCAATGGCGGCCCACCTCTGTAATGGTAGACTGCCTCGGCAATGGCGGGCTGCCTCAGCAGTGGCATACAACCTCAGTAGTGGTGGACTGCCCTGGTAGTGGTGGATGCCCCTCCCCCAGAGAGCTGGACCATCCTGGGTTCTGCTGTGCTTGCTGTGAAACTCTCAATCCAGAGTGTTTCAGATTGCTGTTTTTTTGTGGGGGTGGGACTGGCCGAGCCTGATTACCTGGCTCCCTGCCTCAGACCCTTTTTTTAAATCAGTTGAATGGGCGACTGTCTCCCAGGCATCTCAGTCACCAGTTGAAATGGCTCCTGGATTTGTGTGATTTCTTGTGTGTAGATCTGCTGAGCTGGCTGAAACATCCACTGCAGACTAGTGGCGCTTTTTTGCCGAGGAATCTCCTTGCCTAGCTCCCTATTTCAGTCCTCTTTCAGTTGAACGGGCGACTCTGTCTCCGAGGCATCTCAGTCAACAGTTGAAACGGCACCTGGATTTGTGTGATTTCTTGTGCATAGACTCGCTGCGCTGGCTGAAACATCCACTGCAGACTCGTGGCGCTTTTTGCCGGGGAATCTCCTTGCCTAGCTCTCTGTTTCAGTCCCCTTTTTTTCAGTTGAACGGGCGACTCTGTCTCCCAGGCGTTCTTGTCGCCTGTTGAAAAGGCGCCCGGATTTGGGTGAGATTTTGTGCAGAGACCCACTTTGCCCACTGAAACAGCCGCTCAGAGATTCATGGCACTTTTTTTGCCTGGGAATCTCTTGGCCTGGCTCTCTGTTTCAGTTCCTGTTTTATCAGTTGAGTGGGCGACTCTGTTTCCCTGGTGCTCCAGTCACCAGCTAAAATGGCATACGGACCCATGTACTTTGTGCAGAGACCCGTGGTGCTGGCCAAAACAGCTGTGCTGGCAACCCGTAGGGCTCCTACACCTGGGAATCTCCTGATCTGTGGGCAATAAAAATCTGTCTGGAAATGCAACATCCACTCACCCTCTGCGCTCTCTCTGGGAGTTGCAATCCTGAGCTGCTCCTAATCGGCCATCTTGGAGTCCTTGAGTTTTAGATGTTAATGGCTTGTGAAACCAGAATGTTTGAGAACTGCTTTATTGTGTAGTTGAGAATCATAAATTTATTATTTATTGGATTAATTAGAAATTTTTTCTAAAGTGCTGCATAGCACTAAAATTACATTTAAACTGTTAAGACAGGTTTAAACATGGTGTATCTGTCATTGAGATGAAAGACAGAATATGGGGCTAGAACAAATATGAAACCAGAAATATAATTGGTCAGGTAAGAAGAGAATTTAAACCCAGGCAGCTGAGTCTGTCTTTGAAAGCTGTTCTACCAAGTGGAATGGTTTTCATGGCTAGTCTGGCTTTCTTGCTTGTTTCTTTTCAAATGGTATTTCTTTGAAAACTTACTCTTTTTATGTATGTTTGATTTGTGAATAGAACAGAGTCAGTGACTTTTATGGTGGCAAGAATTACTGGTGTATCACTATCCTGATTGTGTTACATTACTTATTAAATGTTTTCTTCTTGAAACTGAGGATTTTATTTTGTAGTTTAGGATTTGTTTTTTAATTTTTATAGTGGCAGAACAATTTGCTTTTAAAAATCAAGGAAGAACAAATTAAAAATTATTCTCTTAAATATATATAACATTAATTTAGTTGGATGTGGATTTCTTTTAATCCATTTGAACAGAGAAGTATTGTATGTTTTGTGCCTAGGTATTAGGATAATCTCTGACCTAATGAAGTCTTCTGCCTGATGGCAGGACAATTAAACACATACTTCAGATGCTTTATAATCACTGTTTATGCAGTTCTGTGTAAGGTACAGGCCCTGGGCTACTTGGAGGAGTTTAAGAAGGCTTCACACAGGCAGCAGTGCTGGACCTGAGATTTAGAAGCTGCCTAGGAGTTCGCCCGGTGAAGAACTTCAGGGAAGGCGACACAAGTTCAGGGAATGACATATGTAGAGGCATTCGGCATTAGAAAGCATGGCTTGTTTTGGAAAGTATCAATATTTCTGTAGTATCCAATGCAAGGATGCATGGCAGGAGATAGAACAGGACAGGGAGGTAGGGGTCACTTCATAAAAGGACATTCTTTATTGAGTAAACACATTTTAATTTTGTCTGGCAGGTTGCAGAGAGAATGTAAATAATTTTGAGCAAGAGATTAACAAGCTGTAATTAGTTTTTTAAAACATGTCAATCTGGTAACAGTATAGAAGGACCTTTAGTAGGTGAGGCTGGAGAGTGTAGAGACCAGTTGATAAAACAGAGACTGCCTCAAGAGTTCAGACTGGAAGTGATGCCTGGTACGAAGTTGAGTAGGAAGATTTGTAAGTTGAGTAAGACAGGTGTTGGTAAATGCCAGAATGCAGTTAGGCAGTGTCAAAAGAAAAATGAGGTTTTAAAGGAACTGCTAATCAAATTCAGTGTACAGTCCAATGTAGATGTTATGCCCACTGAATATTCTTTATATCCTTGAGTCATTAAATAATTTTGTGTGTGAAGTGTATCATCCAAACTTACCTTTCATTTCATCTGTGTGCCTATGTTCCTACCGTATGTTTATCAAAACCGTCTTCTGAAAATTTTATATTCTGTCATTGTTACATTTCCGATATTTTGGTAATGTTGAAATTAAAGTGTAACTTTGTAAAGTCATTGATACTGTGAATGGCATTGGGAATGGAGATTTTATCCAATTTTGGTATAATTATACCTGCCAATGTCTTTTCTGGATTAAAGAAGGTTATTCTTTACTGTAGAAGGTTATTCTAGACTAAAGAAGATTTGTGAATTTGTGTTTATATTGAAGTAGCAGGTCAGTTTAGAATAAGGTAAGGTGAGTTGTGCCAGAATTTGCTGTCAGGAAGAATTCTGTTGTTTTTTCTTTCTGTCCTGTAGTCTGCTAACTTGAATTTTATCCTTTTCTCACTAAAATGCTTCCACTGAGAAGGACGTAAACGTAAAAAGCACAAAAAACATTTTAAGAAACCTTTTAAAGGTCTTGATCGTTCAAAAGGTAGGTAAAGTAGTTTTATACCATGGTGTTGTTTATACACATTGCTACTTTATTTCTGACTTGGAATGTGAAATGAGTGTTAGATTCCAGTTGGAAGGTGAAATGAATGTCAGATAAACAGTATAACTTCAAAAACATTTTAGGAAGAGGTGATACAGGCATTAAATATGAACAAAAATGCCAAAAAAATTTTAGGTTGGAAATGCATATTAAAATATAAATAAAGACACTATGGCTGTAATTTCCATTGAGTAGTGCCTTAGCTGTCCTTTGGTTATTAATTTTGATACGTTAATTAATTTTGAGGTGTATGAGAATTTCAACTTTTGAGCTTCTGTTTTTCTGTTTTTTAATAGATAAGCCAAAAGAAACCAAAAAGGATACATTTGTGGAAAAATTGGCAACTCAAGTAATAAAAAATGTACAAGTAAAAATCACAGGCATTCACATTAAATATGAAGATGATGTAAGTAATTTTTATTTACTCAGTTTAAGTTAATAATTAAATATGTATTTTATAATATTTTTGACTTTTCTACATATGGATTATCTGTACCCATTTTTAAATCCAAGATTGATTTTTTTCTTATGAGTACACTACCATATGTTCTTGTATTAGGCTAGTTTTATTGAGCATTTAGGACATAAATATACTATAAAATTACCATGTGTTCTTTTCTGAAGCTGGTAAAAGAGGTTTTTGGGTTGTCCTCAATTATCCTCTGTTATTATTTTTTTTTAATGTTGAGACTCATCATATTAAAACTTTAAGGAACTAATTTTTGCTTTCTGCTGACAAAAGAGTTAATTCTAAAAGGCGATGAAAAAACTGTTGGTAATGTTAATTGCCCAAAAAATGACTAAGACTCTGGTCACCTGACTGTAGTCTCATTTGTTTTATATTCCACTGAGTTGGATTGAAAACCCACAGCTGTTCACACACATGCGGAACAGTAATTGCACAGAAGAAACCAAACTCACTCATAATCAGAAGTGTGACATGAGCTGATTCAGAACTGTTTAACTGGCTAATTTTAATTAAAATGTAACATTTTTTGAACTATATGTATTGCTTTGTTTAAAAGTTCGAAATGTAAGGAATCTTGAATTTTTTCATTTATCTAGGAACTTGGAAATGTTCATTGCTTCTAAAAATGAGTTTTTTGCATTCTTTTTGTTTTTAAGTTGCCCTAAGTTTGAATTGAATTAAAGCAATACTGACATTTCTAGATTTTATTTTTCTTTTCTTGATAAGTTCCCTGTGTAACTTGAAAGTCAGCAGGTGACACTTGTAGATTTTCAAATTACACCATCTCTGTGATACCCACTTTATCTCTTGGCTTAATGGAGTCATTAAAATGAATTGTGTTAACAAATAAATGTCTTGAAGAAACCTAACTCATAAATGCCTTGTTAATGACAAACTTAAGAAAATGTGAAGTGTGCTCAAAACATTATGAAAGTAGAAGAATTATCATTAAAATCCTGTGTGAAGAAAAGCGATCCTGGATACACTGTTGGTGGGAATGTAAATTACTCCAGCCATTTTGGAAGACAGTGGGGAGTTTCCTCAGAAAACTGAAAATCAAATTACTGTAGGAGCTAGCAGTCCCATTTTAATTTGTAATGTTAAGCTTTATCATAGGTTTATATATATATGAAAAAGCATAGCATATTTAGGGTTTGGTACCATTTGTGGTTGGAGACATCCAATAGGGAGCTTGGAACATATCTCCCGAGGATAAGAGGATATTGATTTCAATTCCTATGTATCCAAAGGGGTCAAAATCAGTATTTCAGAGAGAAGGCTGCATTCCCTAGTTCATGTTAGCACTATTCACTCTAGAGAAGATTGCTCATCAATGCATCAATGGATAAATAAAATGTATATATACACAATGGAATACTATTCAGCCTTTAAAAAGGCAGAAATTCTTTCATCTACAAAATTATTTATTAAGAAATGGGTGTATCAAAGATAGACTGGATAAGGAAAATATGGCACATATACACGGTGGAATATGATGCAGCCATAAAAAAGGGTGAGTTTGTGTCCTTTGCAGGGACATGGATGAAGCTGGAAACCATAATTCTCAGCAAAGTAACAGAAGAACAGAAAACCAAACATTACATATTCTCACTCATAAGTGGGAGTTGAATGATGAGAACACATGGACGCAGGGAGGGGAACATCACACACTGGGGCCAGTAGTGGGGTAGGGGGCTAGGGGAGGGATAGAAGTGGGCAGGGGGCTAGGGGAGGGATGACATTAGGAGAAATACCTAATATAGATGGTGGGTTGATGGGGTGCAGCAAACCACCATGTTATGTGTATATTTATGTAACCTGCACGTTCTGCACATGTACCCCAGAACTTGAAGTATAATAATAATAATAAAGAAATGGGTTTAGAGAAAATATAATTTATCACAGAGATGCTCACTGGATAATAACTGTGGTTTATAGGCAATACATTAGCAACTGAGGGTTGTCTTTAATAAAACTAATGACAGTTTCTTCAGAATGAGGTGCAAGTTATTTTGAGCTAGTTATCTCTAAGTATAAAGAGATGACTGTGGGAATGAAGGAAAATATTTTGCCACAAATCATCATATATCTGATGTTAATTAAAAATAACTTATAAAGCTATTCATACTTCTCAAATGTACCACATGGATTTTTTTCCATTTGAGAAAAGTGTATGTGACTAAACTCTGGAATCCCAGTTGGATGATTTGGAACATTATCTTTTTCCCTTCTCCCTAATTTCCTTAGTTTCTGCCGTGATCAAGCAACTCTATAAGACTTTTCTTTAAGATGTCTAAAACAGTGATACTGTGCACATTTGATATAGTTTAAGCACTGCGGATTGCAACTTAGATATTGAAGATGAGAAATAGAGCAAAAACTTGAATACAAATCCAACTGAGTTGTATGACTTAACTTGTAAACACATTTCCCTTTGCTGCTTATTGTAAAGGACATGGATTCACCTTCACCATCAGTGTTTTTTACTCTTATTTTTTCTTTTTTGGTAGGTCACTGATCCAAAGCGGCCTCTTTCATTTGGTGTCACACTGGGAGAGCTTAGTCTGTTGGTAATGTTTGCTTTATTCAAAACTTCTGTGGAACCTGTAAAGTATTATTCTGAAGTCACAGGGTAAATTGTCTAAAATCAACTGTACTGTAAAGAACTATGATTTTAAAAATGTATTACCATGCTACAACTTTTCCAGAAGTTTACGATTTTTAGTGATGCTATTATTACATTTTAAAATTATTTTTAATTGTCTTTCCATATAACAGGTATCAAAATGTCGTTATCGAATAATCTGAAAGAAAAAAAGCTGTATCTTAAACATGGGAAAGTAGGGGAAGATGAATTTCTGTAGAAATTCATACCTATACTCATTTTGGTATAGGTAAATGGAATTTCTAAATAGGTTCTAGATATATATATATGTTTATGTGTGTGTGCGTATGCATCTCTGGGCTATATGTAAATTAATTGTTTTTGATGATTTTATAATAAGTTTTTCTTGTAATGGTCTTTAAGGGTAGACAGTTGCGTATATATATTATACAGACACAACTCTCTACCCTTAAATATACATATAGGCTGGACATGTATATATGTATATATAAAATATATAGGCTGGATTTTTTTCTATTTTTTTACCATCAGTATATTTTACTGTTATATACATATAGGCTGTACCTTTTTTTTTCTATTATGGGCAACTAAGTGGTAGGAAACATGTTTTAGGGTATGTAATTAAAGACAGATAGCTGAATCAGGTTTTGCTATGGAGAAGATGTGGTTCACTTAGATACTTTTAAAGTTAAGGACAGTGAACCGTAAATGATACCAGACAAGTTTGCCTTCTTACTACTTATATGAGAGGGCCTCAGTAGGGAAAGAAGAGGAAGAAGAATAGAAGGGCAGTAGACTGCCAGAGAAACAGGAAAAGAAGGACACGGTTATATGGAAGGCTTAACAATGTTATGGGCGTATAGAGAAGCAGAGACACACATTGAGTTGAAGAACAGAGCAGAAACAATAAAGAAAAAGAGAGCTGAAGAAACAAAGGAAAGGAGGTGAAGGAAGCTAGTGTTTAATATACTGTTTATCCTTTGCCATTTCCAAAATGAATTTGAAGAAACTTTTGATAAGAAGAAATGTACAGTAACACCTTTAACAAGGGTAGAATCTGTGTTCTAAAGGATAGAGAAAGAGTTGTTCCAGAAAACGGTATGTATTGATACTGGTCATAAGGGAGCATAGTAACTTTGCGCTTCTAGCAGACAATGCACAAAATACAAAATGGTCATATATCTCCTATTGTCTGATAAAAGATATACTAGTGCATAAGAATATCTAGTTTCCTTAGTGTTTGCTGTTGTTTGACCCTTTGTATCTTTGCTCAGACTCTTGATTCTGCTTTAGTTGTCTGTATTACTCTCTTCCCTTTGTCTGGCTGGTGATTCTACTCAAGTTTTAATACTTATGTGATACATGACCTTTTCTTTCTCATTCTTTTTCATTTCCTTCTTAGAATTTGCCACTCCCTCTTTTATGCTTCCTATTATATTTTATCAAAGACCTGCAAAATAATATTGTACTGGTTACCATGTTAATCTCCTTCTGTTAAAAACACATTCATTCACTAGCATAGTATCTACCTTTCAGTGTTTTTGTG
The DNA here is from genome assembly GCA_028533165.1 of Leontopithecus rosalia. Lineage (NCBI taxonomy): Eukaryota > Metazoa > Chordata > Mammalia > Primates > Cebidae > Leontopithecus > Leontopithecus rosalia. Next base: position 5,502,638 of record CM052655.1, on the reverse strand, counting down.
ATGATTAAATGAGATAGTTTATGAAGACATTCGGCACATTGTCTGGCTCAGTTATTTCCTGCTTCAACTATTACAGTGACTGTTATAACAACAGCAGCACTAGCAGATCTACCTCTTTGTATCCATACCGTTTGTTTTTCTTTGCAGTTACAATCTAACTTTTAAATCTAAAGTTACATTCCCACATCTGATCTGGATCTCGTCTTACCTATGTTACCTATGCCTTACTCATTTTACTCTCCCTCTACTACTCCACTGAAACAGTTCTTAACAGGTGTCTCAGTAAGGCGCTTGCTGCTAAGTAAGTTTAGTATTTGACATTGCTGAACGTGCTGTCCTTGTAGAAACATGTCATGCTGTAATTTCCATACTGTCCTGTTTTTTTTCCTATTTTACAACAACTATTTGTTTGTTTATTTAAGGCCGGGCGCGGTGGCTCACGCCTGTAATCCCAGCACTGTGGGAGGCCGAGGTGGGTGGATCACGAGGTCAAGAGATAGAGACCATCCTGGTCAACATGGTGAAACCCCGTCTCTACTAAAAAAATACAAAAAATTCGCTGGGCACGGTGGCGCGTGCCTGTAATCCCAGCTACTCAGGAGGCTGAGGCAGGAGAATTGCCTGAACCCAGGAGGCGGAGGTTGCGGTGAGCCGAGATCGCGCCATTGCACTCCAGCCTGGGGAACAAGAGTGAAACTCCATCTCAAAAAAAAAAAAAAAAAAAGAAAAGGAATGTGTACCATCTTCAGTAGTATATAGGCTGGCTCTCTGTTTTCATTTATACTCAGTTCTTTCTAGTAATACACATAGTAGCCCAGTAATTATTTCTGAGTGAATGAACTCAGTTAAGTTAGAACCATATCAATTCTCTTTTCATCGTTTCTTTGATTTTGTCTTATAAATATGTAAAGAAATATATAGCTAATATTAACTAACATTAACTACATGTCTTTTCTTCCTATTTCGTTACATTTTACAAGTATTAAAGCACTGTTGTATGATATCTATGCCACATTTCACAGGTATTCTCTTTTTCCTTTTAGACTGCAAATGAACACTGGACTCCATGCATATTAAATGAAGCAGAAAAAATTATATACAAGGTATTATATTGGAATAAATTCTTTTTTAAGTTTTCTAGGTGCACTTAATTTATTTTCTTGAAGAAACATTGGTGGAGCATCATGTGCCCTTGCAGTGTGAGTTAAAAGTCTGGGATCTAGTTTGGGCTATGCTCCCTACTGTGTGACCTTCTGTAATCACTCACCAATTCTGAGATATAGGTTCTTTATCTATCAAATGAAGATATTGGATACAGTTAATATTTCCCAAATGGTACTTTATGAACGTTAGATATTGAGATATTTTTAGATGTTATAGAAAAATATTCTCTGATCAAGTAAGAATTTTGATTGAAGTACTAAGCTATACACAATTAAACAGATATGTTTCTTTTTATATTAAAGTACAGAGCTTCACAATACTTTAAATATGTTAACAAACACTGAATCCCCAAGAGGGATATTTAGTACATAGTTTTCCACTGTATTGATCATAGACTCCTCTCCTACCACCTGTTTTCAGCAAACAGCCATTCATATCTGCTGGAGGAATCATGTCTTTTTTTTTCAGCAAAATACTTACAGGGTCTGTTAAATACTAAATTCTCAATAAATACTTGGTAATTGAATGAATGAGTTCCTTGGAATTAGTATTCTTCGAAGCACAATTTAGCAAATGCTAGACTTAATGAAGTCTGAATAGCATGGATATATTTTCCTCTCATTTTTGTATTATTTTCTTTCTTTTAAAAATTCAAAATGGCATTTGGGTCATTTTGGAGTGGTGAATATGAGAATAATCTTTTAATATTGATTCATAATTTCAGTGTGGTTGATCTCTTTCATTTTTCCCTTACAGCTTATACGACTTGATAGTCTTAGTGCCTACTGGAATGTAAACTGCAGCATGTCCTACCAGAGATCAAGGGAACAGATTTTGGTAATGTTAATGTAAACTTGGAAGAGCTAACTTCACTCCCACTCCCTAAATTTGCTTAATATAAGAGGGCCTTCATGAGGAAAGGGTATCAGCTATTCGTTTAACTTGTATTTCACTAGATCGGAAATTTGAAAAACATCCCTTCAAATCTTTGTGTCTCCAGAAAAGCACTTTTATTTTTTAAGGTTTTTGTAAAATAGTTCACTGGACAATGACATCAGAGCCCATAGAATTAAATTAAGACTGTATTTTTGATTTTTTTACATTCTCATTTTGATGGTATTCTGGTTACATTCTGATATTTCGTGTTAGAATGATTGAGTATTATAAAGATGATACTTTCAGATATAAAGCGTGTATCTTTGACAAATGTTTTAGACATTTCTGATGATGTTTTCTGAATAGTAGAAGATGAATTCACAACTTCAGTATGCTAAATCAGTCTTAGCCATGTTTATTAACGGATAAAGGAAGAACAGTTGGATTTTTAGACCTGGCTAAATTTCAGTGTTCCATCTCTTAATTCTCAGAAAGATCCTGTTCCACCTAATTTACCTTTGACTAGACTGTGTCTGAAATCCCAATGTATAGATATACATTTATGTACATTTTTTCAGAGTCAGAGGGGACATACTACATGATTGTAGACATACAGAATTCTTTAAATTGTCTGCTTCTATATCTTTGACTTGTAAATAATGCTCAGTGTATTTTTCTTACTACCAGTAACAAAGAGAGAAACAAAGATACTGATGTAAGAACCAAGTTTTTTGTGTGTATGTGTGTGTGTCTGAATATATGTGCATTTTCTTTTTTATTCTCTTTCATATTTGTTGTTTAGGATCAGCTGAAAAATGAAATTCTTACAAGTGGAAATATACCTCCAAATTATCAATACAGTAAGTAATAGTAAAAGTTCATTTCACGTTATAGGTAGAAACATAGAATTAAATACATTATTTTAACATACCTGTGTGGTAAAGTTACTTTGTCAAATAAAGTTTATTAATTTTATGCCTTAGTATTATGATACAGCATGTTTGTGTTATAACTATTTAGGAATAGATAGCACACACACAATGGAGAGTAAGAGAGAGAAGGGCAGTATGGCCACGGCCAGCCTTCTTTGAATTCCATGTATTCTTCTTAGCTTGCTATTGTATTCTTTGTTTTAGGATTGAGGTTTTCCTTCTTTTTTCAAAAAAATAACTTAATCTCTGAGATCCTGGTATTCAGGTCACCCTTACCATGTTACTGTTGCAGTGTGACCTTAAACCAGCCACTCTAGAGAGTTTTTTGTGTATGTGAGCTTTTCTGTTTCTGGGCAGCCTCACCTTTATTTTATAACTAGATCTCTAACAAAGCTTCCTCGTTTATTTATTTTTTCCATCTGTTTTCTTTGTTTCAGTTTCGTTCTAATGAAGCTGTTGGTTTATTATGTCTTTACGATTGTTCTCAGCTTTCATACTCATGTTGTTCCATGTTACTCTGGCTCACTGTTGTTTTCTGCATGTTCTTTTGTAACTAATTGCCTCTGGATAATAGTTGGCACTTATGTTATATAGATCCCTGTATTTATGATGACAAAGCTTTCAAGTGCTGCTTGTTTGCAAAAGCATTTAGGTTCACGGATATAGGAAATAGTTAAGAAAAATCTACAATTTCATTCTTAGGCATTTTCCATTTATAACTAGCATTTAAAGCAGGCGAAAAGTTTGTACAATCTTATGCAAGTTGTAATTACCATAAGATATCACAGTTTTTATAGTTTTGATACTGTTCATAGTTAAAATTTATCATTTATCACCTTGGATTCCCCTATTATCTTCCCTGATACACCTTTTTATATTACTTCTCAACCCAAAGATTATTTTCTTTAGTTGATTCTAAGGTTATGTATGTCATGATCATTTTGAAAATCATAAAGAGGTGAGCAGTTTCCTTTTTTGGAATGAATTTTATTCATGATTTTGTTATTAAAATTTGCTAGTGATTAAATAAGACAAAGTTACCACATCTTATTTCCCTTTTTGTGTTAGCATTTTCCGTGAATAGTAAAATCATTAAAGGTCTTGCAGCAAGGAAGAGAAGTCTAATTTCATGCAGACTGTGAATAACCAAGAGTAGGTTGTCTGATTTATACTTTTCTTACCTAGAAGCAAAGGTCTCCAATTTGCACCTTGGAGATTTTGCTTTAACCATTGAGCTTATTATTAGGCAGATAAGTAGAAGCATAAACTGCTGAAATACTTTTGGGTAGTGATTTTGTAGCACATATTTTTGATCATATTTCTTTACTTCTAGTATGACAGTGTTCTCATAGTTATTTATACTTGTTTATATGTAAAAGCATATAAGCATATCTTATGTCTTCCTGTGCGATATAAGTTTTCCAGCCAGTGTCAGCCTCTGCAAAACTCTACATGAATCCTTATGCAGAATCAGAGCTCAAAACGCCCAAACTGGATTGGAACATAGAAGTACAGAATATTGCCATTGAACTTACCAAACCTCAGGTATGATTCATTTGGATATTTGCAGCTTTGATTAGCCTCAAATCTTGACTGCTTTTATTGGTGATTATTACTTCTCTAGTGGTTTGGTGGATTTGAGGGGTTCATTATGTTAATATTTGACTGTTTAAAAATTGTATTTGAAGGAATACGAACTTCAAATTTAAGAAATAGTTTTCTTTTTCTGTTCATCTTTTCCTAAATTGTGGAGAATCATATCAAACTGTAGGGAATGACATTATTTCCATCTGACTCACAATTGTTGATGGAAGATTTTAATGTATTTTTCCCTCCTCAGTTTTTAGTGGAAGACGCTGTTATTAAATATCGTTTCTTTAATTTTTAGAACAGCTATGTTGGCAGCTTTTTCCTTCATTTGTTTCCCAAGCGTGGTTATATGCCCAGAGAGTTGGGATGACAGGCTTGGTGAACTGCAAGTGAAAGGAGGACAGGAGATTTAGCTAATTTAGCTTTTTTGTACAGTTCTGTTCAATCAAGATGTAATGCAAGTTGTGATTTTAGATTTTCTAGTAGCTCTGTTAATAATGTAAAAAGAAAAAGGTAAAATTAACTTTAATAATACATTTTATTAAACTTAACATTTCCAAAATACTAATCATATCAACATGTAATAAATGTAAAAAGTTGTAATGAGATAGTTCACATCTTTTTCTCCCCAAATGTTTGAAATCTTTTATACTTACAATACATTTAAGTTTAGACTAGACACATTTCAAGTGATCAGCAGCTGCATGATAGGTAACCCTGAGTTAGAACTGCATTATGAAAAATTAGAGAGGAGGAAACTAGACTCGCCCTTTTCTTTATTTTCTCTGCTTTCCTGTTACCTCTGGGTGTATGTTTTCCTCCATTTGAGCTGTTTGTCAGATCTATGCAGAATTGCTGTGTTGGTGGTAAGATGGCTGCTTAAATAGCTTTATCTTGCTTTAGTTATGCAATAATTTTTTGCAGCAATTTCAAAATCAGCTCATAGATAGTTACTGCAGAAACGATGGTCCAGAGGAAAAATATATAGTCTTAGAAACAGACATATTTTATGTCATACTTTACAGATACCATATTTCATTGTTTCTCAGTTGTTAATTTAGTTTACATTTTAACATATCTGAAAATAGGATATATATAGGTGATAAGACAGTTTAATTAACAGCAGTTTTCTTTTGTAGTAGAACCTAAAATTTTATTACGACTTAAAATTGATAGTGTCTTAAATTTGATGAAATACAGTATACTTGTAGTTGATAGCATCTTAAGTTTGATTAAAAACAGTATATTTTTGGGTTACCAGGCAACATTGTTCTGGGAATTGGGAGTCTCACTAGACTAAAAAATAGAATGAAATTTAGTCTTTATTTATACGTACAATGTAATAAATAATTTTTTTTAACAGTATTTAAGTATGATCGACCTTTTGGAGTCAGTGGATTATATGGTTAGGAATGCACCTTATAGGAAATACAAGCCTTGTTTACCACTTCATACCAATGGTCGACTATGGTGAGTTAGAATTTCTTTTTTTTATTTTGTGAGAAGCGTATAATCATGTAATTAGGTACGCTCAGAGTTAAGAGACCCTTAAAAGCCATGTAATTCAGCCACTTTTAAAAAAGAGACAAGAATATTAAAAGACAAATAGTAAATATATTGATTACTTATAAAAACAGGAAAACAGCTTTTACTTCTTTTATATGTCCATGTTACTTTTTTCATATGAATATCCACATGTATTTCTGCTCCTAGGTTCTCAAATTCTTTTTTTTCTTTTCTTTTCTTTTTTTTTTTTTGTGACAGGGTCTTACTCTGTTGCCAGGCTCACGGCAGCCTCCACCTCCTGGATTCAAGTGATTCTCCTGCCTCAGCCTCCTGAGTAACTGGGATATAGGCGCGTGCCGCCACACCCAGCTAATTTTTGCATTTTTAGTAGAGACGGGGTTTCTCCATGTTTGCTGGGATGGTCTTGATCTCTTGAACTTGTGATCTGCCTGTCTTGGCATCCCAAAGTGTTGGTGTGAGCCACCATGCCCAGCTGGTTCCCAAATTCTTAACGTTCAAGACATTCAACGTTTTTGTAAAAGTTTTATTGCTTATCAGTCACCCACATAAGCTCAGTGTTATAACCTTACTGGAATACTATTTTCCACATGTAATTTTGTGCCGTTGGGATTTTGCTTTGGCAAAACCTCTTCCTTACGGGTTTTCTTATATCTAAATCTGTTTAAGTCAGATAGTTGCACTGGGAATTGCTGAGCTCTTATAGGAAGACAGTTAAGAAGAACAAAAAATTTTATAATATAAGATCTAAAAAGTCAAGACTCTTTTCCTGCTTTCTCTTAAATCTTTATACTCAAATTTACATTAAAAAATTTGGTTTTCAGGTGGAAATATGCGATTGATTCTGTTCTCGAAGTTCATATAAGAAGGTATACACAGATGTGGTCATGGAGTAACATAAAAAAGCACAGGCAGTTACTCAAGAGTTACAAAATTGCCTACAAAAACAAGTTAATACAGTCTAAAGTCTCAGAAGAAGTACAAAAAGACATTCAGGTATATCTTGCATGTATTAGTGAGAGCTGTTACTTGTCTAATCATCCTTTAATATTATTCTCTATGTAATTTGAATCAAAAAATAATTTTAGGAGGAAAATCATTCACCTCTTTTTGAGAGAGAATCATATGGGAAAATGTAGAATATTTTTTTCCAGTTTTTCTTCTTTTAAAAAACTTTTTCCCCATGTTAATATCAGATAAAATAAGGTTACTGTGAGCGATTTGGGAACAGTGTCTGGTTTTCATAATGATGTTTACAAAGTCAGTATCATAGCTGTTTAAATATGCATTTATTAGAAAGCTATATCTTGTTTTGTTAGTAAAAATCCTGTATTTAAATGGTAGTGGCTTTCTTAAATACTTCAGAATATTATTTATATAAAACAGCTTTTACTTCCCGGGAAAGTGGATGTCTTACCCTTTTAAAAGGTAGAAACACACTGGATATATAATTTTCTTAATGTTAATCTGATTTCAGTTATAGAACTATTTGTACCAGTGTTTCATAACATGAAAAATGAGTTGAATTCCTGTTTTTCTGAAATATATTACAATATCCAGTTTGAAATATTAGAAAAAGCATAGATGTTAGAGTCAGATGGATTTGGGTTCAAATACTGACTTGGATATTTACTGTGTGTTCTTCTGATTATGGACACAAGTTTCACAAACTCTCAGGTCCCATGTTCTCATATATAAAATGAAACAGTATCTGTCTTACAGAGTTGGGAGAACTGCATGAGACAACACATAAAGCACCTGTAACACAGGTCACCTGGTTAATGTTAGAGTCTCCCACATATTTTTATATAAATGCCTACAATCAGATTCTGCTTTAGCCTGCTTGTTGATTTGCAGAATTTTACCATCTTAAATATTATGTGTTTTGTAATGGTACCCTTAGTACAATGGCTATATAATAAAAAGAATAGGGGAGAGTAAGAGGTAAGAACCATAAGGATAATATGTAAAACAAATCCCCTTTCTAAATATTCTTGTTTTCATGTGCACTTATGACTATCTATCAATTATAATGGTGTCACAGAAAAATTATTTTTGTATGTATTTAACGAGGATTTATTTTCTTGGAAAATTCTTACTGTACAAAATTAAAAAATTTGAAAGTCTAGAATACATTCAGATTTATACCATTACTTTCATTAGATCACAAGTACTGATAATGGACTAAATATGCCTAGAAATCATAAAAGAAAGATTTCTTTTATCTGGTGATTACATTTCCTGTTTACAAGTGTCTCTGTTTTTTACAGGACTCGGAGAAAACTCTAGATGTTTTTAACATAATTTTAGCAAGGCAACAAGCACAAGTTGAGGTATTCATTTTTATTAGCTCATTTTATGTTTTAAACATGTTAATACCTTCCTTTAATCCTAGGATCTAGATACTGAAGTTTCATGAGTTGAGGTTTATTGCTTAATTTAGTCTCAGGAGAAAAGAAACTGGAGTATTGAAAAAACTAACATGAAGGGAAAAGAAAACTTTATTTTATTACCATTTTTTTGAGATGGAGCCTTCCTCTGTCTCCCAGGCTGGGGTGCAGTGGCACGATCTCAGCTTACTGCAGCCTCCCTCTCCTGGGTTCGAGCGATTCTCCTATCTCAGCTTCCTGAGTAGTTGGGATCATAGACGCCCTGGTAATTTTTTTTGTATTTTTAGTAGAGATGGGTTTTCGCCATGTTGGCGAGGCTGGTCTTGAACTCCTCAGGTGATCTACCTGCCTTGGCCTCCCATAGTGCTGGGATTACAGGTGTGAGCCACTGTGCCTGCCCACTTAAAAAATTTTATGATGAAAACTCTGAAAAACTCCAGGAAGAACTTAAAAGACGTCTCTACTCCTAACAACTTAGGGTACTACTGCGATCATTTTGGCTCCGCGGTTTTTCTCCCATGCTTGTGTACCTGCTTTCTTACGGTTTTTATCTCCTATTTCTTTTACTTTTTCTTTCCTTTGTTTCTTCTTTCTTCCTTTCCTTGTTCCTTCTCTCCCTCTCCTTTTCTCCTTTCTTTCCTTCCTTTTCTTTCTTTTTTCACTTTCTTCCTTTTTTTCTTTCTTTCTGATAGATTTGTTGTGAAAAGAGGGTGAAGTGAGATTCAAGGACTATTTTCATTTATATCCCTCTTTCTGCCCAGTTAGCAAGCCATCGATGTATATGAATTCTGAAATATAATTGTTTTAAATTAATACTTCTTTGGGCGTGTCCCTTTCAAGGAACTTTTCGTTTTATAAACATGCCTGTCTAGTGTCTCCTTAACTTAAAAATTTGTAAGTCACATTGCTTAGAAACATTTTCTTGGAACATTAATTATATTGCTCATAAAATGCAGCCTCATCAAAATGCTATCAGTTGGTGTGAGAAGTATTAATAAACTGATAGGGGAACTACATTTAACTAGATTATGTTGTGAACATCATTTAAGCAGATACTGGCTTTCTTGACTGATTCAGTCTTACGTAGTGTTAAAACAAAAAAAGCGAACCATTGTTTTTTCCAGGCTACACCTGAAAATGCAGAGGGCAACATTCTTCAAGTAAATTAAAAAAACTTTTTTTTTTAGGTGATTCGGTCTGGGCAAAAATTAAGGAAAAAGTCTGCTGACACAGGCGAGAAACGTGGAGGCTGGTTTAGTGGGTTTTGGGGTAAGAAAGAGTCTAAGAAAAAGGACGAAGAATCATTGATCCCTGAAAGTAAGTTCCAAGTCACATTTATTGTACAGTGTTAAGTAACAAAAAACAAAAAACAGGCTGGGCGCACTGGCTCAAGCCTGTAATCCCAGCACTCTGGGAGGCCGAGGCGGGTGGATCACAAGCTCAAGAGATCGAGACCATCCTGGTCAACATGGTGAAACCCCGTCTCTACTAAAAATACAAAAAATTAGCTGGGTGTGGTGGCACGTGCCTGTAATCCCAGCTACTCAGGAGGCTGAGGCAGGAGAATTGCCTGAAGCCAGGAGGCGGTGGTTGCTGTGAGCCGAGATCGCGCCCTTGCACTCCAGTCTGGGTAACAAGAGCGAAACTCTGTCTCAAAAAAAAAAAAACAACCAAAAAAAAAAAAACTATGTAAATGATATCTTCCCTGTTAGTTGAATTTTATTTTGAAATACTTTTGAAATAGTTCAGTATGGTAAATAAATAAGCAAGTATATTAGGTTGGAATGTTTCCATGTTTATCTAAAATAAAACAGACTAAAATAAAACTTTGATTTTTTTTTTGTTTGTAAAATATCTATGTTAAATTTAAAATGTTTAAGTTTAGAGGTCTCAACATTTAGCATTTTTTGTTACCTTTTACATAGGTCTCTCTTCCTTTTCTTGACCTTAGCAAGCAAATAGAATATGTTTAACTAGTCAAAGTTGTAGCATATTAGAGGAAATTACCTGGCTCATTTTGCTTTAGCAGTTACGTGTGTTGATTTTAGGATACTTGTTAGTTTGGTTAGTCTTTTTAGTTATATCTGTCAAATGAATGCAATTAATTTTTAAAAATGTTTTTTCTTCATAGCTATTGATGACCTTATGACTCCAGAGGAAAAAGATAAACTCTTCACTGCCATTGGTTATAGTGAGAGTACCCACAACCTAACTTTACCTAAGGAGGTAATTATTTAAGTGGTTTATTGTACTGTATTAGATTGAATTTAGTTAGAGTTACTGATTTTTTTAAGTAATAAAAATGCTACTAGTTTCACTCTGCTACTTATTGGTTGAATGCTGTCAGGTTTTACCAATTAAAATTTCCAACTTTTATTTTTATTTTTTTGAGATGGAGTCTTGTTCTGTCACCCAGCCTGGAGTGCAGGGGCACAATCTTGGCTCGTTGCACCCTCTGCCTCCCAGGTTCAAGCAGTTCTCCTGCCTCTGCCTCCCGAGTAGCTGGGGTTACAGGCATCCACCACAACCCCTGGCTAATTTTTGTATTTTTAATAGATACTGGGTTTTGCCATGTTAATCAGGCTGGTCTGGAACTGCTGATTTCAGGTATGCTGCCTGCCTCAGCCTCCCAAAGTGCTGATTACAGCCTTGAGCCACTGTGCCCAGCCTCCAACTTTGTATTTAAGTAGTTTTAGTGAATGTAAGAATAACCTGATAAAAGTACTTATTATAGTGCTAAATTAAAGCTTTAAATAATTTTATCTTAAAAAATTTGTTTCAAATTGTGAAGCATAACATATATAAAAGAGTAAGCAAAACCAAAATGTACTGCCTATTTGATTGACTAAAAAGGGAACAGCCATGTAATTATTATTAAGATTTAAATATTGCTGCCACTTTAGAAGCCCCTACGTCCCACATCTGAAGGTAACCATTATCCTGATTTTTATGGTAAATCATCTTTGATTTCTTTTTGATTTTTATTACTGACATTGTGATTTTGTTTTGCATATTTTTAATCTTTCTATAAATGGCCTCATTTTATATATAAATTTGTTTCTAGTTTTGTTCTTGTGAGCTCCATCCCTGTGGTTGCAGTAGATGTATTTTACTCATTTTCATTGCTGTGTAGGATTCAATTATTTGAAAATACCACGTCTTATTTATTATTTGTACATTTGTGGGTTGTTTCTTGTTTATTATGCATAATGCTGCTCTAAACTTGTGTCTTTTAGTGTGGATATGTAAGATAATGTTTGCTGAGTAGAATTGCTGAGTCATAGAATTTGAGCATATTTGTTATTATATTGTAGCAAATAGTTTTTCAATGTGGAAAACACTTGCACTAGCAGTATGTGAGGATAATTATTGCTTCATGTCTTCACCAGCACTTGGCGTTATCAGTCTTTTGAATTTTAGCCATTCTAAATGGGGATGAATAGTAGTAGTGTTAGGTTGATGCAAAAGGAGTTGTAATATTACGATTTTCATTTGCATTTCCTGGGTGACTAAAGAGGTTTTGTACTTTTTAATGTATTTATTGGTAAATAAGCTTTTTTTTTGTGAAGGTGGGTTTTGAGTCTCTTCTTCATTGTTGTCTTTTTTTCTTACTGGTTTGTAGGAATTTTTTATATATTCTGGATATGAGGCCTTTGCTGGTTGGATGTTAATATCTGCCCTCACAATGTGGCTTTTCATTTTTAGTTGTGTTGCAAGTCTCTTCTCTCATAATGTAAAGTATATTTTTATTCTCTGATTTTTTTTTCTTTTGAGATAGGGTCTTATTCTTCCGGAGTGCAGTGGCACAATCTTGGCTCACTGTAACCTCTGTCTCCCAGGTTCAAGTGAGTCTCCTGCCTCAGCCACCTGAGTAGCTGGGATTACAGGCATGTGCCACCATGCCCAGCAAATTTTGTGTGTGTGTGTGTGTGTGTGTGTGTGTGTGTGTGTGTGTGTGAGTGTGCTGAGTAGAGACAGGATTTTGCCATATTGTCCAGGCTGGTCTCAAACTCCTGAGCTCAAGCAATTCGCTCACCTTGGCCTTCCAAAGTGCTGGGATTACAGGTGTGAGCCACCACTCCCATCTCCATTTTCATTCATTAATGGTATCTTCTGATGGCCAGACTTCTTATTTTTAATATTTACTAATTTTTTCATTTATGGCTAGTGCTTTTTTGTGTCCTTTTTAAAAGTTTTTCCTCACTGCAAGATCACGAAACTATTTTTTCTGAAGTTTTATATTGTCTTTATTTAATCTACGGTCTGTCTAAAATTGGTTTTTGTATATGGTGTGAAGTTGGGGTTAGGATTCAGTTTTTGTCCGTATAGCTGTCTCCTTGACACAACACCAGTTGCCTTTCCCACTGCTCTCCATTGACCCCTTTATCGTCAGTTAAGTGTCTATATTTGTGGAATCCCTGCTTTATTCCATGGGCCATTTGTCTGTCTTTGTATTATTCTGTCTTAGTTACTGCAACTTTGTCATCATCCCTTTGACCTTGTTGTAAAAATCCATAAACTCTGGTGTTCTTATTGCCGTATCCATTCTTGGTCCTTAAAATTTCCCTATAAATTTTAGAATCAGCTGGTCAGTTTCTATATAAAAACTTGAGATTTTGATTGGGATTTTATTGATTCTATAAATTAATTTGGGGAGAATTTATATCTTTATAGTATTGAGCCTTTTAATCTATAAATACAGCACATGGCTCCATTTATTTACCCCTTTTTCATTCCTTTGATCATGTTTTATACTTTTATCAGTAGAAGTTGAACATCTTTTGTTGGATTGGTATAAGTGGTGTCTTTAAATTTGGTTAGGGCAGAATTACAAGATGGAGAGCATTCCCATCTCTCCACAAAAGTTCGCTTGTAACCCATCCAGTCATTTTTCTTCTTTTGCCTTTCAAAAGCAAACACTTTATAACTTAGTCACCATAGATTACTTTTTCCAGTTCACGCTTTGTTTCTCTCTTCTTTTGCTTAATGTTTTTGATGTTCAATCGTATTGTGTATGTATTTATAGATGGTTCCTTTTCGTTGCTGACTAGTGTTTAATTGTATGAATATGCCATACTTTCTTATCTATTTCCTGTTAATAAATATTTTTGTTGTTTCTGGTTTCGGTTATTACAGATAACGCTGCTATGAATGTACAAGTCTTTGGTGGACATATTTTTTTAATTTCTCTTGAGTTAAATACCTGGGCATAGAGTTGCTGGGTCATAGGGTAAATATATATAACTTTTCTAAAAACTGGCAAACACTTCTCCAAAAGTTGTAACATTTTATATTCTTACCACTAGTTCCAGTTGTTACATATTCTTGCCACATTTGATATTGTGAGGCTTTTAAATTTTAGCTATTTTAGTGGGTATGATATGGTCCTCAACTATGGTTTTAATTTGCATTTTCCTAATGACTAACTATGTTGAAATGGTTAGGCTTTTGTGTCCCTCTCCAGATCTCATCCTAATTGTAATCCCCATAATCCGTACCTTGCCATTATGGAAGGAGAGACCAGGTGGTAGTAATTGAATCATGGGGGTAGTTTCCCCTCTACTGTTGGAGTGATATTGAGTTAGTTCTCATGAGATCTGATGGTTTCGTAAAGGGCTCTTCCCCCTTCACTCAGCACTTCTCCTGCCTGCCACCTTGTACAGAAGGTGCCTTGCTTCCCGGTCACCTTCTGCCATGATTCTAAGTTTCCTGAGACCTCCCCAGCCATGCTGAAAGAAAGTCAATTAAACCTCTTTGCTTTATAAATTACCCAGTCTCAGGTATGTCTTTATTCGCAGCATGAGAACAGAGTAATACTCTTGATTATTACGGTTTTATATGTCTTGAACTAAGACCTCTGACCTTTTTTTTTAGAGAGTGTTTTGGTTATCTTAGGCCTTTTCCACTTATATATATCTTTTGGAATCATCTTATCAGTGTTTTTCAAAAGCATATGGTGCTTTTGTTAGAGATTACATTGAATCTGTAAATTACTATGGGGAGAATTTAAAGTGTAGAAATATTTAATATTCCAGTCATGTCATTTCTTCTGTATCTCTAACCATCTGTCAATCATTTTCCTTCTACCTGAACACTGCCCATCATATTATCTTATTTAATGCAGTTCTGCTGGTGACAAGTTAAAATAATTTTTTTTCTGAAAGTATTTTTATTTTTCTTTATTTCTTGAAGGATACTTCTTTTCTTTTTTAATTTTTTTTTTGAGACAGTCTCACTCTATTGCCAGCTTGAAGTGCAGTGGTGTGACCCCAGCTCACTGCAACTTCTGTTTTCTGATTTCAAGCAATTCTCCTGCCTCAGAGCCTCCTGAGTAGCTGGGACTACTGGCACGTACCACCATGCCTGGCTAATTTTTTGTACTTTTTAGTAGAGACGGGGTTTCACCATGTTGGCCAGGATAGTCTCAATCTCTTGACCTCGTGATCCACTCACCTGGGCCTCCCAAAGTGCCAGGATTACAGGTGTGAGCCACCGCGCCCGGCTGGATACTTCTTTTTGTGTATAGAATTCTAGGTTGTTAATAATTTTCTGAGTTTTGAAGATACAATTTCATTGTTGTTTGGCCTGCATTTTCTTTCGTGTATTCAGCTGTTAGTTTTACTGTATCACTTTGAAGGTAATTTCCACCCACCTCTCTGTTTTGTCTATTTTTAAGAAAATCTCTTTACCTTAGATTTTCAGTAATTTTACTGTCATGTACTTAGATATGTATTCATTTTTGTTATACTGTTTGGACGTCTCACTGTTTGGACGTCTTGAGGTTTTGTCAATTTGGGAAAAATCATTACTTCCAGTTTTGTTTCTGTCCCATCATTCTTTTTTCCTTCATCCTTTGGGACTTCTAGTGTACATAGTGGAATCTTTTCATAATATCTCATGTGTGTCTTTTTTTCTCCGAGGTATTTCCAAGTTCCTTATCTGTTAAGTTTTTGGCCAGTTTCCTCTAATTCTGTCTTTAGCTCTTTGTATGTTACTGTTAAACTCATTCATTGAATTCTTAATTGGTTTTTGTATGGTTCAGTTCTTGAATTTCTATTTGGTTCTTCTTTTTATAGCTTCCAAATTATTTGCTAGCATGCTCTGTTTTATCTTTTATGTCTTTTACCATAATAAATCTAGTAGTCTAAGTCTAAATTTAGACACACTTGATGTCTAGAGCTCCTGTGAATCTATTTACTGTTGTTTCTGCTTTTTTTTCTGAATTTGTCTTGAATTAGTGAGTCTGTTGTGTGTGTGTGTGTGTGTGTGTGTGTGTGTGCGCGTGTGTGTATGGGTATATATGTAAGAGAGAGAGAGTGTGTGTGCATGTTTGGGTGTATATGTAAGAGAATGTGTGTATGCGTGTGTATGGGTGTATATGTAAGAGAGAGAGTGTGTGTATATGGATGTATATGTAAGACAGAGAGACTGTGCATGTGTGCGTGTGTGTATGGGTGTATATGTGAGAGCGTGTGTGTGCATGCCTGTGTGTATGGGTGTATATGTAAGAAAGAATGTGTGTGCGTGTGCATGTATATGTAAGAGTGTGTATATGTAAGAGAGTGTGTGTCTGTGTGTGTGCATGAGTGTATGGGTGTATATGTAAGAGAGAGTGTATGTGTGTGCACGTGTGTGTATGGGTGTATATGTAAGAGCGTGTGTGTATGGGTGTATATGTAAGACAGAGAGACTGTGTGCATGCATGCGTGTGTGTATGGGTGTATATGTAAGAGAGTGTGCATGCATGTGTGTATGGGTGTATATGTAAGAAAGAGTGTGTGCATGCATATATGGGTGTATATGTAAGAGAGTGTCTGTGTGCATGTGTGTATGGGTGTATATATAAGAGAGAGTGTGTGTTTGCATGTGTGTGTATGGGTGTATATGTAAGAGAGAGAGTGTGTGTATATGGGTGTATATGTAAGAGTGTGTGTTTGTATGGGTGTGCATGGGTGTATATGTGAGAGAGTGTGTGTGTGCACGTGCGTGTATGGTTGTATATGTGAGAGTGTGTGCGTGTATGGGTGTATATGTAAGAGAGAGTGTATGTGTGTGTATGGGTGTATATGTGAGAGAGTGTGTGTGTGTGTGTGCACATGCACACAGTCAGTGTTACTGTAGGTATTGAGATGATTTGATGCTGTGCTGCAGATCATGGGAGTCTGCCTACTTCCAGTTCACCTTTACTCCTATAATATAGCCCTCTAGGGTCCCAGCCAAAAGAGAAAGTGTTTTATCAGTGCTTTTACTTTTTGTGGGACCTGGTTTCCAATTTTGACCCTGCCATCCTAGCTTCAGAGCCTCTAGACTGTCCCCTCTGAAATTTCCAAATACCTCTAGGAGAAACATGTCCCCAGATTCCAGGATCATCTCCCTGGTTCTCTGTTTTACCTTCAATCTTGACAGTAATTTTGGGGTCAGGATTTATTTTCTCAGTGCCTTACTGACTCTGTACAGCAATCAAGCAGATGTTCTATATAGTTTTCTTTCCTTCAGCCACAGAATTATTCTGAAATAGTTTGTTTCAGAAAAAGCTGCTGAATTGAATTTTATGTCACAGAATGTTTTGTAATTGTTTCATTGTTATAACCTTAAAAGTAAGAGAGGGTAAACCTGTGTGTGTGTGCATAGTGGCTCATGCCTATAATGCCAGTACTCTGGGAGGCGGATCACCTGAGGTCAGGAGTTTGAGACCAGCCTGGCCAACATGGTGAAACCTTGTTTCTACTAAAAACACAAAATTAACTGGGCGTGGTGGCAGATCACATCCCAGCTACTCAGGAGGCCGAGGCAGGAGATCGGTTGAACCTGGGAGGCAGAGAGGTTGCAGTTAGCCAAGATTGCACCACTGCACTCCAGCCTGGGCAGCAGAGCAAGATGGCATCTCCAAAAAACAAAACAAAACCAACTAAGAGAAATGGATTTCTAGGTGTTTTATAAGTAATACTATTTGAGGGGACAATTTTATATTGAATCTTCTAATTTATAGTGAATAAATTTGTAAATGAAGAATTTTTCCTTTATGGTGAGCATATGGATGCCAGAACCTACCGTGCTCTATTTGTTAGGTTGCCTTGTAATTCAGCAAGTTTAAATAAGAAGAAAGTATTAAAGAAAGTGATAATGATTTAGACTTTAACAATTTTAATTTTATTCTTTCTCTATAGTATGTTGCCCATATAATGACCCTGAAGTTAGTAAGCACCTCTGTTACCATCAGAGAAAACAAGAATGTTCCAGAAATACTAAAAATTCAGATAATTGGCCTGGGCACTCAAGTATCTCAGCGTCCAGGAGCACAAGCACTTAAGTAAGTTTTTAAGAACTTATTTCAATTTTTATTTCTAGTTACAGTTTTAGGCAAGAAATGTGGTGTGTTATTCAGTATTAAAAAATGATTAGTGCTAGTGCTTCTTTAATTTCTTTTCCTTGCATATGGCCAGATAGTCTTTTTATATTTGCTTTTGTTTTGTTATGGAGCTGTATGGGTACTTCATCATTTGTTCTGCCCTCCCTCCTTACCTTTGTGAATATTTCTTGGATAGTATTTAATTTATAGGCTCAATACTGTGAAAGCTATGGAGAAGTACAAGTTTTTATTTTCAAGAAATGTAAGTAGATAAGAAGAGATGTAAAAAAATGAATGATTCAAGAACTATGTAACAGTATATAGCTCTAAGGGGAGAAGGTATTGTAAGATTAAATACTTCTTAGTTAACGCTACGCAAGCTTAGTTGTGGACGAGAATAACTGAGCTAGGAGAAGGCCTTGGCTCCTGATGGAAATGACTAGGAGAAGCTAGGATAGAGTAAGAGGGTGTAAAGGGTGGCGTAGAAATAGGGTGAGGAGTTCATCCATGTCGTATAATCTTTTATTCATACAACAGTGTTCAGAACTTTTACGGTATTCTGAAGTTGGCTAAAGTGAGTTTTTCATGTGGATGAAAAGGAATCAATTAAAACAACAAGAGCAGCAAAACAGATTGTTAGGGGGCAATTGAATACCTGGCTAAGGAGGTTGAACTTCAGCTCTGGATAATGTGCATGGATGGTCCTGGTTCTCAAAGAAGTTTTTAGTGATAATGTCCTTATCACTATTTAATACATAGAATACTATTTGATACATTTACCAGGGGAAAAAAAAGAAGTTTTTAAAGGGAAATTTGTATTTTGGCCCATTAGATTACAAAAGACCTTATCTGTGTTATTTCCTTTTTCTTCATTGGTTTATAGGGTAGAAGCAAAATTAGAACACTGGTATATAACAGGTTTGAGACAGCAGGATATTGTCCCATCACTCGTGGCTTCCATTGGTGATACTACATCATCCTTGCTTAAAATTGAGTTTGAAACCAATCCGGAGGGTAGTGCTGCTGACCAGAGTCTGATTGTTCAGTCTCAGCCCGTGGAGGTCATCTATGATGCTGTAAGTGCAAGGAAAGAGTAACTCTTTATTTAAACCATCCTACACTTCCGACAGATCGGTTTTCAATTTCTCCTGTTTCATATTTAACATTTATTTACTTAGTAGGTAAGTTTCCTAATAGGTTTTTCTTGTTTCAAAAGCAGTATGTGTTCAGCAGCTAATTTTGATTTTTTCATATACTATACATTTTTTCCTGCTCTAAGTTTTATTTGTCTATGCTTATGTTAAATTTTTAAAAATCTAATAGACTTAAAAAGATTCTTGTTTATTTGCCAGCTACTCCCAAATTGTTATACGTTGACTTCTTACTCCAGTTCTTTTTTGTGTAGTTTCTCTTTTCTTTCATTGTTTAGAAGAAATTCAGAGAGCTTTAGGAGTGATTAAAAGAATTTTAAATATTGTTAACATGGGGAAAAAGCACTGGCATTTAGATGTTATTGGAAACGCTGGCGTGGGTTCTGTATCTATGGCTTTACCTCTATTCAGGCGATCTTATCCATCATCTCAAGTTAGTCAGCAATGTGGATATGGTTCACTATTAATTGCATCACTTGTAGGTTCACCCCAGCTTGTTGAGATCCCTGACTTAATTTTACTTTACAACTGAAAGCTAGATTCACAGTGTGTGTGGGGGGAGGGGAAATATATAAAGACTGCAGAACTCATTATATTTTATAATTAAAAATTTTAATTGTGGCATATTTTACATAACTCAATTTAATATCTTAACTATTTTTAAGTTTACCGTTCAGTAGTGTTAAGTACATTCACATTGTTGAACCACCAGTCTCCAGAACTGTTTCATCTTGGAAAATCTCTGATTTTTTAATGATCTTTTTAAAGTTTAAGTTTGGCATGTAGGTAAGAGCTGAATGGCTTTCTTCCTCGTAATTTTCTAAACTTCAAAGTGCAAGGGGATCTGATTGCAGTGTAGAGAAGTGGCATTTCACCTTCTGACTAATTGGAGGCTAAAACTAGAGGTAATACCTGCTGCTGCATCCATATGACACTGTAGAACATGCTTGACAGCTTAATGATAAATGCACATTTGTTGCCTCTCCAGGAAGCTTGCTTAGGCTCTTTCCTTTCTCCAGATTCGCTTTCACTCCAAAGGGAGATGTCATAGAGCAGAATATCTTTGAAGTTCCACAGTTCAAAGCCACAGCTGTTTAGAATTGAGGTGAAACTTTAAAGTTTACAATATGGAAGGAACTATGTGTAACTTGGTTACATTAAAAAAATTTTCTTACAGAAAACTGTCAATGCAGTGGTTGAATTCTTTCAGTCAAATAAGGGGTTGGATCTTGAGCAAATAACATCGGCAACATTGATGAAGTTGGAAGAAATTAAGGAGAGAACAGCGACAGGTAAAGATTTGAGTGTCTACATAAGCATCAGCTAAGCTTTGAAAATTTTGTCTACTCTACTGTAAACATTGTATTCAAGATATTTGTTGCTTTTCTTCATTTTAAACTCAGGCTGTATTACAGTATAGAGTGGACATGGCTTACTCAAAGACAAATAGACCTGCTAGAAGGGGTGAGAAAGAACATAATATGGGGAACAGATGATTCTGCCTTCCATTACAGTCAAGAACTCATGCTTCAGAATGAGCTTGAGAGGAAAAACAATCCTCCATCTCAGTTCTTAAGAAACTCATCACACTGTGTGTGAATATAGTTGGAAAGATACTTACTTTTGTATAACATGGCCTCTAAACTCAAGCCAACTATTTTATCCAGTTCCTTAAAATATTAGCTGTGTTAGGTTTACTATACTGTGCTATAATAAGATTGTTTCCCATTGATTGTAAGCAATTTTCACCTTACATGCTGAATTGAGAATCTAATTTTTGACAAAAACTAATACTCCTTTGTAATACTTTTCAAGTAAAATTCTTATGCTAGTTGTTAATAATATGATTACATATTTCAACTTGACCATCTAATCTGTGATTATTTCTTACCTTTTTTAGGACTTACACATATTATTGAAACTCGAAAAGTCCTTGATTTAAGGATAAATTTGAAGCCTTCTTATCTAATAGTTCCACAGACAGGTTTCCACCATGAAAAGTCGAATCTTCTGATTTTAGATTTTGGCACATTTCAGGTAGGTATATATGCATTTTTGGTCTGCCCATCTTTGACTGACTTGCTAGCTCACTCTCCAATAGTTTGCTGTTTTTTTCTTCAGAGTTCACTAAACAAAATGTAGACTTACTTTTTTTTAGCCTGTTTTTCAAGCCTAGCTTGGAGTATTTTATTTATGTTTTATGATTGTTAAAAGAAAAAAAACCTCCAAATTTTCTGTAATGATAGGTGAATTGACAGTAAGGACTGGATTCTGTCTTTTCCTAATTAGAAAGAAGCATTCCTAGTTTTCAAAGTTTCCAGAGTTTAATTATGCCATGTTATCCGTTGCATACATATTTCGACAGTAGGAAATTGTACTTATATGAATCATATTTGTTAAACCACTGTCAGTAACTAAGTAGAGCAAGAGAACTTTTGGATTTTGGATTTTGACTCTCGTAGAAATCCAAGCCTCCAGTAAAAGGTGACGATTTCAGGAATATGAGGGGACTTCGAAAAGTTTGTGGAAAAATGGAATTAAAAGATAAAAAAAATTATAAACTTTGTTTCTCAACATCAGATTCATCAAGTACAAGACATTTTTGTAAGTGTTAATACTAGCCATTTAGTCTGTTGCTCAAGGATCGAGGGTCCTAGGAATTCAGTCATGTCACTGTAGTCTTTTTTATATTACTAACTGAAGAAAATTAGGTGCTGTTTATAAATTTTTTTTTTAAGAATAGGAAACCAAAAAAAGGAGAGGGCAAATTAGGTATGTAAGGTGGGTGCCTAATTATTTCTCAGAAAATCTTACAAAACTGCCGTCATTTGATGAGAGGAATGAGCAGAAGGTGCATTGTCGTGGTGAAGCAGGACTCTCTGTTGAAGATTTCCTGGGTATTTTTCTGCTAAAACTTCGGCTGACTTTCTCAGCACACTGATAAAAAGCAAATGCTGTCGTTCTTTGGCCCTCCAGAAAGTGAACAAGCAGAATGCCTGGAATATCTCCAAAAACGGTTGCCATGACCTTTGCTCTCGACTAGTCCACTTCTGCTTTGACTAGACCACTTTCACATCCTGGTAACCATTTGTCCTTAAGGTCATACTGGTCGGGCCATGTTTCATCTCTCTCTCTCTCTCTCTCTCTTTTTTTTTTTTTTTGAGACAGTCTCATTCTTGCCCAGGCTGGAGTACAGTGGCACTAGCTTGGCTCACTGCAACCTTCACCTCCAGGTTTCAAGTGATTCTCCTGCCTCAGCCTCATGAATAGCTGGGATTGCAGGTGCCCGCTACTACAGCTGGCTTATTTTTGTATTTTTAGTAGAGATAGGGTTTCACCATGTTGGCCAGGCTGGTCTTGAATTCCTGACCTCAAGTGGTCCACCCACTGTGGCCTCCCAATGTGCTGGGATTACAGACGTGAGCCACCATGACTGGCCCATGTTTTATCTGTTATTACAGTTGTTTGAAGAAATGTTTCTGGATCTTGACCCCACACTTTTAAAAAATTTCCATTGAAAGCTCTGCCTTTGTCTGTAGCTGATATCAATGCAATGGTTTTGGATCCTCTTGATTAATTTGCTCAACTTTAAATGTTCAGTCAGAATTGTGTAGGCTGAAACCAGTCTGGTGTCGACTGTTGTTTCTGCTGTTAATCGTCGATCCTCTTCGGTTATGGAATGAACATGATTAAGTTTTTCTTCGAAAATTGGTGTGCATGGTCTGCCACTGGTGGGCTTCATCTTCAAAATTGTTTGACCCTCAAAATTAGTTATCTGTGGTTGAGGGGGTGGAAGATGGCGCTGTAGGACCAACTCAGGATTGCAGCTCCCAGTGAAACCGCAGATGGTGAGTGCATGCCGCATTTCCAGATGGATCTTTATTGCCCACAGACCAGGAGGTTCCCAGGTGTAGGAGCTGCACAGGCCGCCGGCATGGCTGTTTGGGCCGGGGCCGCAGCACAGTGGCACTCTGTACAAAATTCACTGGTTTGGTTGCCCTTTTAAACCGGCAATTGGAGATTTTGGAAGGCAGATTAGCACATTCATCTGATCAAACGGGACTTAAACAGAAAGCCAGGCCAGGAGATTCCTGGGCAGCAACGTGGTTCCAGCCAGCACAGTGGGTTGCTGCAGGGAAATCACACAGATCCTGGCGCCCTTGCAGCAGGCGAGAGTCAACCGTTCAACTTAAAAATAAAAAAAAAAAGGGCTCTGAGGCAGGGAGCCAGGTGATCAGGCTCGGCGGGTCCCACCCCCACAAAAACAAACAAAACAGCAATTGGAAATGCTCAGGGTTGAGGGTTTCACGGCAAGCACAGCTGAACCCAGGACGGTGCACTCGGAGTGGGAGGGGCGTCTGCCATTACCGAGGTACTCGACCCCCATGGAGGTACACTGCCATTGCTGACGCAGCCTGCCATTGCTGAGGCAACCTGCTGTTGCCAAGGCAACCTGCCATAACAGAGAGTCTGCCAGTACAGAGGTGGGCCATCATCACCACGGCAGCTCTAACCACATCCATATAAACAGGACTACAGGGAAGTACACATGGCAGCAGGGTGGATCCCACAGCAGCAGGGCGGAGCCCACGGCAACAGGGTAGAGCCCACAGCAGCTCAGCATAACCACTACAGGCAGGCAGTGATTAGACTGCCTCCTTGCTGGGCAGGACAGTGCAATGGATACTCATAAATAAAGCCCTAACTCCCTGGGACAGAGCACCTGAGGAAAAAAAAGGGGCTTTATGAGTTCTGCTGCAGCAGACTTAAACGTACCTGCCTAGCAGCCCTGAATGAACAACAGAGCTCACAGCTCAGCACTTGAGCTCCTATAAAGGACAGACTGTCTCCTCAAGCAGCTCCCTGACCCCTGCATATCCAAAGAGTCACCTCAAAAGGACTGATCAGACTGACATTTGGCGGGAATCATTCTGGGACAAAGATAGCAGAAGAAGAAATGGGTAGCAACCCTTACGGTTCCACAGCTGCTACAGGTGTACCCCAGGCAAGCATGGCCTGGAGTGGACCTCAGCAGTCCTACAGCAGAGGGGCCAGACTGTTAGAAGGAAAACTAAGAAACAGAAATACTTCATCATCAACAATCTGGACGTCCACTCAGAGACCCAATTGGAAAATCAACAACTACTCAGATGACAGGTGGATAAATCCACAAAGATGGGAAGAAACCAGCGCAAAAAGGAGGAAAACACGCAAAACCAGAGCACCTCACCTCCTACAAGGGACTACAACTCCTCACCAGCAAGGGAACAAAGTTGGACGGAGAAAGAGTGTGATGAAATAACAGAATCAGATTTCAGAAGGTGGGTAATGAGAAGCTTCCGTGAGCTAAAAGAACATGTTCTAGCTCAATGTAAAGAAACTAAGAACCTTGAAAAAAGATTTGAGGAAATGATAAAAAGAATGGACAACTTAGAGAGGAATGCGAGTGAATTTGAAGGAGCTGAAAAACACAACACGAGACCTTCATGAAGCATGCACAAGTTTCAACAGCTGAATTGACCAAGCAGAAGAAAGGATATCAGAAGTCGAAGATCAACTCAATGAAAAAAAAAACAAGAAGGCAATATTAGAGAAAAAAGCACAAAAAGGAATGAACAAAGTCTCCAAGAAATGTGGGATTATGTGAAGAGACCTAATCTGCATTTGATAGGTGTACCTGAATGTGACGAAGAGAATTAATCCAAGCTGGAAAATACTCTTCAGGATATTATCCAGGAAAATTTCCCCAACCTAGCAAGGCAGCCCAATATTCAAGTCCAGGAAATACAGAGAACACCACAAAGATATTCCGTAAGAAGAGCAACCCCAAGGCACATAATCTTCAGATTCACCAGGGTTGAAATAAAGGAGAAAATGCTAAGGGCAGCCAGAGAGAAAGGTTGGGTCACCCACAAAGGGAAGCCCATCAGATTCACAGCAGATCTCTGAGCAGAAACCG
>CM052655.1:5409175-5477203 GCA_028533165.1 Leontopithecus rosalia | reverse complement strand
TTATGCCCTTGGAAGTCAAGGGAAAATTTTGAGATGTCTCAGAAGCAAGAGTTAAAGAATTGCAAATAATAAAAGATGGATAAAATGGTGGACAAGTTACTTCTCCTTCCACAGCTTTTGGAGGCGGTTCCTTGGTACATCTACGTAAGAATGTAAAGGACATGTGGTGGTAGCTGTCGTTTTTGAGTTAAAAAGGAGTTTAATAGTTCTCTCTTAAGGAAAAAAAGACAGAGACAAAAATTTTTCTAAGTCACCTCTCACACTTTAAACAAAAGGAAATTATTTTAATTTCTATAATAGAAGTAAAATAATTTGTCAGAATTTTAGAAGACACTTGTGAAATCAGGTGAAAATGAATATGCATGTTTTTCACTAAGATGTCAGAGGTAACTATTTGTGTTGGTTAATTTCATCAGCAGTGATGGCCTTAGTATTTAATAACTGACAACATGCAAAGATTTTCTTTTAAAGCTTAATTAACAAATTTTTTAAAAGTCTAAGAAGTTTCAAATTACAAAAGAACAATTTATTTGAAACACATTTTTTTTCCTTTTTCTTTAGGATCCAAAAAGAAGCCCCTTCACTTGATTAGCTCTTCTGACAAGCCTGGATTAGATCTTTTGAAAGTGGAATATATTAAGGTAGGGACCATAGAGTGATTATATATGTGTTGTTTGCTCCAAACTATATCTCTGGAAGGAAAAATATGACAGTAAAAAACTGATGGCTCTGGATGTGTATCACAGTTTTTAATTATAGGGAAATGTGTTTCTTTTTTCATTTGTACACCTTCTTTCTCTTTCAGTTAAGTACAGGGCTATTATTACACAAAGTCACTGAGCTTCTTATCCACAAAGATGGAAACCTGGGATGAAGTAGGTACCATTTATCTTTGAGGGCGTACTCACACACCTATACTGATTATAGGTCATATATAGGTGACCTTTGGCTGAGTATCCTGCATGAAAAAGGATAAAGTCATATTAAATTGGGTTCAGAAGAGAAATGCCAGGATAGGGAGGGCAACAGAAATATTTCCTATGAGCAACACTGAAGGAACTAATGGTGTATAGCTGTATTCAAGATTAGTTGATTTGTTTAATCAGTCAACAGCTGTTTATTAAATATCTCTGCATGTGTTATTGGATGTCTAAACTGTTAGGCGCATGGGATACAGAGATGAAAAACATTACCTGTTCTCAAGGAAATTACAGACTAGTAGGGAGACACACAAGTAAATAATCATTAGAATACAATGTGATTGATTCTCTAATAAAGAAAAGCACAAAGCACTATTAGAGCAGAGGGGCAAGGGAAATTCACAAGGCCAGAAAACTTCTCACAGGAGGTCAATCTTTTGAGTTTGAGTTTGCTTATGTTCCCAAGGGACAGAACTAGGACCGGTGATTAGTTATGATGGGAGATAGATTTTTGACTCGGTGTGAAGACCTCCTTAAGATTTCTAAAGATTAGATTTGTAAAGAAACAAGGTTTCTTTTACCGGAGATATAAAAAAACGGACTTGCTGAAGACTTCATGGAGGGATTTAAGCATAGGTGATAGATGGGCTATGTGACCTTTATACCTTACCTATAAGCCTTCAGAGTTTATCATTCTGATTCCTTGCTGCAGTTTCCCAGAAGTGAACGTTCTCCCATGTTTGAAGAGGAGAACACATTTGCACTATTATAATAAATATGTTATTTGGATGTAACTTTAAAATAATGGCAATAAAATTAAATATACAGTGTATGTAAAATACATTTATAACTAACTATAAATTAACTAGAGATCATAAATAAGTGATTTATTTACTTTGATCGTAGTTCCTTCTCTAGAACTTTTGCTTCTTTTTTCAGGCTGATAAGAATGGACCTAGTTTTCAAACTGCTTTTGGAAAAACTGAACAAACAGTTAAGGTAAGAAATTCTGTTAAAGGAATTTATCCTGTTTGAAAATAACCTACTCTTGAAGTCTCCCTAGTATCTTTTGAGGAGTATTGACTGGGTAATTTCATGGCATAGTCAAGGATCAATGAGTTGTAAATAACCTCATCGATACTTACCATGCTCTGTGTTTATGATTCAGCTTACTAAAGCTGTTGTTTTATTATATCACATCCTAACCTCCTTAAAAGTTTCAGTATTATTTCTAAATGAGGAAATGCTATAGGCAAAGGAACTTTGACTTACAAAGAACTAAACGTTTCTAAACTAGCCAAACTATATACCATTGTTTGATGTACAGGTGAAAAAGTGTATTAAATATAAGGAGAGATGTTGAGCACTTTTGAAGCTATGCTACTTATGTAGTAGCTTAGAGTAAGAGAAGCAAAACGTACTTATGGGTAACATTAAAATGTTAAAATGAAGCTGGGCACGGTGGCTCACACCTATAATCTTAGCACTTTGGGAGGCCTAGGCAAGTGGATCACTTGAGGTCAGGAGTTCAAAACCAGCCTGGCTAATGTGGTGAAATCCCGTCTCTACTAAATTTACAAAAAAATTACCCGGGTGTGGTGGTGGGTGCCTGTAATCCCAGCTACTTGGGAGTCTGAAATAGAAGAATCTTGAACCTGGGAGGCGGAGATTGCAGTGAACTGAGATTGTCCCACTGCACTCCATCCTGGGCAGCAGAATGAAGCTCAAAAGAGAGTTAAAATGAAAGAGCTGAGTCTTAGCTCACACTTTTTTGAGAGGTAGGAGAATATATGTTTTAATATTGTGAAGCTTTTATTGTTTTTATATCCATTTAATGTTATGAGAAAATGAAAATAAATTCTTATTTATAAACAGTTTTTAATTTTATATTAATTTGCTATTAGAAAACTGCCCATTCTTGAAAGCAGTTCGTATTACTCTCGTAGCTTTCTAGAGTGATTGTTTTAACAAGTGTAGCACTTTTTCCCTGTAAGTTATATATTGTGTTCCCTTTTAAATGATAGGACCATTATTGTGATTTGAGAAGATCACTTAGTAACTCACTCATAATTGTCCTTTTTATATTTAAATCTCATGGATGCCACCTTCGAAATCATTTCTAGACATAGTAGTAGCACATGGTGGTTCTGGGATTTTATCTTTTGACTTGTAATTTTACATAATCATAATTATCTATTGAAGATTTAGAAAGCCATCTGTATGTTGAATATCAGGATGGCCATGAGAAGCAGAGTATAGACTTCATGACCATTATGCTTGGTAAATGGAGTAATTAGGTTACTGTAATATTCTGATGTACCCCTGTAGTATGTAAGTCTGTATATTCCCTGTGGTATGTATAAGTCTATATAGTATATAAGTCTATATATTCCCTGATAAAGGGGATGGTGATCTTCCTCTCTTCGCTGTTCCTTCTAAATTGTAGAAAGCAGTGATGCAGGCCCAGCTGAGAAGCTTTTGGGTCTGTTGTGGAGACTACAGGTTATAATTGGCTGTGGAAAACTAATTTTCTCTTTAAAACATTTTTAGGTGGCCTTTTCATCTTTAAATCTGTTACTACAAACACAAGCTCTTCTCTCTTCTATTAATTACCTTACAACCATTGTTCCATCAGATGACCAAAGCATGAGTGTTGCCAAAGAGGTACAAATATTAACTGAAAAACAACAAAAAAATTCAACTCTGCCGAAAGGTATGAAAAATACATTTTTGTTTTTTGTTAGCAAGGGTTTTCTAATTCTAAAGCTAAATGAGGAATTCTACAGATGATCTGACTCAGTCATTTAATTATCATTTTCCTCTTTTCTTCAAATTAAATTATATGCAAGCAACTGATACATAAGGCAAATATATTCAGTACTGCTGTTTTAAAAAAATGTTTGTGCTTATTTTGGTGGTGATGTAGGATGCCTTTAGGTAGGTAATGGGGGAAAAGACCCCTATTTATACTGAGGTCTTCCTCCTCAGTGGCTCCTGAAGGGGCTTTATAAAGAGTTAGTCTTTCTTTCCATTTTACACATAAGGAAATTAAGACTCAGACAGCAAAGGTAGGGAAGGGTTCGGGAGTAGCATCTAATTGGCCAAGAGCCCAGATTTTGCATCAGGAAAAACACAGTTCAGATCCTGATTTTGCAACTTCAACCGTGTAAACTTAGACACATTATTTAACTTCTCTGAGGTTCAGGGTCCTTATTTATTTTAGTTTTTTTTCTTGCTTTTAAATCACTATTAAAAATGCAAACTTTACAGGATATATAAAACAAAAAAAGTATTTGAATCTTTAGCAGTTGGAGAATGTTATTATTTTTTTTTGACCTAACAGTGTGGTTCACTTAATAGAGGGAATAAACCTTAATAGAGTGTAGATGACTACAATTCACTGTGTGATAGAGTGCTTTGTTTTATTTCTAGTGATTTTATCCTCCAAAGATACTGACATTATTGGCTTCAGGCTATTTGCTAAGTTGAATGCCTTCTGTATCATTGTTTGCAATGAAAAGAACAATATCGCGGAAATCAAGATTCAAGGTAAAAGTTCACATGGTATTAAACATTGTGAAGAGAGAAGCTTTTTCTTTCTTTTTTTTTTCTTTGCAGTGCTAAAGAATGTACAAATAAAGGCTCTGAGCTGTGGAAGCTGGAAAGACATAATTGGATTGTATGCTTTCTTCTCTGTGGGATATAGATATTGGTCAGAATGTAACCATCCCTATTGAACTTTCCACATATCCTGGTGTTTGGAACCTTCCTGAGAGTTATCTAGGAAGTGGAAAAGGGATACTGATGTCACTGTAGAAATGCCATTGAGCTGGGAGAAGTGTCGGTGTAGATTTTAGGTGAAGGTCTATGGACATGCTTTATAATAACTTTACTTTTTAATTTTTTTTAACCTTTATGTGATTGTTATATATAACATAATTATGTATTTGTGTTTATTTATCTTTGCTTATGAAAAGCAGTCTTATAATGAACGACAATATCTGTGAGCACATTATGTTCTTCTAGGTAAAAGTTGCTAAACTCATCTAGCTTTTCCTCTGGCTTCCCTTTATTAGCTTGTTGTGATCTGGTAAACATAAAGAATATGTTTAATAGGTGGCTGGGGGTGGTGGCTCACGCCTGTAATCCGAGCACTTTGGGAGGCTGAGGCAGGCAGATCACCTGAATTCTGGAGTTGGAGGCTGGCCTGACCAACATGGAAAAACCCCGTCTCTACTAAAAATACAAAAAATTAGCCTGATGTGGTGGCGCATACCTGTAATCCAGCTACTCGGGAGGCTAAGGCAGGAGAATCGCTTAAACCTGGGAGATGGATGTTGCAGTAAGCTGAGATTGCGCCATTGCACTCCAGCCTGGGCAACAAGAGCGAAACTCCATCTCAAAAAAACAAACAAAAAAAACCCCCAGAAGGTGTTGAATATGTTTAATGAAATTTTTTAAGAACTTAAAAACTGGAAAACTAGTTTTTTTTTCTTTTGTCCTTTCCAAACTGGCAATGCATCTACTAGTCTGAATTTGATTTGTGAAACTTTTGTAATTTCCATGTAAATGATTGGATATAAGGTATAAAGGATATTTTCTTAAATCCTGAGATAATCTATTTGTACTATATGTGTTTCTTCCCTGGATTGAAAATTCAGATAATTGTTTAACGAATTTATAGATTTTGGTGTTTATAAAACCAAAAACTTGAATATTGCAACTTATTTATCCATTGGGAGTTGAAACATTGCTAAATTTAAAAGTCACTCCAAAGTAAAATAATGTAATGTAATGGAAATAAAAATCTTATATATGGTAGATACGTAGAAATTATAGTAACTCTTTTTTCAGGCCTGGATTCCTCCCTTTCTCTTCAGTCAAGAAAGCAGTCACTTTTTGCCCGACTGGAAAATATTATTGTTATAGATGTTGATCCGAAGACAGTTCATAAGAAAGTAAGTGATTTTTAATATTCTTTAATGGCTGAATATGAGATTCCATTGTAAAGTATATTTTATTTTAAAAACATTAATGAAATATATTTCAATAGAAAAATGTTTTTATAAATATTACAAATATAAAGCCTTTTCTAAAAGTTTGTCGTTTTCTTCCTGGATGAGAGTACTTTCAAGTCTCTTTTTTTCAGGCTGTGTCAATAATGGGAAATGAAGTTTTTCGTTTTAATTTGGATTTGTATCCAGATGCTACTGAGGGGGATTTGTATACTGATATGTCCAAAGTGGATGGTGTGCTGTCTCTGAATGTTGGCTGCATTCAGATCATCTATCTTCATAAATTCCTTATGTCACTTCTGGTAAAATCGTTATTTGTATATGGATTTTTCAACTTTGAAATACTTTTAAAAGTCTAATAATTATGATGGCAAATGTTATAAATCTTTTAGGGTGGGCATTATTTTAATTATAGATGGTATTTATGCATGAATGTAGAGAGTAAAACTCCTACTTAACGATTGAATCATTTAATGATTTTTAACTGAATCGTTTAATGATTTTTGTCTAGAACAAATTAGTTTTACTATAATATAATGAAGCCAAATTCTTTAGTACAAAAACTATTGGAAAAAAAATTCTTTCTCTGTTTCTTAACCATGTAACATTAACTCATTTCAGGCTGCTCATAGCTATAGATGGATTGTCGGTAATTTTTTACTGCCACAAGGAAAGGAGGGCTCAACTGAAAGTTAAATATTGGGGAAAAAAGTTACCACATGTATGAAAAGAAGATTGTGTTATTATTGATGTGCCTGTATTCTCTTTGAATTTCTCTTTTTATACTTTGTGTCCACAGAACTTCCTGAATAATTTCCAGACAGCCAAAGAGTCTCTGAGTGCTGCCACTGCTCAGGCTGCAGAAAAGGCTGCCACAAGTGTGAAAGATCTTGCCCAGAGGAGTTTTCGTGTTTCCATCAATATTGATTTGAAAGCACCAGTTATAGTCATCCCACAGTCTTCCATTTCTACCAATGCAGTAGTGGTAGATCTTGGGTTAATCAGAGTTCAGAATCAGTTTAGTCTGGTGTCTGATGAAGACTACGTAAATCCTCCAGTAATTGATAGAATGGATGTGCAGCTAACAAAGCTTACACTTTCTAGGTATCCTTTTTCAATAATTATGGATTTAATATTATGTTCATGAGTTCCACGAAATTTGATGACCATTGAAATTCTTAGCCAACACAGTTTGTTCAAATAAACTCTTCAGTTACACAGGTTTTCTTGTGTGTGTGTGTGTGTGTGTGTGCATGTGTGTGTGTGTGTGTGTGTGTGTGTGTGTTGAGATGTAGTCTTGCTCTGTCACCCAGGCTGGAGTTTAGTGGCGTGGTCTTGGCTCACTGGAACCTCTCCCTCCTGGTTTTAAGCGATTTTCTTGCCTCAGCCTCCTTAGTAGCTGAGACTATGGGCACACACCATCATACCTGGCTAAATTTTGTATTTTTAATAGAAATGGGGTTTCACCACGTTGGCCACGCTTGTCTTGAACTCCTGACCTCAGGTGATGCACATGCTTTGGCCCCCCAAAATGCTGGGATTACAGGTGTGAGCCACCATGCCTGGCCCAGAACAGTTTTTTAATTTTATTTATTTATTTATTTATTTATTTATTTATTTATTTATTTTTGAGACAGAGTTTCACTCTTGTTACCCAGGCTGGAGTGCAATGGCTCGATCTCGGCTCACCGCAACCTCTGCCTCCTGGGTTTAAGCAATTCTCCTGCCTCAGCCTCCCGAGTAGCTGGGACTACAGGCGCGTACCACCATGCCCAGCTAATTTTTGTATTTTTAGTAGAGACTTATTTTGTTTTATGAGACAAAGTCTCGCTCTGCTACTCAGGCTAGAGTGCAGTGATGAATCTCAGCTCTCTGCAACCTCCGCCTCCCAGATTCAAGCAATTCTCCTGCTTCAGCGTTTTGAGTATCTGGGACTATAGGCACGAACCACAACACCTGGCTCAAGTTTTTGTATTTTTTTTTATAGAAATGGGGTTTCTTCATGTTGGCCAGGCTAGTCTCAAACTCCTGACCTCAGGTGATCTGCCCACTTCGGCCTCCCAAAGTGCTGAGATTACAGGCATGAGCCCCCTGCACCAGGCCACCAGAACAGTTTTGAAATCAACCTTTACTTTCAAAAATTTCAAACCTACAGAAAAATTGGAAAAAAAAAGGTATTGTGACTGTGCCTACATATCCTTCATCTAGGTTCACAAATTGTTTATATTTCATTTAATCTGTCTATACATATACACTTATTATTTAAAAGATTTTTTGTTAAATCATTTGAGAATAGACATCTTAACTCTTTGTCTCTAAATACTGTATCATATGTCTCCTATAAACAAGGACATTCATTCTTTTACATTAACCACGATATAATGATAGAAATTTAATATTGATACAATACTATAATCTGAAGTTCCGTCAATATTCAGATTTTACCAGTTGTCCCATTATAATTTCCTTTATAGGAATATCCACTGTTTCACCCAGTTCATGATCACCCAATTGTAGTACAGTATAATTTTATTCTGTACTACTGAGGAGGATTTCTGTACTGACAAAAATTGATTTTGGAGTAGTTCTTAGCTTTTCTTTGTCTTTTATGACTATATGACTATTACTGTAGTTTTGAAGAAATAGCCTGGTTCCATTTAACTCTCAGTTTGGTTTTGTCTGAGTGATTCCTCATGGTTTGATTGAACTTGAACATTTTTAGCAGGAACGTTGTGTAAATTATGTTGTAGCTTAAGTGCTCATACCAGGTGGCACATGAAATCTGTGCATAATACATTTAAAAATTATTTTCCACCCCAGCAATGAAGATTTAATTATGTAGAATAAAAAATTAATGACTGTAAGGCAAGTCTAGAAAATAATCCTACAGAAGAACTTTATGAAATGCCTCAGAAAATGCTAACTGTGGCTGGGCGCGGTGGCTCACGCCTGTAATTTCAGCACTTTGGGAGGCCGAGGCGGGTGGATCACAAGGTCAAGAGATTGAGACCATCCTGGTCAACATGGTGAAACCCTGTCTCTACTAAAAATACAAAAATTAGCTGGGCATGGTGGTGTGCGCCTGTAGTCCCAGCTACTCAGGAGGCTGAGGCAGGAGAATTGCTTGAACCCAGGAGGCGGAGGTTGCGGTGAGTCGAGATCACGCCATTGCACTCCAGTCTGGGTAACAAGAGCGAAACTCCGTCTCAAAAAGAAAAGAAAATGCTAACTGTTCACCTCTTGTTCACTTTGCCATCATTTTCTTCAGTCTCTGCACCAACGTACCTATTAATCCTTGAACAACTGTATGTAATGATTTTTTCTGTTTCTTGATGTGGATTGCTTTTAAAAACTTATTCCATTTTTCAGCTATCTCTTGTTTGAAGAAAAAAGTTTTCTTAATGGTTCATTGTATTATCACCTTTTAATTTGTTCCTTCTAGTGGATTATAGATTAATTATAGATTCAGTTTTGAAAATACTCAAGCCACACCATTTCAAATCAGTATTTAGAACAGCCAAAAACTGACTGACTTTGCTTTTTTTAATTTGTTGCATTTCTACCCGATATTTATGCATATGTAACGTTTCTATTTTTCACAGGACAGTCATCCAGCCAGGCGTCTGTCATCCTGATATTCAGCTGTTGCACCCAATTAACTTGGATTTTTTTGTAAATCGGAATATAGCTGCATCTTGGTACCACAAGCTGCCTGTTGTGGAAATTAAAGGACATCTTGATTCAGTGAATGTAAGTACATGAGTGAAAAAAAATTTCATTGTTGAAATTTTAAACTCTGAAGACTTTTCAAGTTGAAATCCAAATGAAATATAGACTTTTTTGCTGAATAGCATAAGAAAAATTTCAGTGAGACTTTTTCCAACAAGATCATTACTATTTTCTGTAGAATTTAATCTTTGGATTAAGATTTCTTAACTTTAAAATTTGTTATGCATACATATTGGTAGAGATCTGTAGATAAATTATATGTTAGCATATTATACGTTATCTCATGTATTATATATGTACATTTTTATTTTTAGGGCTATCTAAGTACCCCTAAGGTAATGATAGCATTGAAGAAAATACTTATTTTTTATATTGAAGACAAGCTTTTTATTTCATTGGAGTTGTTATTGTTTAAAAAGCAGAATTTATGCATTTTCCCAATTTGTCACTTTTTTAAAAAAAGATAAGATTTCTTTGATCATTATTAACTTTCAGTAAACATAAGTCATTGGAGCTAATATTGACTGATATTGTAATTACAATGTAATTACATTGGTTTTTCTGTAAACATCTTATTATCGTTGAAAATAAAAATTTTAACATTAAATAAGTAGTGCAGTTCTTGCGGGGTTTGATTATATGTAACTTTTTAGTGTTAGGATTATTCTGTCCCTCATGTGTTGCAACTGGGAATTTATTTTCTGTATTACAGTTGTTTCATTTAAAAATGTAATACAGTTTTTTTTAACATAATATTTTACAGGTTAGTCTAAATCAAGAAGATCTTAATCTTTTATTTAGGATACTAGCAGAAAATCTTGGTGAGGGTACTGAAGACTTGTATAAAGTGAAACCAGGAGTACAAGAGACAGGTAAGAGGCTGACAGTAAGTGGCATAATACTTATGTGTCTATTTATTTTATGGTTTAGTAGGGAATTAGGAAATAAAAAATAAACAAATGTATGTTTACAAGTTGCAGTTCAAATTACCAAGAAAATAAACAAGATGCTATTGAATGAAATCATAGTTGGAGATGATTGACTCAAGTTTTCAGTTATAGCTTCAGACTTTTTTCTAAGTTGCACGAGTGAAGAGGAGGCCACAAAGAAGGACTTCAAATCAGTGGTGGATAGTTGAAGTAATCATTGAAATTGCATGTATGGAAGAAACCATTTTGAGTTGGCAGTAGGTTATGGTAGCATCGTGTATCTGATTTTTCAGAAATGCTTGGTAGTAAAATATCTGTACGAATTGAAATGGTTGATAAATTATCACTTTCCAAAGATAGTGAGAAGATGATACAAGAGTAAAAATGGAAACTGAATTAAAATTATTAGTTACAGTGGCCCTTTTGACTTAAAGACAAATTAAGTACCAGCCTTATTTTTTAAGGTAATATATGCATATATACATGTGTGTGTATGTGTGTGTGTGTGTGTGTGTGTGTGTATAAAATGTATGTATATATGCATAAATGTATAATATTTAGTTTTTTTAAACATGGTAACATCCTGTATGTATACATGCATGTGTGTGTTTATGCAGTTTGCTTTTTTTAAGAAATATTAACAGTGTATCTTGGTGTCTAGTCCATATCTGTAGATATGTATAGATCTCCTTCATTCTTTGTAATGGTTGCTTGGTATTAAATTCTGTTGAAGTATCTTAATTTATTTAGCAAGTTCCTAGTGGCATACGTTTTTGGTTGTTTTTAAACTTTCATTATCACCATGTTGCATTGAATATCCTCATACATACTTTTATAAGTATGTATATATCTATAGGAAAACACCTGTTAAAAGATATATAAATTGTTAATGTAAATTTAATTGACAATTAGGTCAGCATCAATAGACTAATTTAAGATTTTGACAGATCTTGCCGTTTGCCCTCCATAGAACGTTACTAACTTTGCCCTCCCACCAGGTTTTCTTTACCTTTCTAACACAGTATATTATCAGATTAAAAAATTTTGTCCATATGCTAAGTGAAAACTGGCATCACATTGTATTATTTATTAAAAAACTTTTACTGTATTTTAATACATACAGTGAAGTGTAAAAATATTCAATGTACAATCCAATGAATTTTTTCATATATGGATACACCTGTGTAATCATCATGATCAACATATAGTACATTTTCAGTACCCCAAAAGGCTTCTCTCTTGTCCTTTGTCAGTTGTTACCAAACATCCTGCCTGCAAATCCACTCAGAGGTAACTACTATTTTACCTTATAATAGATTAGTTTTGCCTCTTCTTGAATTTCATGTAAATGGAATCATACAGAATTTACTCTTGGATGTTCGGCTTCTTCAGCATTATGTTTGCAAGATTTGCCCATGTTGTGCATAGCAGTAGTTTGTTCTTTTTATTTCTGTGCAGTATTCAGTTATATGAATGTATCAAAATTTATTTTATTCATTCTATCTTTGATGGACATTCAGGTTGTTTCCAGTTTTTAGCTATCATGAATGAAATTGCTATGACTGTTACTTTGTGTCTTTGACATAATTATATACACTCTTTTTTTGGATACATAGGTAGGAGTAGAATTACTCGGTCATATGTGAGATTTATGTTTAGGTTCAGTAACTTGTGCCATATTAGAGCAAGGAGTTTTCCAACTGGTTGCACTAATTTACTTTCCTAGCAGCAATGTATGCGAGTTCCACTTGTTTCACCTTCTCTCCAGTACCGGGCTTTGCCAATTTTTTTAACTTTAGCATTCTGATAGATATGCAGTGGCATCTCGCTACGGGTTTTATTTGCTTTTTGATTACTAGTGAAGGTGAACACCTTTTCATATAGTTATTGGCCATTTGGATATGCCTTTTAGTGATATAACCATTTAATCCTATTGACAACTATTTTTATTGAGATGTTTGCCTTTTTTCTTATTCATATGCAGTTTAAAAATTCTGAATATGAGCCCTTTGTTGGTTATGTGTGTTACATGCATGTATGTGTAGAAATATCTTTTCCCTATCTGTGGTTTGCCTTTCACACTTTTTTTTTCCCCAACTTTTATTTTAGGTTCAGGGGGTACAGGTGTGGGTTTGTTACATGGGTAAATTGTGTGTCACTGAGATTTCATCTACAAGTGATCTCATAACCCATGTCATGAGCATAGTACCTGACAGGTAGTTTTTCACCCCTCCCCCTGTTTGCCCTCCCCCATCCCCAGTCATCCCCAGTGTCTGTTGTTCCCATTTTTATGTCCATGTGTACTTCATGTTTAGCTCCCACTTACAAGTGAGAACATGTGGTATTTGGTTTTCTGTTGCTGGGTTAATTCATTCAGGATAGTAGCCTCCAGCTCCATCCATGTTGCTGCAAAGGACGTGATTTCATTCTTTTTTGTGGCTGGTAGCATTCCATGGAGTATAGGTACCACATTTTCATTATTCAGCCCACCGCCAGTTGGCATCTAGGTTGATTCCATGTCTTTGCTATAGTGAATAGTACTGTGATGAATAGGTGAGGGTATGTGTCTTTTTGGTAGAATCATGTATTTTTATTTGAGTTTGTACCCAGTAACAGGAGTGCTGGGTGTCAAAGGTGTTTTAAGTTCTCTGAGAAATCTCAAAACTGCTTTCTTTTCTTTTTTTTTTTTTTTTTGAGACAGAGTTTCGCTCTTGTTACCCAGGCTGGAGTGCAATGGTGCAATCTCGACTCACTGCATCCTCTGCCTCCTGGGTTCAGGCAATTCTCCTGCCTCAGCCTCCCGAGTAGCTGGGATTACAGGCATGCGCCACCATGCCCAGCTAATTTTTTGTATCTTTAGTAGAGACGGGGTTTCACCATTTCGACCAGGATGGTCTCGATTTCTTGACCTTGTGATCCACCCACCTCGGCCTCCCAAAGTGCTGGGATTACAGGCGTGAGCCACCGCGCCTGGCCTTTGAAACTGCTTTCTATAGTGGCTGAACTAATTTACATTCCCACAGTGTATAAGTATTCCCTTTTTTATGCAACCTGGCCAATGTATGTTATTTTTTGACTTTTCAATAGCTGTTCTGACTGGTGGCCTTTCACTCTTTTAGTGGATCTTTTAATGAATAGAATTTGTTAATTTCAATCAGCTTAAATTTACTGTTTGTTAAAACGATCAGTGTTTTTTATTTTCCACTTGAAAAATCTTTGCCTATTCTGGGAATTGTTTTTTAAAAGCAAAAATATTTGCTAGAATCATTTTCCCTGGTTCACATTATGTTTGAAACAGTGTTGGAGTAAGAGGATAGTTAAGAAACCCTGCCCTATACAGTGCTTTGTCAAAGGTAATGACTAACAATAGTGGCTTTCTATATGGACTTCTGGTATAGTTTATACTGCATGGTTCCTGTGCGTTGTGTTAGTGGTCAAGATAACGTCAACTGCAATAATAGTAATAACTTATTTAATGATATTGGGGGACAGTGGAGAGTGAAGACTGTAAAATCAGACTGACACATTTGGACTCTGCCATTTGTACAACACTGGGCAAGGGACTGAATCTGTCTGAATCTCATTTGGTCACTTCTGAAATAAGGACAATAAAGTTCTACCTCAAAGGTATGTCATAAGAATTAAATAGAAAAGTATATATACAGCCCTTAGAACAGTGTCTGCCACACAGGTGAACACTTAGCAAGTGATAGCTGTTAATATTTTTTATGTTACAGTTTAAAAAGCAATTTTATTGCATTTCAGGGTGTGCAAATTTCAGAAACAGAGTC
The DNA here is from genome assembly GCA_028533165.1 of Leontopithecus rosalia. Lineage (NCBI taxonomy): Eukaryota > Metazoa > Chordata > Mammalia > Primates > Cebidae > Leontopithecus > Leontopithecus rosalia. The sequence goes on along the minus strand of CM052655.1, from coordinate 5,462,819 downwards.
AAAATTATGTAGCTTTACTTTTGTTTCTTAGTGTGGTGTAAGAGTCCCCGACCTCCCACTCCCGTTTTTCTTTCTAGTCTTAACTCTTGTTATCCCCCAGTGACTTAACCATATCAAACTCCATTCTGTTTGCAAAGCCTATCATGTGTTTTCCTCCTTTCTAGTAATATCTCCGCTGTGTGAGGAGGTCCTTTGGCTCTCCTCTAAGAGACTTTCTTGACTTCTGTAAAACAATGTCACACTTTCTTCTGTGCTTCCAGTGCATTTCATATAGCCTCTATTAACATTTGTTCACTTAATGTGACTAGGTATGGCCTGCTTATTTTGTTTGTCTTTTTTTTTTTTTGAGACGAAGTCTTGCTCAATCGCCACGCTGGAGTACAGTGGCACAATCTCGGCTCACTGCAACCTCCACCTCCTGGGTTCAAGCGACTCTTCTGCCTCAGCCTCCCAAGTAGCTGGGATTACAGGCATGTGCCACCATGCCCTGCTATTTTTGGTATTTTTAGTAGAGACGGGATTTCACCATGTTGGCCAGGAAGGTCTCAATCTCTTGACCTTGTGATCTGCCTGCCTCGGCCTCCCACAGTGCTGGGATTACAGGCGTGAGCCAACGCACCCAGCCTTGTTTGTCTTTTAAATGTGTATGTCTCTTCTGCTAAACCATGAGTTTTCTAAGGGCTGGCGCTGTTACTAATTTGTGGATTTTCATTGCTTCTACCAGGTCCAGAATACTCATATGAGTCCACAATAAGTATTTGTGGAAGAAATGTGTGAATACAAGTGAATGAATTTCTTTTAAACATTTCAGGTGAAATTAAAGAGCCCTTTGAAATCTCCATATCACAACAAGATGTACATGCTTCAAAAAATACTTTAACAACTGGAGTGGAAGAAATTAGATCTGTAGACATCATTAATATGCTGCTGAATTTTGAAATTAAAGAGGTGTGTAATTTTCAGCTGTTTTTTGTAAAGTGAGGTGAATAAGTAATGCATATTTGGAATTACCTCTACTAAACTTGTAGATAATTGATACTGATGAAAAAAACCTATGTGGGCTGCTCACGTATAGCAGTGATGTTCTTTCTTTTTTTTGGAGACAGAGTTTTGCTCTGTCGCTAGGCTGGAGTGCAGTGGCTTGATCTTGGCTCATTGCAACCACTGCCTTCCAGGTTCAAGTGATTCTCCTGAGTAGCTGGCATTACAGCAGCTGCCACTACGCCAGGCTAATTTTTTTTAATATTTTAGTAGAGAGGGGTTTCACCACGTTGGTCAGGATGGTCTTGATCTCTTGACCTTGTGATCCGCCCGCCTCGGCGTCCGGAAGTGCTAGGATTACAGGTATGAACCACAGTGCCTGGCCCAGCAGTGATGTTTTAAACATTAAACGTTTGTTAAGGATTTGGGAGCTATAGTATATTGTAGAGAAAATGACAGCATCCTATAACATGCTTTTTAATTATTTTGGGACAATTGGAAGGTCACTTGCCTTGGATGTCATATAAGAAAGGCAGGAAAAGGAAATAGTGTCAGAGAAATCCTTTTCAAATGTTAGAAACCCTTGATAGAATAAAATACTATTATGCCTGCATTTTAAAAAAAGTTGTATTAGTGATATGTTTGCCATCCGCATATTCTTGAGAAAAGATGAAATGGATTTTCTTCTTTATTCACACATCCAACAAATATTTATTGTATGTGCCTGGTGATAAGGATAGAGGCAAAAAGTATACAGTCTGAACTCATGTAGGAAAACTATTAAAATTTTTGTAATCACTTCACGAAAACTCTTGCCGAGGATGCTGTTGGAGCTTGGGGTGCTAATGGTAGGGAGTGGGGGCATTTAAGCAGACTGAGAGGCTCAGTAAAGATTTTCTGGAGGAGGAGATATTTGAATCAAGTTTTTAAAGAGAAGTAAATTATCTGAGAAAAGGGATCAGGAAAGAGTCTGGGGGCAAGCCAGAGAGGAACAGGCATAAAAGTGTGAGTATGTGAGAAAGCACAGTGGATACAGAGACTTGTAAGGACTTCCTCTAAATCTGTTTTATCACAGCTTATGTTTTTTTCTCTGAGCTAAAAATAATAAACTTTTAAATGGGCTGGTTGCAATGGCTTATGCCTATGATCTCAGTTCTTTGGGAGGCCAAGACTGGAGGATTGTGTGAGTCCAGGTATTTGAGACCAGCTGGGTAATGTAACGAGACCGCGTCTCTACCAAAAAAAAAAAAAATTTTTTTTTTTTAAATTATTCAGGTGTGGTGGCATGTGCCTTTACTCCTGGCTACTTGGAAGGCAGGAGGATAGCTTGAGCCCAGGAGGTCAAGACTGCAGTGAGTTCTGATTGTGCCTCTGCACTCTAGCTGGGGTGACGGAGCAAGACCCTGTCTCTAACAATCAGTCAATAAACAAACAAACAAACTTAAAGGAATGGGCTCTACTTTTAGGAATCTGAAATACATGCTTTGAAGCCAACTTCTTTTACATTAAACTTATATGTTTTTCTGGTTAATATCGGAGTTACTGAAGGTTTTAAGCCTTGGTCTTGGAACATTGATAAATGAATCATTCTATTTGCAGATATACTTATAACACACACACACATATACAACATATATACATACATACATAAAACCCAGAAGATAGTTTAAATATTATTTGTAATGTATATTATGACTGTTCTCTTTCCTTAGGACAGTGATTGGGTTAATGGGGAGCAGTTTGCATTGAATATTTGGCATTCTTTGAAAACGTTTTCTGTTGCCATTATCTGGGGGGGAATACTAATGACATCTGGTAGGTAGGGGCTGGGGATGCTGCCTTGTATCCTACGATCCTAAGACAGTCCCCACTACAAAGAATTACCAGCTCAAAATGTTAATACTGCCAAAGTTGAGAAAAGTTGCCGTAGGAATAGTGTAAAAATTGGCTGGTAGTATCACAGACTTTCAGATGGATAGCTGTCCGTCAGACTAGGACTTCTGGGAATGAGGCCAAACTGCAGGCACAAATAGAAGTCAACATCTTAACATTATATGAACTTCTTGTTTATATCACTCCAGATACTTATTAAATTCTTGGCTTACCTTCATTGTGTATTAGTGAAATAGTTGGTGGTAATACTGGTACCCTCTTTTAGGTTGTGGTTACTTTGATGAAAAAATCAGAAAAGGAAGGAAGGCCTTTACATGAGCTAAATGTCCTGCAACTTGGAATGGAAGCTAGAGTTAAAACCTACGACATGACTGCTAAAGCTTATCTAAAAAAAATTAGTATGCGATGCTTTGATTTCACTGGTAAGTGTGAAATATTGTCTGTGAAAATTATTCATTAGGCAGATGATTCCTACCTTTTTATCAACATTAAACATATTTATTTGTATACAGTTGTGTTAATTTCCTACTGCATTAACTCAGCTTTTCAAAAACAGTCCCTGGGTACAGGCAGAGGTAGGGGGACCCAACCTCAACTTGAACAGTTGAGTTAATTTACTAGAAAAAAGACGTTTTATTTGTTTTTTAAATTTTTAAATTATGTGAGTTTTAACATTTCTTTTAAATTATGCTAATATGTGTTTGTGAAAAATAAAAATTAAATACAAAAGTATACAGAGGAAAAAATTAATATCATCTGTAGTCTCGTGTCCTCCCCTCAGAATAAATACTAAGTTATTGTTAGTGGGTATCCTTGACCTTTTAAGTTCCTGCAATAAGCTAACTTTTAAAGTTCTATTAGTGTTTAAAGTTTATAAGAACTCTATGGGATATCTTGAAGTAAATTTGTATTGAGAATAATTCCTACTTTATTTGTTTTATAGATTCTTTAGTATACTAGGATTTGTTTAGAGGAGAGTAATATCATAGTACCGTGTGTTATACCAGTTGTAATTGGTGGGTACTAGTATTTTTGTTTTATGGAATTTGTTTCTTTTTTTTCAAAGCCAGGTTTATTGAGGTATGATTTATACACAGCGTACGTCACTTTTTTTAGTGTGCAGTTCTGAGTTTTGACAAATGTACATTTGTGTAAGGGCTGGTCTTGTTTTAAAATGTGTGAAATGTTTAACTTGATGTATCAGCCTTGTCTTTCTTCTCTATTAGACTCTAAAGGAGAACCTCTTCACATTATTAACTCTTCTAATGTGACTGATGAACCCCTTCTGAAAATGTTACTGACAAAGGTACATTTCATTTCATTTCTAGGATTCTTTAATATTTGAATATATAAAATTAGATGTATTACCCTTGTATTTAATATTCTAGTTTTCTCTCCCAACATTTTTCAATCTAAACTGGTTGTGGTAAATTTTGCAAGCATCTGAAAATCCTGGATACATTAATTAACCTTCTGAGTTACTCTATGATGTTGAATAAATAAGAATAACATAAAGTTCCATTGTAATCCAAAGTAAAGGGTATTATATATAATCTGGCATTTTTTCTTACTTTAGATTAGTGTACCTAATCTAGATACACTAGCATTTCCTCCACAGTAGGTTAAGGAATTTGAGTTTTTGCTTGTATGGAATGTGAGAAATGCTTATGTGGTCAGTTTGGTTTTTTTTGAATGGTCTTCTTTGCCTTTTAAAAAATATGGTTTCACTTTTAATAGCATTACTTAGAAAAGTAAAGAGTATATGAATTTTCAGTATATGAATTTTTAGTGTTTGAAACTCATTGGTGTAATTTTCCACTATTTGTAGGCAAACAGTAATGGACCAGAATTTAAAACCGTTCATGACAGTACCAAACAGAGACTGAAGGTAAATCTTTTATAATTTACTGTAAGGCTGCGTTGTGTTGATTAACTCTAACTTCATAGCCATTTTCAATTGTGATATTATAAATTCTAACATGAGAGTAACAGTGGCAGTAATAATATTTCTAATATAATTTATGCATAAAGTTAAATAGATATAGAATTGGAATAAGGTTCTTACAGAAAGTTGATTTGAATTCTGAAAATAGTGTTTCCTAATTTTTTTTTTTGAGACAGAGTTTCACTCTTGTTACCCAGGCTAGAGTACAATGGCGCAATCTCGGTTCACCGCAACCTCCGCCTCCTGGGTTCGGGCAATTCTCCTGCCTCAGCCTCCCGAGTAGTTGGGACTACAGGCACGCGCCACCATTCCCAGCTATTTTTTGTATTTTTAGTAGAGACGGGGTTTCAGCATGTCGACCAGGATGGTCTCGATATCTTGACCTCGTGATCCACCCGCCTCGGCCTCCCAGAGTGCTGGGATTACAGGCGTGAGCCACCGCGCCCGGCCTGTTTCCTAATTTTGACTTAGATTTCTTGACAAGTATGTGAATAATACACTTAAAGGCAATTTTGTTACTCATTTTAGTTGACTCTGGTAATTTAGCCTAACATTGACGGAAGCATTAAACATTTGAATTATGTACTGGCATTCGGATTAGAATAAGATGTAGTGGAGGATAAAGCATAGCCTAATACAGACATTGCTCACAGTCCATTTGAACATGCATAGTTAGCTTGGAACTGCCTGCAATGTATTAAAGCCTGATACTATTTCCTGTGTCTTTACTTAAAATCCATCCAGTTCTGTTGAGTTAAAAACCGGAGTGTGCAGAGTGTTGGTTCATTATCCGGCAAAGATTAACATTTTAATAGAGTTAGTTCTTGAAAAAAAATTAAAATTTAAAAAAGTCCTTTAATTGAACTGTTCTTGTGCTGCTTATATCTGTTGAACCCTGATGTAAAAATGTTATGTGTCTGAAATCCGCCTCTCTAATTGTTCATTATCTTAGGTTTCATTTTCATCCTTAGACTTAGTACTTCATTTGGAAGCTTTGCTTTCCTTCATGGATTTTTTATCATCTGCTGTTCCATCCTCTGAACCTTCCTCTTCTGAGAAGGAATCTGAGCTGAAACCACTTGTTGGGGAAGCCAGAAGTATCACCGTCAAAGCTGGTAATAATTTTGAATCAGGATCTAACGCTTTGTATCTGAACTTTAATAATAATATAGCAACTTGTTTTTTTTCCATTAAGTATATAGCATGTTGACATTGCTGCTCTGATAGGTTAGTTTCAAGAGAAAGAAAACGTTATCTCTATGGGATTATAGGGCAGGTTAGTGAATAATTTTAAATAAATGTTGTTTAATGTTGTGTATTTATATTTCATTTCACTGTCTAGTTTTTACGTAAAATAGAAATGTATGTACTTTATGTTGATGTGTCTTTGTTGTCATCAGTTCAATGAAAGTGAGAAAGGAAGAAACTCACTTATGGATTCAATCACACATGGTAACAGAGGTCCATTCCAGTTAGTCAGGTGGACTTGACTTACCTGCTGCTCAGTAATTTTAAGTGCTTTGTGGGACACTGCAGGGAAGGAGCTGATGGAATGGACAGACTGACACTGGTTTCCGACCAAAACCGTATTTAGATCACACAGATATGGGCACATGGTCCTCAAGCATATGACTTATATTATGAAGTATTAGGTATGACATTCTGAGTGAATAAAGAGCATTTGCTTATTTTTAAGCCAAATGTCATTTTAATTATTTTTCTTTTATATCATATGATGTCAGTATTTAATATCCAGTAATTCAATTTTCAGATCATTACTGGTTTGAGTTTTACCTATGTTACTGGCATGTTTGGTGTAAAACTGTCAGCACTATTAGATCAGATACAAAGACAGGATTTTTTTACACCACGCAACAGAGCAATAATTTCCTTATAAAATAGGGTAAAAGAGCTTTACCAAACTCTTTGCCTTTAATGTACCTGTTACATTAATAGCCTCAGAAATAATACCCTCAGAAGTTTGTCTCCTTTGTATGATGTATATATACAATAAATACACAATACAGTTGAATAAATGAAAAAGAAATGTTTAAACTCACAATAAACTAGAAACACTATTAACCCCAAAGATACAGTCTTCCAGTTTTACTATATTGTTGGTCTTTGTGATTTGTTTATGCTACATCAAATATTAAAGAAAAAAAAACCTGTCATATTGATGATTAAGGACAGATACTCTCCATGCTTTTGCAATTTCAATCAGAAGTCTTTTTTTCCTTCAAGTGAGACAAATTTTTAGGAAAATGTATCCTAAATTTATCAGTCAGGATCTGGACTAAAGTGGATTTAGGGAACTAGTTTGGTTGTGATTTTTCTGCACACATACACCTGCATGCACATACATTATAAAATATATTTTTGGCTGGGCGTGGTGTTTCATGCCTGTAATTCCAGCACGTTGGGAGGTCGAGACTGGCGGATCATGAGGTCAAGAGATTGAGACCATCCTGGCCAACATGGTGAAACCTCGTTTTTACCAAAAATACAAAAATTAGCTGGGCATGGCGGCATGCACCTGTAATCCCAGTTACTTGGGAGGCTGAGGTAGGAGAATGGCTTGAATCTGGGAGGTGGAACTTGCAGTGAGCTGAGATGGTGCTACTTTACTCCAGCCTGGCAGTGGAGTGGGACTCAGTGTCAAAAAAAAAGTATATATTCAAAAAATATGTATATATACATTTTTTTGGAGATGGAGTCTCACTGTGTTTTTTTTTTTTTTTTTTTTTAATTGAGACGGAGTTTCGCTCTTGTTACCTAGGCTGGAGTGCAATGGTGTGATCTTGGCTCACCGCAACCTCTGCCTCCTGGGTTCAGGCAATTCTCCTGCCTCAGCCTCCCGAGTAGCTGGGATTACAGGTGTGTGCCACCATGCCCAGCTAAATTTTTTTGTATTTTTAGTAGAGACGGGGTTTCACCATGTTGACCAGGATGGTCTCGATCTCTTGACCTCATGATCCACCCGCCTCGGCCTTCCAGAGTGCTGGGATTACAGGCTTGAGCCACCGCTTTTTTTTGCTTTTTAAAAACTTTGTCCCTTTATGTTCATTTCTAATAGAATTTATTTTAGGATTGTTCATGGAGCAACAGGATATAATCTAAAGAAATTCTTTCTGTAGTTAGTAACATGTAAGTGCCGTAGTAAATAATATGTATTTTATTAACTATGCATTGCTAATTCAGTTTGTTATGAATTATTCTTCCTTTAATCTGACATCTGATATGCAAAGGAGTTCAGAATCAAAACTTTAGACCAAGAGAATTCTGGAGTACTCATATGCAATGTAATTTTTTCCCTGAAAAAGTTATAGTAGGAGTTAAATATATATAAAATTCATATAACTTTTTCTCAGAAAAAGTTATAGTAAGGTTTCCATCAAGTAAACTGCACTTTCAAGGTGCTATTAATAGTATAGTTGCCTTTCACACCTGTAGTCCCAGCTACTCAGGAGGCTGAGGCAGGAGAATGACTTGAACCCAGGAGACAGAGGTTGCAGTGACCAGAGATCATGCCACTGGACTCCCCCTGAGTGACGGAGCAGGACTCTGTTTCAAAAAAAAAAAAGTATAATTGCCTTTATTTGTAACTTGAAAGGGAAAATGCTAATTTTTGTATGCTTGGAATTTGATAATTGATCCCAAATCTGTTAATTACGTGCTATCTTAATGGAGGGAGTTCTGATTCCTCAGAGTACGTTAAGTTCTTTTATTTTGGTGGATTTGATGTTACTGTATGTATTCTATCATGTTTGCCCTTTGCTAATCAGAAGGTTTCTGTGACTTTTTAGTACCCAGCAACGTTTCCCAAAAAGATGTGTTTGATTTAAAGGTCACAGCTGAATTAAATGCATTTAATGTATTCGTCTGTGATCAGAAGGGTAACATTGCAGATATTAAAATACATGGTAAGTAGTAATTTCTTGTTGTAGGTATTTCTCTTTCTTTACATAACCAGGAAAAATGAGCTTGTACTTGATAGATTTCTTATGAGTATTCTGGTTTACTTACATTGAAGACTTTGCAAACTTTTCACACATGTGCTTTAAAATGTTAAAAGTTAATTTGTTACGATTCATAGCTGACTTGAGACATTCCTTATTGCATTATGTATTATTTACATTTTTATGCAGTTGTAGAAATCATTATGCTTTTAGAAATTGAGAATGACAAAGAAATTTTGTTTTGGAGAGAAATCTTAGAGGACTGCTATCTAATACAGTTTATTATAGAAATAAGAGTATTCATTAAATGATGTTCATTTTTTAAGTTATTAGAGCAACAGTTTGTAATATAGTAAATGTTTGTAACATCACCGTTTAACAAATACTGTCTTCCTAAAAGACTACTGCTGATCTTGCTGATTCAGAGGATATTTAAGTTTGGAGAAATATGATGAATTTGGAAAATTTCCTTGAAACTTGTTTTTTTTTTTTTTAATTTCCACAACTTTTTTGTAGGAGATGTCTGTATCCCTAAAGGTATTATCTTTTTTAGGTGTCTCATACATGAAAGTTGATGCCGTTAATATGTCTAATAATGAGTAATTTTTATTCACTTTATATCTTGTCAGTATATTATTGTACTTAAATAACTCTGAATTGGTGAAAAGTTTATAAATGTTGTGTTTCCTATAGGAATGGATGCCTCTATTTCTGTGAAGCCTAAGCAGACCGATGTGTTTGCCAGACTTAAAGATATTATAGTTACCAATGTAGATCTGCTGTCCATTCACAAAAAGGTGATTAAAAAATAGATTTTTATATTGGAATTTGTGTTGTTCTTTGGATTTGAGATGTTATTGTTTGTTTGCATACTGTACATTTATTGTCTGTCATGTACCAGGTACTTTATTAGGAATTGGAGATGAGAATGCTAATAGTCCGCTTTCACATTGTATATGGACTAGGCCTCTTGATACACACTGATTTGTAAGATTCATTTCTGAACAGTTAAGTGATTGATATTTTTACTGGTAAAATGATTTTTATAGAAATAGGAAGAAGTTATTGTTACACAAAATGTTTTCAGCTAATAATTTTTAAGGTTGAAATCATAGATTGCTACTTTATATATCAAGGATTCTGTAATAAGAGAACTTATTTATAATATATTGTTAAGGGCTATACAGCACTTTTGGTATAATAACTAGTTAATGTAATACTTTTAGGCTGTCTCTATTTTGGGAGATGAAGTCTTTAGGTTCCAACTGACTCTTTATCCAGATGCTACAGAAGGAGAGGCCTATGCTGATATGTCCAAAGTAGACGGCAAACTTAGTTTCAAAGTGGGTTGTATTCAGATTGTTTATGTGCATAAATTCTTCATGTCTCTTTTGGTAAGTTTTAAAAAATCTATTTATTTCTCCCTGAGGCCCAAATACCTTTGCTTATATAGCTGAACCTAGATAGTAAAAATCTTCAGTTAGGGCTATGTGATGAGCACCTGAGTGCTGAACAGAATGTTAAATCCTTTTCATGATATTAACGAAATGAATTTTTAAAATTACTGTTTTGAAGTTATAGATTATAATTCTCTAACATTTCCATAGGTATGTTTTATGTTTTAATTTAGGGCTTTTCATTGTTCCTTGTTTAATGAAATATATTTAAGATTATTTAGTTAAAACAGTTTTTTTGAGGAAACTCTTCAAGCATTTGGAGGACTCATATTGGAACTTACAGCTTTTGGTTATGATTGTGATCCACAGCATCATGAAATGCTTTTCTTTTTTTTATTTATTTCCATGTAAGTGTCATGATGTATTAGTCTATGATCACACTGCTATGAAGAACTGCCTGAGACTGGGTAATTTATAAAGTAAAGAGGTTTAATTAACTCACTGTTCTGCACAGCTGTGGAGGCCTCAGGACACTTAACAGTCATGGTGAAAGGGAAGGCAGACATGTCTTAGATGGCAGCAGACAAGAATGAGCAGAGTGGGAAGTGCCACTTATAAAACCATCATATCTCATGAGAACTCACTGTCACAAGAACAGCATGGGGGAAACCGCCCCCATGGTTCAGTTACCTCCTACCAGTTCCCTCCCTTGACACCTGGGGATTACAATTTGAGATGAGATTTGGGCTGGGACACAGAACCAAATGGTATCACATGGGCTAAAGGATTATCTGCCTGTTCTTCTTAGCAGGGCTGCTAATCAAAGTTTTCTAAAATCACCATTTTTCAAAAAAAAAAATTTCAGATTTTTTGGACTTCAGTTGTTAATTTCAGTTGATAATTTCAACTGTTAATTTCAGTTGATGATCCAAATATTTTAGATTCAGGGCATACATAGGTATGTTTGTTACATGAGTATATTGCATGATGCTGAAGTTTGGGGGTATGATTGATCCTGTCACCCAAGTGCTGAGAATGGTACCCAATATGTTTTCAACCTTTTCCCCCTTTTCTCTCTCTCTCTAGTAGTCCCCAGTGTCTCTTGTTACCATTGTTATGTTCATGAAATACCCAGTGTTTAGCTCCCACTTATATGCACAAATATGCAGTATTTGATTTTCTGTTTCTGCGTTAATTTGCTTAGGATAATGGCCTCCAGCTGCATTCATTGTGAAAATATGCAGTTTTTGATTTTCTGTTCCTGTGTTAATTTGCTTAGGATAATAGCCTTCAGCTGCATTCACGTTGCTGCAAAGGATGTGATTTCATTCTTTTTTTATGGCTGTGTAGCATTCCGTGGTATATATGTGCCATGTTTCCTTTATCTAGTCCACTGTGGATGGGTGTCTAGGTTGATTCCATGAATTGAATGCTTTTATGAATTGTGCTCTGATGAACAGACGAGTGCATGTGTCTTTTTGGGAGAACAGTTTATTTTCTTTTGTATATATACCCAGAAATAGGATTGCTGGGTCAAATGGTAGTTTTGAGTTCTTTGAGAAATCTCTAAATTGCTTTCTGCAGTGGCTGAAATAATTTAAATTTCCAAAAATAGTTATGTAAATGTTATCTTTTCTCTGGAGTCTCCTTAGCATCTGTTATTTCTTGACTTTTTAATAACTGCTATTCTTACAGGTGTGAAATAGTGTCTCATTATGGTTTTGATTTGCATTTCTCTGATCATTAGTGATGTGGAACATTTTTTTTCATGTTTGTTGGCTGCTTACATGTCTTCTTCTGAGAAGTGTCTGTTCATGTCTTTTGCCCATTTTTAAATGGGATTTGTTTTTTTTGCTTGTTCACTCATTTACTTTTCTTTTTTTAATATACTCTGGATGTTAGACTTTTGTCAGATACATAATTTGCAATTTTTTTTTCCATTCTATAGGTTGTCTGTTTACTTCATTGAAAGTTTCTTTCATAGTGCAGAAGCTCTATAATTAGGTCCCAATTATTTTTGTTGCAATTGATTTTAAGGACTTAGCCATAAATTCTTTCCCAAAGCCAATGTCTAGAATGGTGTTTCCTAGGTTTCTTGTGGGATTCTTATGGTTTGAGGTCTTACGCTTAAATATTTAATCCATCTTGAGTTAATTTTTTATATGGTGAAAGGTAGGGGTTCTTTCACCATAGAATGAATAGTGTTTAATTCTTTTGCTATGGCTAGCCATCTCTCTCAGCACCATTTACTGAATAGGAATCCTTTCTTCATTGCTTATTTTTGTTGACTTTGTTAAAGAACAGGAGGCTGTAGGTGTACATGTTTGTTTCTGGGTTCTCAAGTCTGTTCCCTTGGTTTATTTGTCTGTTTTTGTACCAGTACCATGCTGTTTGGATTACTGTAGCTTTATAGTATAGTATAAAGTCAGGTAATGTGATGCCTTAGCTTTGTTCTTTTTGCTTTGGATTGGTTTGGTTATTTAGGTTCTTTTTTGGTTCCATATGAATTTTAGAATAGTTTTTTCTAGTTCTGTGAAAAATGACATTGATCATTTGATAGTTATAACATAGATTGGTTTGAGAAGTATAGCCATTTTAACAATATTGATTCTTCTAATCTATGAACATGGAATGTTTTTCTGTTTGTCTGTGTTATCTGTGATTTCTTTCAGCAGTGTTTTCTAGTTCTCCTTGTAGAGATCTTTCACCTCCTTGGTTAGATGTGTTTATAGGTACTTTGTTTTTTTGATGGATATTATAAATAGGATTGTGTTTTTCATTTGGCTTTCAGCTTGAATGTTATTGGTGTATAGAAATGCGACTGATTTTTGTATATTGATTTTGTATCCCGAAACTTTACCAATGTTGTTTGTCAATTTCTGGAGCCTTTTGGTAGAGTCTGTAGGGTTTCCCATGTACAGAATCTCATGATTTCTTAAAATTATGAATTTCTACTTAAACCATCATTTTTATTTTTCTAGAGAGTAACTAATTCGGAAGTGGGTGCTAGGGAAGGTTAGATTGCCTTTGTAATATTAATAGATGTATACCAAGAATATTGCTTCTAAGAATGATCTTATCCTCATTGGGAAAAATTTTTCTGTTTTTAGTTGAAATTGAGATGAAATACGTCTTACTATAAATAAATTTTGACTCTTACTAATGATTACAGGATTGTAGACAATTAATTGTCTTCTTCATGCATGAGTACATTAAAAAAATTCTTTAGAAGTAAGCCGGCAGAAGCTTAGTGTCTAAGACTGAACTTTATTGCTGTTACCTGCAGTACAGAATAGAACCCACTCTTAGAGTAGTACAGTACTGTCCTTTTCCCTTTCATTTACATTTGAATTTAAAATAATCAACATTCATGAATAAAAGGGAGATTTTTTAAAGAATTGTTGCCTTTATCTTCATGACTCCCCTATTCTGGTCCACCCCATAGCTGCCAGGTAAGGCTGGAAGTAAAGTTGCCAGTTTCAATCATTTATTTATATACGTGTTCTATTATATCCCACTCTCAGCAGCCCTAATGATATACTAGTCTGTTGTATCAAGTGTTCTTTCTTAGAACAACATTCTAGAAATTTAGTCTAAAATATTCTTGATTTCTCAATATCCCATTTCTCTTATTCTTTCCTTTTAAAAAAAAATAAACCTCAACCTTCTTCTCTCTGATGTCTTCTTTATCACTCAGGAATAACTTATCACATATCTTTGTTCTCCTTGCTTAGCAAAGTATTAATAATTTATCCTTTTCCATTTTTCCTACATCTTTCCTTTCAAATTCTTATTTTGCTTGACAAAATAGATTTTGAATATAACTAAACCATTTTAATCCCACTTAATTTTTTTCCTACTTCATGTTATCTCTGATGTGTAGCTTGGAAGAGCCCCTACTTTAGTTTAGTTCACTGTTTTTATTTCTCTACTGAACTTATATAAATGGATCATTCAATTATTTTGAGTGTACTGTGAGGAATATATATTTACTTTTTAAATTTAGTAACAGTGAGAGTAAAGTTTATTTAACTCTATCTATTTTTCCAAGACTGAAAAACAAAAGCCTTAAGTAGTAGTCATTTTCCATTTTTCAGTTGTGCAAAAATCTTGGAATGTCATGTTCTCAAAGGCAAAACAAAATAAAACTAGAGTGTCTAAGGCAAGCTTGTTGAACCCACGGCAGGATAGCTTTGAATGGGGCCCAACACAAATTTGTAAACTGTCTTAAAACATGATGAGTTTTTTTGTGATCTTCTTTTAAGCTTATCAGCTATTGTTAATGTTAGTGTATTTTTTGTGTGGCTCAAGACAGTTCCTCCTGTTCCAGTGTGGCCTGGGGAAGCCAAAAGATTGAACACCCTTGGTCTAAGGTATACTGAAAAGCTCTAATGGGGGTTCAGAGAAGGGTGAGATTGAAGCATATGTAGCTGCTGCTGTCCTATTGTTCAATCTCAAGTCCACCAAGAGAATAATAGCAGTAGCAGGAGTAGCATACTCAGTTGTTTACAGGTGACAGATAGAGGTGACAGCTTACAGGTAAATGAATAAAGACCAATTTTCCTTGAAAACAAAAAAGAATTGTTGCAAAAATTTGTCATAAGAATAAAAATTCTCAAATACATAAAATGAAAGAAAGAGCTCTTTCTTCCTAGAGCAAATGTTGTTAATAGCCCAGAGTATATGTTTCTAGACTTTATTCTCTCCATATACAAAATCATAAATAACATCTCTTTTATATTACTTCTTTTGTTTATTTTTTCTTTTTAAAGTAAATACATTTTAAAGTTTTTCCTTTTAAAAATAATTACCCTTTTCCCTAAAAATCTGTCTCTTCCAACAGAACTTCCTCAACAATTTCCAAACTGCTAAAGAAGCTTTAAGCACAGCCACAGTCCAGGCTGCAGAAAGAGCTGCTTCCAGCATGAAAGACTTGGCTCAAAAGAGTTTCCGCCTTTTGATGGATATTAATTTGAAAGCGCCAGTTATTATTATTCCTCAGTCTTCAGTATCACCTAATGGTGTTATAGCAGATCTTGGTTTAATCAGAGTTGAAAACAAGTTTACCTTGGTTCCTATGGAACATTATTCTCTTCCCCCAGTCATTGATAAAATGAGCATTGAACTCACTCAGTTGAAGCTGTCAAGGTATAAATATGTAATCTAGTTGTGTATTTCTTACTAGAAATGGGATTTTCATAGAATTTTTGCATCTAGTAATTTGTGGTTTTCATTCCTTATTTCTTCTAATTATGAAACCTTGACCATTAGCTTCTTGGTCAGTGGTTAATAGTCATTTGTGTGCCTCATAGAGTCTGTATTTTCTCTTACTAAGTTTATCATATGATTTTTTCCATTCTATAAAAATTAGCTATTATAAAACTATAGTTTACTCAATACTTAATTTAATTTTTTAATTTTTCTTACTTTTCACATAGCCCTTTCCTTTTCTGGGGGGTGGGAAAAATACTTCCTAACATAAAAAATTTAAGATTCATTTCTCATTTTCAAACTTTGTCACATTTGGGAATTTTCAGTGAGTTATCTAAAGGATTATTTAATCCATATGGGACAGTGTTGGCTCTACTGAGTGACAAGAGAACTTATTTGATGATGCTAGTGGTTGTTGGCAGGCAGGCTAGAATGACTATTACCATATGTTTGTTTAACTTTTAGATAAGCTGAGTTTTCCCCTTGAGTCTGGAGAAGTACCAATAGCATATTAAGGGCTAAGTATAGATCACTTTCTTTATCTTCCAGTTTGAGGAGGATGTAACATTTCTTGGCATGGCAGTATATACTATTTACTGTATCAAACAGCCTTTGTGAAAAATAGTAAATAATGTGGTAGTCATAGTGTATGAAAATTATGTCTTTGAATCATTGTTATATAGGCTTGGTTTTGGATAGCTCTGTATATTAACTTTATTTATTGTGATCTGGATTGATTTTGTGAAAAGAAGTATGTTCTAAAAGACTTCTGATAGCCTTTAGCCTTTATGAAAGACTGTGTGGAAACTGTAACACATAGAATAGTCCTTATTTTAAAATGTAAATTTGAAATAAAAAAGAAATTCTTGTTTTTCTTTCAGAACCGTTTTGCAGGCTAGCTTGCCACAAAATGACATTGAAATTTTAAAACCGGTCAACATGCTTTTGTCCATACAGCGAAACTTAGCAGCAGCATGGTGTGTGCAAATTCCAGGGGTGGAGATAAAAGGAAAACTGAAACCTATGCAGGTAAGTATCTAGTATATAATATATGAAAATGTCTTGATAGGCTTTTATCATTGATCATAGTGCAGTTCTAGTGGGTATCAGAAGAATGTAATGCTGTAGAAGACGCTACATTATCGATCAAGCTAAACCAGCTTTCCCTCAGTGCACGTTTGTTGTATGTATACTTTTGCTTAAGTAGCAAATAGAAGAAACTAGATTTGTTTTCTATTCAAAAATGACAAAAATAAATAAAAAATAAAAGGGAATCCTTTGTTAACTGCAAATGAGATCATCCTTGCTTCCCTCACTTTTCTTTGTTTTCATTTTCGTTAGTTGGTAAAACCAGCAGGGAGTCTGAGATAAAATCTGCTGGAGTCTACTAAAAAATATTGCTATTTTCTTTTTTTTTTTTGAGGTGGAGTCTCGGTCTGTTACCCAGGAGTACAGTGGCATGATCTTGGCTCACTGTAACATCCTCGTCCCTGGTTCAAGCGGTTCTCCTCCCTCAGCCCCCTGAGTAGCTGGGACTACAGGCGCCTGCCACCACGCCTGGCTAGTGTTTTGTATTTTAATAGAGACACGGTTTCATGGTGTTAGCCAGGCTGGTCTTGGTCTCCTGACCTCGTGATCTGCCCTCCTCAGCCTCTGAAAGTGCTGAGATTATAGGTGTGAGCCACCATGCCCGGCCCAAAATATTATTGTTAATTTTGGAAAATTATTTTGAAGTTTTAATGCAGTTAAATTGTAAGACAATGCTAAGTGATGTTCAGACACTACATTCAAATCACCTTATTATTTTTAATGTGTAGGCCCTGTTTTAACCAGAAAGGTGATCCCATTTTGAATTGGCAAACGTGTGTATTTGATAAGCTTATAAATACAGCATTTTTAATAGTGTAGTTCGTAGAGGCCCTGTTTTAATTAGAAAGGTGATATTGTTTTGAATAGACAAATGTGTGTATTTGATAAGCATATACTTATAGCATTTTTTTTTTTTGAAGTGGAGTCTCGTTCTGTCACCCAGGCTGGAGTGCCGTGGCACAGTCTTGGCCCACTGCAACCTCTGCCACTCAGGTTCAAGCAATTCTCCTGCCTCAGCCTCCTGAGTAGCTGGGATTATAGGCACATGCCACCACACCTAGCTAGTTTCCTTTTTTTTTGTATTTTTATTAGAGGGGTTTTACCATGTTCACCAGCCTGGTCTTCAACTCCTGGCCTTAGGTGATTGACCTGCCTCAGCCTCCCAAAGTGCTGGGGTTACAGGCATGAGCCACTGTGCCCATCCACAGCATTATTTTTAATAGTGTTGTTGGCAGGTTTCATATTAGCTCAGAGGAGGAGGTGCGACTGGTTGAAGGTAGTCATGGAAGTTTAGGAATCCTGTGATTCTTGTGAGCCTATGTGTGAAACTGTTGAAACCAAACAGCCGGGGATGCGGTAGGGGTGAGAAGGGCTGAACAGAACCAAACAAAAATTCAGTAGTTTAATGGGTTTTGTTACCTGTGATTATTTCAGAATTGACTCTAACATAAAATAAGAAGGATCAAAGGAGCAGAGTTCTACTAGGGAAGAAGTTAAAATTGAAGTTTGTTGTAGAAATGAATGTTTTCTGTTCATATACTAGTGTATATATTACATGAAGAACAATGAGTGAATTATGTGTGTTCGGGCATTGATAGGGTAGGCTTTATTCCAGAGTGTGGGTACCTTCTTTTAATTTCTTTCTGCTAAGAGATTAGATCCCAGGACTAATATTTGACTCTCCCTTTCAAAGATTGTGTGCTTATAGGTTTGGTGAAAACCTAAGTAAAATCTAAATGTCTGTTGGTAGTAGAACATGGATAAAATTATGGTATCTTCATATAATGGATGTTTTAAAGCAGATAAAGTGAATGAAGTAGAACTATATGAAACAAAATTGATATATCTTAAACATAAAAATGAAAAGTGAGTTGCAAAATGATAGTACAGTTCTATCAGTTCTATATTATTTCAGATTTTCAACAGGAAAGATAATACTGTTATATATTGTTCATAAGAGATGCAGTAGTGGTAACTGTAAGAAAGTATTCATGGAAATAGTAATTCTGTAATTTAGGCTGGTGTCTTTCTCTGGGGATGAAAGGAGAAGGGAGTAGGGTTTCAGAGAGGTACACCGGGCTTCAGCTATGTCTGTAATTGGGAAACAAGTTCTCGAGGAAATATTGCAACTTGTTAAAATTTGACAAAGCCAGGTGGTAGATTCACAGGAGAAGATGAAGTATTCTCTGTTCTTTTCCTTTATGCTTGAAGTGTCTTAGAAGAAACAAGAAAACAAAACGTAACATCTGATACTTTAGCATCAAAGTATGATCATTACTTTAACCAAAAGGACTCTTACTCACTCAGGAATGCAGTAACAGTGGATGAG
Organism: Leontopithecus rosalia; assembly: GCA_028533165.1. Classification (NCBI taxonomy): domain Eukaryota; kingdom Metazoa; phylum Chordata; class Mammalia; order Primates; family Cebidae; genus Leontopithecus; species Leontopithecus rosalia. The sequence goes on along the minus strand of CM052655.1, from coordinate 5,444,015 downwards.
GCCACCAATGCTTGATTTGTCAGCAGTCCAGGTCTCTCTAAACACCCCTCTTTGGTCAGAGTCTGTATAGTTTTCCTGGGTCTGGGCTGCAGCTCAGAAAGGGTATCAGGCAGGTGGTAGATACCGACAAGTTGTTTTGCATAGATCAGTTTGATGGTTTTTAAAGAACTATGAGGCTGCCTTTCAAAATTGTTCTTTATACTTGTTTTTTTTTTTTTTTTTAAAATCACAGCAAAGTGAAAGAGGGGTGAACTTAGTTGCCCTTTAGGAAGCTGTGGTACCTTGGTTGGTATAAGAAGGGGGAAGGGATACACAAGGAATTTCTAAGGCGTGAAAATTACACCTGTTATGTGAGGCCTGGGGCTTAGGACAAGCCATAAATCCCTGGTCTTTATCTTGTGCTTAAATAGCTCTGTATTTTCATTTAAACTGGGAACTAGGCAATTTCTCTGGTGATAGGGACCTAATTTGGCAGACACAGGGTACTGTGGTATTCGGAGATTTGCTATGCATGCATGCTTGTGTGAATTAGTGTATAAATACTTGAAACAGGTCTTTTGAGCCATTGTGTCTTACACCAGGTAGAAGGATAAGAAACTTCAAAGAAAGTACTGATTTAATGGATTTTAGCAGCCAGTAGCAGCTTTGTGTGTTTTAGTTGCTTTGTCTTTTCTGCAGCCGACTGTGAGAAAGTTGGTATTATGCCTATTTTAAAGATTAAGAAACCTGTGTTAAGAGGTTACGAAACTTGGCAGACAAGACAGCTTGAAGTGGTAGGGTTGTTACAGATCTGTCTGACTCACAGCCCTGGCTCTTTTTCTTTTTGCCACACATACCCTTTTGTGAAGGTGAGAGAGAAAGAAGATGCTACCTTTCTATTTTTTGTTCTTTAAACATTCTTTGTAGATACATTTGTTATTGTTCTAAGTGGTATTATTCTTGATAAGTTAAACAAATGTTATCTATATATTCAGATGCATATGTTCTAAGGTTAAGAGCTACATAGCAGGAGAGCATCTTCTTACTTTTTGGTAGAGACTAGAAACTGAACAACACTCTCCCTGTATTGAGTTACAAGGGGAGTAAATAATATAGAAGTGCTGGTACTACGTGAGATGAAAGAGAGACAGAATGGAGATGGGAAGATCGGGAAAGGGGACAGATAGGCACAGGTCCAGGAACAGGAGGACATAGTAACAGATAAGCCATAGAGAGTGTTGGAGTGCCAGAGGCAGAGGCCTGGATATGGGTGAAAACACACAGAAAACAAGCTGAAATACTTCTCTTCTGGTTTTTATGGTCCCAGCTCTAACTCTTTCTTTTTTAAGTAATGAACAATTAATTTAAAAAAACATAAATTGAGACATAAATATTATGGTCTGCATTTTTTTTTTGAGATGAAGTCTCATACTGTCTCCAGGCTGGAGTGCAGTGGCGCAATCTCAGCTCACTGCAACCTCTGCCTCTCTGGTTCAAGTAATTCTCCTGCCTCAGCCTCCCAAGGAGCTGGGATTACAGGCTCCCACCACCACGCCCCTCTAATGTTTCGTATTTTTAGTAGAGATGGGGTTTCACTATGTTGGCCAGGCTGGTCTTAAACTCCTGACCTCATGATCTGCCTGCCACCTTGGCCCCCCAAAGTGCTGGGATTACAGGTGTGAGCCACCATGCCCAGCCAGTCTGCATTTTTAAAACTACTTTCAGTTAACAAATTATTGGTGGTTTCCAGGTTGCTCTCAGTGAAGATGACTTGACAGTTTTAATGAAAATTTTGCTGGAAAATCTTGGAGAAGCTTCCTCACAACCAAGCCCTACACAGTCTGTGCAGGAGGCTGTAAGAATCAGAAAAGTTGATGTTTCAAGTGGACCTGACCGTCTCAGAGGTATAAATTGATGAGATCTACTTCATGGAGAAAAAAATTAGTGTTAATGTCATATTTATATATAGTATTTTTCTAGTTGTCTAGTGCATTGTGTTATGAACTAATTCAGTCTTGTTCACCTTCCTGTGGAAATTTAGCTGGGGCTGGGAGGTATGTCTTTTGGCTGCTACAGGGGGAGTGGTCATTTGTTGTTGGCATGATGCTTGTTTACACTTGATTTGTGAATGCTAAGTCTGCTGACTTCACTAGGCAGTGGAATATCTGGAGAGAAGAATCAAACGAGACAGGCAGTGTAGTAAGGTTCCAAAATAATTAAGAGAGAAAAGGACCTTGTTATCACATGCCATGCTCAGACGATTGAACCACGAGAAAGGAAGGTGTTCTTGTATAGTAACTGCTTGATTTACCTGGACTGGTTGGAGAATGATGAATCAAATGCGTAAGATACTTTTTCAGATCATTTATTTGAACCTATTAAAAGCAGTGAACGTTTTTAATTCAGCCATTTTTAAATGATAGTTTTTCTAAAATGTAAGCTTTCTTAGATTATGTGAAATATAATTTCTTTTTTCATCATTTAAAGCCATTGATGTGAAGATAATGTTTTGTTAGACTGTAGATGGGTTAGCATTTTCACGGCTAAAAAGAGACAGAGTACCCCTTGCCCACATGGTAAATGTCCGGGGCTGCTGTGCTCTTCTAATGCTCTCATAGCATCAGCTATTACTTCAAATGACGGGAACTGATAAAACTACCAGTTGATACACCACATCAACACTGCTTTTCCTCTAGTTATGCTTGGCGTGTTTTGAAATGACACAAACAAATGACTAGAACAGTATGCAAGGTTTCTGCTTTAAGTGGATAGTTTTTTTTTTAATTATACTTTAGATTCTGGGATACATGTGCAGATCATGCAAGATTGTTGCATAGGTACATTCATGGCAAGGTGGTTTATTGCCTCCATCCCCCCATCACCTATATCTGACATTTCTCCCCATGTTATCTCTCCCCTACCCTCCCTCCCACTATCCCTCCTATGGCCACCCCAACGGATCCCAGTGTGTGATGCTCCCCTCTTTGTGTCCAAGTGTTCTCATTGTTCAACACCCGCCTATGAGTAAGAACACGTGGTGTTTGATTTTCTGTTCTTGTGTCAGTTTGCTGAGAATGATGGTTTCCAGGTATATCCATGTCCCTATAAAGGGCACAAATGCATCATTTTTTATGGCTGCATAGATTCCATGGTGTATATATGCCACATTTTCTTTGTCCAGTCCATCATCGATGGGCATTTGGTTTGGTTCCAGGTCTTTGCTATTGTAAACAGTGCTGTGATGAACATGCATGTGCATGTGGCTTTATAATAGAACGATGTATAGTCCTTTGGATATATACCCAGTAATGGGATTGCTGGGTCAGATGAAGTTTCTATTTCTAGATCCTTGAGGAATCGCCACACTGTCTTCCCCAATGGTTGAATTAATATACACTCCCACCAGCAGTGTAAAAGTGTTCCTCTTTCTCCACATCCTCTCCAGCATCTGTTGTCTCCATATTTTTTAATGATCACCGTTCTAACTGGCGTGAGATGGTATCTCAATGTAGTTTTGATTTGCATTTCTCTAATGACCAGTGATGATGAGCATTTTTTCATATGTTCATTGGCTTCATATATGTCTTCTTTTGAAAAGTGTCTATTTATATCCTTCGCCCACTTTTTGATGTTTTTTTTTTTTCTTGTAAATCTGTTGTAGTTCTTTGTAGATTCTGGATATTAGCCCTTTGTCAGATGGGTAAACTGCAAAAATTTTTTCCTATTTTGTTGGTTGCCAGTTTGCTCTAATGATTCTTTCTTTTGCTGTACAGAAGCTGTGGAGTTTAATTAGATCCCGTTTGTCTATTTTGGCTTTTGTTGCCAATGCTTTTGGTGTTTTCGTCATGAAGTCCTTGCCTTTGCCTTTGTCCTGAGTGGTTTTGCCTAGGTTTTCTTCTAGGGTTTTTATGGTGTTAGGTTTTTTGTTGTTGTTGTTCCAGTCAACCAAAGGGACACTTTATTGAGGCTCCAGGGCCATGGGGCCTGAGGAGCAGGCTGCCCTTCCAGAAAGGAAGAGGCTTATTTGACCTGCTTCTTGAGGCACAGGTTGTTGGCGTGGCCACACTTTCATGGCAGTTGATAGCATGGGGGTGCCAACAAGCATAGCACTTGCGGCAGATCATCTTGTCGCAGTTGTATTTCTGTGTGAGCTGGCAGAGGGAAGGCTCAATAATGCCACCTCGCAGGCGCAGCACCAGGTGCAGAGTGGACTCTTTCTGGATGTTGTAGTCTGAGAGAGTGCGGCCATCCTCCATCTGTTTGCCGGCAAAGATCAGACACTGCTGGTCAGATGGGATACCCTCCTTGTCTTGAATTTCGGCTTTGACATTCTCTCTGGCTTCACTGGACTCGACCTCAAGGGTGATGGTCATGCCCATGAGTGTCTTCACAAAGATCTGCATCTCTGCGTCTGCAACTCGGCCACCTCGCTGAAGAAAAAAAGCTAAGTAGATAGTTTCAAGTATTGCAAACCTTGATGAGATCAACATCTCCCCAGGTAGAGTTTGTGCCACCATTACAGACAAATGCTAGATAAACAGGCTGTTACTATAGTTAGACAAGAACTATATGTAGAGATGAATAAACGATTAACAGGCAAGCCTTATGTGGTTAATGATCTCGTTATGTTCAATCATCATCACATTCATGTATCTGGTTCTTGCTATATGGACACTGTGATACTTGGGAAAATTTATTAATCAAATGGAAGCTGTAAAGATGATGAAAAGTAGAATATAAATTACTTCCAAGAAAAATGGAATTTTCTAACTTGGAGAAGGCTTAGGTGGTTAGAGTTATGCAGTATTCGTTTTTCCAGTGACTTGTAAGAACAGACTGTTCTATAGAATGACAACATTTACAGTCAATATTGAAAAAGATTATAGAATCAGTCCGTAAGAGTGATTGAAAGCAAGATCTATTCAGTCTGTATGATCTGTCTAAAGATGAGGGAAAAGACTAAGTTACTTCCTGAAGTCTCATTCGTCTCAAAATTCCAAAGCACCCACTCCCTTCCCCTGAATCATATATGAACTCTGTTTGACTTTGCTATTGAGTTTTATTCTGTTCTTCTTATAAAGATAACGGGTTGGATAATATAGGTAGTTAAAGATAGTAGGAAGTACATTAGGCTAGCAGAGAATCTGTTAACTAGCTGTCTAATCTAAGGGAAAATATTTGATTATTTTCCAGTAATCAAATTGGAGACTTCGTCTCCAATTTCATAATGTCTTGAAAATGGCTTGTAGCCAGTTAGATGTAAAAGCCTTGAAAATTATAAACTATATTCTTTGTAAGTCCCCCTCTTTAAAATTTTTTTAACATAATCTGCCTGTGCCGCTTTGCGCGTGTGTAGTAAATATATATGGAATAGTCATTGTCATTTTTAGAATTTAACCGTTGGAATGTAATTGTTATTTTTCTTAATTGTCTCAAAGTGATTTGTAGAATCCCAGAAGGCATCATATAAATTTAGAATAATAAATTCTCTCAGATTTAAAAATATTTATAAAATTATATACCTACTTAAAAGCTTTTAAATTTTCACCATCAGAGCAAGAAGATGGGACAGACTCAAAGTTTTCTGTGAACCAGACTGTCAGTCTTCAGTTTGACTTTCACTTTGAATCTCTTTCCATTATCCTTTATAACAATGATATCAACCAGGTATGTAATACATTTGCATAATTAGAAATAAATCTGTAGCTCTTGATAGTCAGTTTTAGAGTATTGGCTTTTTTTTTGTGGGACTTTTCATTAAAACATTTAATATGTCTATAAAATTCTGTTTGGCCTACAGAATATGCATTGGTCCTTCCCTCTGTCTTCACTTTGTTAATATTTCTAATCTTACAAGGCTAAGGCAAAGTACTCAGGATTTTCTTTCTTTCCAAGTAATATCAGCATCAAAACACAGTTTGATTTATTAGTAGTAGAAGAACTTTATATATGAGTGATTATATGTACAGTTTTATTCCACAACTATATGTGTATGTATATGTATGTATAACTAGTTAAGAATAATAATTTAGTAGTGGCTTTAGAGCCTTGTCTGATGATTTTTAAATTTATGATTATCCATGATATATAAACATTAATTATGTTTCTATTGAATAAATGTTATATGTAGTAGATTATGTGTTAAGCATACCAATTAAGGAATTGAAGAACCAAGGTCTTATGCCATAATGATTTGAACTAATTAATATATCAGTGGTATTGTAGAAAGCTATTTTTTATTATGCAGATATTTCCTTCCAGTAAATATTTTAAATTAAATTATGTCATATATTAATACCTATAATGCATATGTTGCATTTTAATATCCATATTTTGTATTGATTATAGATTGAACATTGAGAATATACCCTAATTGGCCAGTGAGCAGTATACTCAAGTGGACATTAACAACAGATACAGATTATGGGTTTTATATCTGTTATTAATGTCTATTTTTATGAAATATGTTCATTCTTATTTCATTTACTACAAATTATATAATATTTATACATTGTTACTATTGAATTTGGGGCTTGTATTTGTCATTTATGCAATGAACTGCCTTATTTTCTAATGTTTAATGCTCATGAAAACATCGGAAAATGACCTTACAGAAAATGACCCGTTAAATTCAATCTTTATTTTACTTGGTACTATCATTCAGCTGGTTCCCCAGAGTTAGAATCTTGATGTCTGCTTTTGCTTCATTTTTTTGCATACCTTCCTCATTCATTGAGATGCTGAGTACTGTCAGTTTTTTCTTGAGTAAACTTTTTCTTTTTTCTGTCAATTCTCATACTACTTTATTTGAAACTTTTCTTACACTTGTAGTACTGCAGTGATTTGATTTTTTTTACCTTTCATCCATCCTAGATATTGGCACAAGTTCGTTTTCCTAAATGAATCTCATGTAGTCATTTCCAACTTCCCTTTCCACTAATGAACTTGGTGTTATATAATCTGAATTTCATCTGTGGAAAAAAATTTAGGGGCTCCATATTGTCTCCATCAGGAAACCATATCAGTAATCCTATCAGGAAACATTAGGGTGTAGTGATCAGTAGATGTGTCTCAGGCCCTTTCTATTAATGGTTAGAGAATAAAAGAATGTGAATAATTTCCATTTTTATAAGTTATAGGCATTCAAAGTTTGCCAATAATGTCATTCTGACCCAATTGCATAAACATCCTCTCTTGAGTGAGAGAAGGGGTGAAGTTCTAACCAGTGCCAATGATTGCACATACCTGGCACAGCTATTATTGCCTTGGTCTGTAGTAAGCAGTGATGATGGATGTTTATCACTTGCCTGAAGGTTTTTGTTTTTTGATTGGCTGGTGTTTTGTTTTTTTTTTTTTTAATCTGGGGAGAAAATTTGGAATTATATGTTATGGTAGAATAAAGATTGAGGTCCGTTTTTCTGTAAGTGAAAATTTAAATATTTAGGTTGGGATTTGAGACCTTGATTAGGCCTCTGTATTTCTTTCTAGTTTTTTCCCTGCCATTCTTTACTGGAGTATCCTAGCCCAATTACCCTGTATCATGTGTCCTCAGAGCATCTTAAGTTGTTTGTTCATGTTTTTTCTTTATGTAGACTGTCTCCTGCCACCCTCTTAGCCTATCTGATCCCACTTAGCCTCTGAAGCTGTATTAAGTTCTCACAGTCTTCGTGAATTTTCCCCAGCCAGAATGATCTCTTCAGCCTCTCTGAGTTCTTACTATTTATATTGTTTACCTAACCACTAAATGGCCTTTGTGAAATGTGAGAAGATACAGATATGAATGAATAAAATACTATGTCACAAGATATTTAATCATTTACAACTAATAGCATCTTCTTGTGATGTTCCTTTTAGTGTACTTCTGTTTTGTTTTCTCAAGGGATTGGGGTATATGCTCACTCATATCACCTACCATGTCTTACTCTTTCTTATAAACCTCATAAATCTTATTTTTTTAACAGAAGAACTCATTAAATATTTATTAGTTAAATTGATTGTCAGAACTCTTTCCTAATTATTTTTATTTGCAGTAAGTTGTAAATTAGATAAATTTTTCTATACTAACCATTGTTGAATACTCACTCATATATGTATTTATTTGTATGTGCAGGTATTCTCACAAACATGCATATTCTCTCTTCTATTTAGGTGTTTTAGCACTGATACTTTTAAATTTTATGAAATCAGTTTGCCTTTAATCTCTGAATTAAGATATATGTTTAAAAGTAATTATATAATATTTAAAGATAATTAATTCTTTTGCTTGTAAAATATACCATAGGACTCCAGAGTTTCTTTTCATAATGACAGTTTCCAGCTTGGTGAACTCAGACTACATCTGATGGCCTCCTCAGGGAAGATGTTTAAGGATGGCTCAATGAATGTCAGTGTTAAACTTAAGACATGCACCCTTGATGATCTCAGAGAAGGAATTGAGAGAGCAACATCAAGGTTTGTCAGCTCTGAATTTGCTGTACATTATTTCAGGTTGACATTGCAGTTGGCATGGCTTCCAGGCATTGCTAGGCTAGGGGTCACCAGAAAAGATCTATGTCTTTTGATCATACTTCCTGATTTGAATTGCATTATGAAGTAGTGCTAATATAAGATTCAGCTGCTTTAAAGGTTAAACTAAAGGGAAGTTTAATAATAAAATGGAATACCATCTTTAGAATGGGAACTAAGAGAAAATGAGTTTTAATAGCTAAATCAATGTGGGGTGATACATTTGGTGATATATTTTTCGAATTTCTTTCCAGTAGGCAGAATTTTATTTTAAAAAAGCCTTCAAGTTATGGATTTTTCTTTCATCTTGTTTATTTTGTTCATGTCTTTTTAAAACAGTTATATAAAATTTATTTCAAAGTTTTAGTAGAAATAGAATCTAGTGCATTCACATCATTAAGCCATTTTTGAAAGGGTGACTTACATTAGCTCACTCTAAAGTGGGAAATATGTAATTTCAGTAGTCTAATTATGTTTTTATTTTCTTTCTCAAGTTATGAGACACAAATTTTGTACCCCCCCCCTTTTTTTTGAGAAAAACTATGTTTCTACTTAAACTTGGACTCCATTGAATACATATGGGATACTTCTGAGCCCTTTGTTTTTCTGAGAGATGAATAAATAAGGAAGGTGTGCTGTCATACACCCAGCTTTTCTAGTTTGGAAATTTCATGTCCAGAGTAGCTGTCCACAGCTCTCTAGGCAAGGGTGATACCTGATAACATCCATCAGGTAGCCTGCTTTTTCCGGTGGACATAGGGGAACTATAATTGAGCACACTTGATAAATACTTGATGATTTAAGTTGTTTTGAATACTTTTGGGCTCAGATTTTCTTAGGATTATCTTTGAAGATGAAGTTTTTAAGTGAGGTTTTATTTCATAAAAATAATATAAAAGGGCCGCGTTACGTTTTGTGTCACTACATTGATATGTTTTGTTAATTGCCCAAATTCCATTCTGGCCATCATTGGTTTGTTTCTCTAGAATTGCATTATAATGTAATACTCAAGAATTGCGTTATAATGCAATAACATATATAATTGCATAATAATAATATAAGTATAAGATATTCAGTAATTGCTTAACCTGTATCTTGCCTTGGAGATTGGTAATCTTGGTTACTAATGGATAATTAGATTCTAGTTAACCTTGACCTATTTTTCATACAGATTAGAAACTGAAAGGTGAAAGAATGATTATTGAGGTATATAGGAAATATTTCATCTTTTTAATTGTTTTAGCAAGAATAAAATAATGAATAGCATTTTTTTTCAGAATGATTGACAGAAAGAATGACCAAGATAACAACAGTTCTATGATTGATATAAGTTACAAACAAGACAAAAATGGAAGTCAGATTGATGCTGTTCTTGACAAGCTGTATGTATGTGCCAGTGTGGAATTTCTGATGACTGTGGCAGATTTCTTTATCAAAGCTGTGCCTCAGAGTCCAGAAAATGTGGCAAAAGAAACACAGATTTTACCAAGACAGACTGCCACAGGGAAAGTCAAGATAGAGAAAGGTTAGCAGAATTTATTTGTCATAGATGACAACTTGTATATTTTAACAAGAATAACAAACAGAAAAAAGAGAAATGGAGAACTTAAGAATGTAAAATTAGTCTTTTATATTTAAACATATTCTATGTAAAAACTTTAGCTTTTTCGTTTTTTAAAACATTTTAAGAAATGTTTAATGTGTTTAAACTGTTTAAAACATTTTAAGAGATGGTTTAAAATGAAAACATTTTTAAGAGAGAGGTACAGCAGAACTTGGACCAACGGCCAGGAAACTGCTTTGGTTCCACCTGTGCCATGAATACTTCTTTACTGATCCAGAAATGGAGTTAGTCTGGGTCAGTGGTTAGTGGCCTGTTTTATAGGTGGGGAATCTTATTCAAAGAAAACATTTTGAGAATTCTAGCACATTGAAAAACAACTGAAAATATTAAAGCAGAACATGGGGACTTTGGAGGACGCAGCAGAACCTCCCTCAGTGTCACCTCAACTCCTTAAAGTTTGTGGAGAACTTTGCAAATGTCTTGTCTAGCTGTATGCTAAAGCCACCTTGAGCTGCATACTTCTTTTATTCCAGCATTATCTAGTAGGTCAGCGATTTTCTTTCTTTTCTTTCCCTTTTTTTCCTTTCCTTCTCTCTCCTCCCCTCTCCACCCCAACCTTTTTTTTTCTGTCACCCAGGCTGGAGTGCAGTAGTGTAATCTTTGCTTACTGTAATTTTCACTTCCTAAGGCAGGCTTAAGCAGTTCTCCCACCTCAGCCTCCTGATTAGCTTCGGACCAGTTTTGCACCACCACACCTGGTTAATTTTTTGTATTTTTAGTAGAGACTGGGCTTTGCCATTGTTGCCAAGGCTGGTCTCAAACCCTAGGCTCAAGTGGTATATCCTCCTTGGCCTACCAAAGCGCTGTGATTATAGGTGTGAGCCACTTTGCCCCTGCCAGATCGGTGACTTTTCTATGTTAAATTACAATTGTCTTAGTCAGGTATGTTTCTCTCTAATGTATTATCCAGATTGAAAAAGTAATATGTCCTGGTAGGATAAGAGTGCTATTTAAAAAATTTACTGTTACTGTTTTTTAAATAGTAATTATATCTGATATTTATATTTATATGTGCATTGAATCTATTTATACTATAGATTATGTGACACTGACTATGGACTTTTGGGTGAAACTGAAGGAAACAAGTAACGGTGTCTGCTTTATCAGGGTTTCTTTTCCTCTTCCTGATATTCTTCTTTCTAGTTTTCCCTTTCTTGCACCTGCAGTATAATATATACTTACGTCTGTGTATATGCACATATCTTAATTCTGACAAAAAGAGCTTCAAAACAGGATTATTCTTACTAGATCAAAGTGGTAATGGTATTCTTGGGGCAGGGATCAGATTGCCTTATGTTACACAATCAGCGTTTGTTAATCATTTAATCATTCATATTAACCAATTAATATTGTCAGTTTCACCATATCTTTTATAGGAAAACATTGAGAAGAACTTAACTTGTAGATAACTTGCAGTCAAATGAAAATACTTACCTGAAACTTTTCTGGTTCCTGTTTTTTGTTTCTTCAGATGACTCTGTTAGACCAAATATGACTTTAAAGGCCATGATCACAGATCCAGAAGTCGTATTTGTTGCCAACCTGACAAAGGCTGATGCTCCTGCTCTGGCAGCCTCGTTTCAGTGTAAACTTTCTCTGTCAACATCCAAACTTGAACAGATGATGGAAGCTTCTGTGAGAGATCTGAAAGTGCTCGCTTGCCCTTTTCTCAGAGAAAAGAGAGGGAAAAACATTACCACAGTAAGAATTACCTTGTGTCCTAAACTTTGGTTGAAGAGTGGCAGAAACAGTTGATTCATGAATTCTAGAGTAGGAGAGCTCTGCAGGACTTTAGAGGTTATTTATTGTGAACTTGGGGTTTTACATATAAAGATACTGAATTCCAAAGATGTTAAATGACTTAGCCACCGATGTCATGACCGAATTGGGGATTATCTCCAGAATGGTTTTATTTTCATTATACCATCTTCTGTTGAGTAGCATTTGATAAAATTCAAAAGTGTACAAATTAATATTCTTTTTCAACCATTTCATTTGTTCACCATAGTATACCTATTTAATGAATGAATGCTATTTAGGCTTAGAATGAAAAAAATTGGAATAATCTCTCCAAAAGCAATGGTGTTTGCTGTTACTGAAAGTGAATGTTGGCTGGGTGCAATGGCTCATGCCTGTAATCCCAGCACTTTGGGAGGCCAAGGCAGGCAGATCATGAGATCAGGAGATTGAGACCATCCTGGCTAACATGGTGAAATCCCGTCTCTACTAAAAATACAAAGAAAAAAAATTAACTGGGTTTGGTGGCGTGCGCTTGTAATCCCAGCTACTAGGGAGGCTAAGGCAGGAGAATCACTTGAACCAGGGAGGTGGAGGTTGCAGTAAGCTGAGGTCACGCCACTGCACTCAGCCTGGGCGACAGTTCGAGACTCTGTCTCTCAAAAAAAAAAAGTGAAGGTCAATTATGTTTTCACATTATTATTGAAAAATATGATTTTAATTAGTTAATTACCACACCAGTTATTTTATAGTGTTGATAATTTTATGATAAGAGAATCATTATATTCTGTGACTTACTTATAGTGCCATTTTAAATTAAAATTTGTGGGGCAAAGTGACCTGCATAAAGAAAGTGTGAAGTCTGTACTTTATCATGAAATATTCTTTGGCAGGATCATCTTTATGCATGTCACCAAAAGCTTATATCTATTAGTTCATCCTAATTCTTTCTCTTTTAGAGACAAGTGTCTCACTTTGTCACCCAGCCTGGAGTGCAGTGGTGCCATCTTAGCTCACTGCATCCTCAAACTACTGGGCTCAAATAATCCTCCTGCCTCAGCCTCCTAAGTAATTAGGACTATTACTTGGCTAATTTTTTTGTAGAGAAGGGGTCTTGCTATATTGCCCAGGTTGGTCTTGAACTCCTGGCCTCAAGCAGTCCTCCTACCTTGGCCTCCCAAAGTGCTGGGATAACAGGTATGCACTACCATACCTGGCCTCATCCTATTTTTTAAGTAATGGCAATTATGCAATACTAATTGCTTCATTCAGTTCAGGTACAAGCTTATTCATTCGTTTCTTTAATGGTATGTAAGAATATAGGCTTCACAATTTGAAGATTTGACTTTTATTGTAATAAGGGCCATATGTGATATTTCAAACTGACCTGTTAATCATCTGAAAACTGTTTATTTACCTACCTTACCATAGTCTTTAGCTCACTTTTATAGATATTTCAAAGATATATTTCATAGAGGACATCATTTAAAAACGATTATAGCAGAAAGAAACATTTTAAACATACTAAATGTGCATTATTAAAGATTTGGCATGATGAAATTCATCAGAACTGCTTAAAGTACTTTACCAATGTGTGCAGACTTCTCATAGTTCAGAAGCGTCTTTAAAAGAGATTCTTAGCTAATTTAGTTTTGCCTTTTTGCTTTTAGAATAATAGCAGGCTATAGTTAAAGATCCCAAGTTAAGTAAGACATGGTTCTTGTACGTGTGTGTTAAGTATATAATGGATCTATGGAAATGTGAACTTCATTTCTCTGTTTATAGGTCTTGCAGCCCTGTTCTTTATTTATGGAAAAATGTATGTGGGCTTCAGGAAAACAAAACATAAATATCAAGGTTAAAGAATTTATAATTAAGGTTAGTACTTACCATATTCTTTGTGTGAAAATTCTTAGTTTTCTCACAACATTGCGTATTTTGCAGTTGAAACAGTATCTTTTGATGTCTCTCATAATTCAAGCATTATGCTAGTCATATGTTCAGTAATAAGTAATTTCTAACATTAAAGTATATTTTTCTTTAATGCAAATGTTTGCTTCTATTTTCTTTAAAAGAGTACTTTTTACTGTCTACAAATGATCAGGGTAGTTTTTCTCTATTATATTTGCATGTATGTGCTAGGGAGGTTGAGTTGGATGAGGGAAGAGACACGGGGTGGGAGGGAGGATAAGGGAAGAAAGGATGGAGAGAAGAGGTTCTTATTACTTTATTTGTAATCAGTCATTTTTAGGCATTATTTGATATATAAGTTGATTGAATTTAATAACTATATGATTAAATTTTTTATTTGGCTTCAAATATTTGTAATGACACCTGTACAGTACAAATAATTATTACGGTTTACTGCTTTTTACTCTACATTTAAAGTATTGAGAAACATTAATTGTTTTCAGTGCCATTGAAATAATTGTTTTCCAGTGGCATTTAGATTCTTTGAGTATGACCTCGTGCCCAGTCACAAATAGAAGATAGAGAATACTTTCTGCAATCTGTTTCTCTGTTTACACAAAGGATGCAAAAATGAGTCCTTTTTTGGTTAATTGCTTAAGTTTTGGTTAATTGGTTAATGCCAGTAATGGTAGTGGCTTTACTTACATATGTCCGTGACCAACATATGTGATTGAACTAAGGCTGAAACTCACTTCATTTGAAGTACCATGTAAATATTAATTTAGTTTTTTCTCAATATTTTAAAATACTGAATAGTATTAGAATGTATATTGTTAATGGATTTACTTTTAAAAATATATAAAGTAGTAAATGGGGGAAAAACTCCTTGAATTTGCTTGTATTTTCTCTTAAGACACTAGGTTAGGTGCTGTAAAGACTTTACATTCTTTGTACATAAATTTATCGACTTAATTCAACAAACATTTTTGAGCTTTTACTGTGTATAAAAAAATGTCCTTTACAAGGCATTGGGAATTCATAGCCCCTGCTGTCAAAAAACTTACTGACATGTGGGAGAAAGGAAGAAATCAGTGATCATAGCTCTCAGTGCTAAAGGCATGGACAAGGTTCAGTTGGGAGCAAAGACATGGGGCCTTTCATTCAGACCAGAACATCAGGGAAAGCTGTGTAAAAGCAGGACTATTTGATCTGAGTTTTGAAAGTCTAATGGAGATTAAATAGATGGAGAGCATGGAAAGGTTTATCCAGACAGAACGGATAATATGCACAAAGGCAGAGGTATGAAAAAATCCTTTTGAGACTTAGGGGGTGGTCCCATATGGCTGGAGAGAATGGTGTGGTGGAGTTGTAAGACCGGAAGCGTTAAATAAGTGACGTTAATAAGACAAGGAAAAAAGTTGACAAGTACATTAGGAAAGCAGTGCACGCTAGATCCTGCTTTTGTTGATGTAATTATATCTCTTTACATTTTAAGTAAGGATTGTGAGGAGTGAGTAATAAAGGAATACAGTTAACTTATTTAACCTAGTATTTCTGGGGAATTTCTGGCTAGCTGGTTGAATAGGCACTAGGCCACAAAGAGCTTTGCACATTAAGCTAAAGAGAGTTTGAATTTTATCCTGTGGGTTAAAAAAGTTATGGAAAGTTGATGAAGATTTTAAGCATAAGAATGACATGCTCAGATTTGGGTTGTAGAAAAGGTATGCTGGTGGCATTGTGGAGGGTAGGCTGAGAGAGTGTTGGACAGAGAAGAACTCTGTCCAACAAAGGAACTCAGGTTACAATAATAGGGAATGAGGAAAGTGAGCAAAGAAAGGCACTATCCAAAGACAGTTGAGAGGTAGAATCTGCAGATCTTGGGGTAAGTCAAAGGAGAGCTGTGATTTCCAGTCTTCCAGTTTTATTAAGGTGAACGGAAGCAAATACATATCTTCTTTTATTTTTTTAAGATCTTGTTGCGTCACAACATTTATGTGTGTCTTGACAAGGATCACACACTTTGGTTTAGTTAATGCAGCTGATTTTAAAATGAAGAATTTGTTTACATTTCTGTACTTGTCTATTCACATCACACGGTTTTGGTCTGAATTGCTCAGTTTAACTTTAGATTTTGACTACTGACATGTAACATTAGTTGCTTAGTTCCAGTTAGTTGACTTGACACATAATTTTGTGTTCTCTCTTGTTTTTCCTGGTTATGAAATTATTTAAAATTTAAATTAGTTACTTTTTAACTTAAAAAATCATGTATGCATATATTGTCATCTGCAAAAGAATTTATTCTAAATATTTTTCTGCTTTTTTTTTTTTAAAGATTTCACCCATAATTCTTAATACCGTGATGACAATCATGGCTGCACTGTCTCCAAAAACAAAAGAAGATGAGTCCAAAGATACAGCTAAGGAAATGGAAAATCTTTGGGGTGTCAAATCAATTAATGATTATAACACTTGGTTTCTTGGTGTTGATGTGGCAACAGAAGTAACGGAAAGTTTCAGAGACATCGAACATTCATTGATAGAGGAAAATTGTGCTGTTCTTGTAGAATCAGTTCAGGTTACCTTAGAATGTGGCCTTGGACATCGAACTGTACCTTTATTATTGGCAGAGTCTAAGTTTTCAGGAAATATTAAAAATTGGACTTCTTTAATGGCTGCTGCTGCAGACTTGACACTACAGGTATGGCCACTTCATTTAATACCATCAGAGACAACTTCTTGAAAGCACAATTTTGGAATTAAGATATAAGCTTTTCTTGTTTGTGCATGGCCATCATGAGTATATATGTGAGTAGATATTGTATTCTGACATTTAATTTGTTGATGTATTGTTTTTTGATAATTATTTTTTAAAGCTTGATTTGATAAATAATTTATGACATTGGAGTAAGAGAGTAAAGGAACATACACTCTATATATTGTTAGGTGGGTTTTTAAATGGCTAATAATATATAACATTAATAAATATTTTTTCCACTGGTTACGGAAATATATAATTAAGGCCAAAAGACTCTCTTAACATTCTGTATGTATCTTTCCAGGTGCACTATTACAATGAGATTCATGCTGTCTGGGAGCCACTGATTGAGAGAGTGGATGGGAAGAGACAGTGGAATTTAAGGCTTGATGTAAGGAAATCTTAAAATATCTTTGGATAGAATGATACTGTGCATACTCTTTCCTAATTTTTAGTTCAGTGATTCTTAAGATGTGGTCTAGGATCCCTGAAGCCCTTTTAAGGGCTCTGTCCATGAGGTCAGAACTCTTTTCATATATCATTTTAATTCTCATTCTCTCATGAGTGTATAGTGGAGTTTTCCAGAGACTACATGAATGTGATACTGCAACAGATTGAATGCAGAACAGAAAGGAGAATTTATCTGTCTTCCCTTAAGGCAGGCACTAAAGAAATTTACATATTCTCCTTTTCTCACTGTATTTTTAAAGTACTCATTTTTGATTACAGTGTGATTTATATTAGCATGTAATTTTTATTTTTAAGTGAATATTTAAGTTTTTCAGTTTTAATTGTTAGAGTGCATATTGGTAGATACAACATAAATGATACTGTTTAGTATACTCAGTGATTTTTTTAAGGGTAAGACAAGAATATTTGAGAATTGCTATTCTAGTTAATAAACTCTTTTCTGTTACCTCTTTATGTTATTTTTTGAGAACACCTCAGAATTCTAGATACTGAAGCACGTTTTTCTTGATTAAAAGGAACTTAAGTCATATATTGTTAAGAAATTGTCATAGCATATTTCTTGGGACAGCCTAAGGAGTCAGGCACAGAAATGGACTCCACATATTCTTCTGTTAAAGATAAGTCACTTAACCTGTGTTCCAGTTTCCTCTCAATAAACTAGTATTTTTCTGACATGCCTTTCTCTGGCATAGGGAGGCTAACAAAGAATGTTTTACAAGGCTTTTGAAATACTACTAGAACAAAAGCTGATGGAATCCGATGGCTAGTTAAGTGTTTACTATATTAATATTACTTATTTGAAGGTGTTATTGGTTAAAAAAATTAGAAGGAAAGAAACATTTCCAGGTGGCACCTCTAATAGGATCACTTTAGACTTCAGGGTCTTCGTAGATTGCTCATCAACACATGATCCCCGGTTGGGTGACGCTGAATAAACAGCTGTGCTCTGAGGAATGCATAAGAAACAAATATTTTAGCTGGCTTTGAATAATTTCATGGCATAATTCTAAATTTTTCCCCATGTTTGGACTATGCTCTGAAGGAATGAATGTTGATCTCCATGAAATCAAAGTGAACCACTGTGTATTTTTGAAACTAAGACTTTTGTGGAACATCTGTTTAGCATTTTTATTATCAGCTGGTTAATAAATTTGCTGTGTTATTTTTCTTCATAGGTAAAGAAGAACCCAGTCCAGGATAAAAGTTTGCTGCCAGGAGATGATTTTATTCCTGAGCCACAAATGGCAATTCATATTTCTTCAGGAAATACAATGAATATAACAATATCCAAAAGTTGTCTTAATGTTTTCAACAATTTAGCAAAAGTATGTCTGAGTTTTGCTTAGAATATTTCAAGTGGAGTTTTAAAATGAAACATGGATTTTTTTTATCATCAAAAATTGTTTATCATCAAAAGATGTGTAGTTATGGTATAGGTGTTAGAAAGAATGTATGTTTGTCAAAAATCTTACTGTTATGGTATGTTCCTTTTCAGGGCTTTTCAGAGGGCACTGCTTCTACTTTTGACTACTCTTTAAAGGACAGAGCTCCTTTCACGGTAAAAAATGCTGTAGGTGTTCCCATTAAAGTGCGGCCCAATTGTAATCTCAGAGTAATGGGCTTCCCCAAGAAAAGTGATGTTTTTGATGTTGAAGCTGGCCAGCATTTGGAGCTGGAATATGCCAGCATGGTACCTTCAAGTCAAGGGAACCTATCTATATTGAGCCGTCAAGAAAGCTCTTTCTTCACTCTGACCATTGGTATGTTATATTTATTTTCTTTTGAGGGCATCTTAGAAGTTGTCGGTTTGGGCTTATTTTTGTTAAAATATGAAAAAACATTTTGCTGCACGTATCTGGAGATACAACATTTGAAAAACTATGATTGCTAACCTCTTGTTTCTTGTTTTCTAAACTTGAGAAAATTAAACTTTATTGATTTAAGAAATACTTTACAAAACTATATTATTTTTATGCTCTTAAATAACACACACATATAGATATATAATGTGTTTTTAAAAGATAGGAGTTTAATGAGGAGAGAAAATAACTATATTCAGAAGTCTTAAAATAGTGACAATGTGACAGAGAAAAAGATTGTTCCTATATAATTGAGACAATAAAATTATAAGTTGGATTTTGTTTTTATATTCAGAACCCCAAAAAAAATTGTTTTGGTCAAAATTTTCTAACAGTAACTGGTCTCCTTTTTTTAGTTTATGTGTCTTAGAAAAGCATTTTCTGGTGATCATTTCTAGTCATGAAGAAAAATACTCATTATTTTGAGATACTAATGATAATTCTGTCATAGAGAAACATTGGCAAATTAATATTTGGAATTCTTTTCTCTCATGCACTGCCTTAGTACCTCATGGATATACAGAAGTTGCAAATATCCCTGTGGCCAGACCTGGACGGCGACTGTATAATGTACGGAATCCCAGTGCCAGTCGTTCCGACTCCGTCTTGGTACAGATCGACGCAGCTGAAGGGAATAAAGTGATTACCCTTCGCTCTCCTCTGCAGGTAACACTTCAAAGTGGACTGCAGCCCTTTCAGTGTACCAAGAAGTATTCAGTAATTTAGCTGAATGTAGGAATAGAGTAAAACTTCATTAGGTCAATACTGATTATTCAGAAATAAATTGTAAACTGAAAAGGCTTCTGTTTACTACCCAACTTGCTTTGGTAATATTTATTTTAAATGTCTGTAGTTTCGTTAACTTAAAGCTCAGTTTTGTTTTCTATTTTTTAAGACAACAAAATTAATAAAGCTTTTTTGGTATATTCCTTTAAATATTCAGAACCGAGGATGATTGTAATCGTAGTTAGGCAACATTCCATTCTCTTTGTATGCCACTTGGATTATATTTTTCAAGTATGTATGAAGGGGTATTGGAATGATCTACCCCTCTAAAAACATTTTAGAATCTTAATCTGTGTAAATATTTCTACTTTTAAGGCTTTTCCAGCATTTTTCTTTTTCTCTGTATTACTACGGCTTTCAGTATATGGTCAGCAAAAGAACTATTTTTTTTTCTATCTGTAACATCAGATAAATAAAAATACAAAGCTTTCAAGTTTTGGTCATTGTTATGTCTTAGTTTGTTATTTGCTCCGGTGCATAACAGACTTTAGTCAAGCAAAGAGAGTTGTACTATTTTTCTTTCTCTCTCTCTTTTTTTTTGCTATTCATTTCTGTTTAGTTATTATACATGATGCATTGGGAAAAGATTGTCACAGAAAAAATGGCTTAAATCTTCAAAGAATAATACATATTTGAAAGATAATATAGACTAATAGTAAACATAAGCTTATAATATACGGAGCATTTGAATACCTTAATTTTCAGCTGCCACTAAACATTAAGTTTAATATATATAACACCTAAATATTCTGAAATTTTTCAATTGCCAGTAAAAATATTTTCCAGTATTGAGTTTGAAATTTTTTAGATCTAAAAGTAATTGTGTGTGGCTCTCATTTTTCTTTTGAACTTGTGTATCTTTTAAAAAATTTGTATGTCTTTTTGTCCAACAGATCAAAAACCATTTCTCCATTCCATTTATCATCTATAAATTTGTTAAGAATGTTAAGCTATTGGAGCGTATTGGGATAGCCAGACCTGAAGAGGAGTTCCATGTTCCTTTAGATTCATATAGGTAGATACTTCTTTAAATGTACTGAGCATTAAAAAATTCATAACACATATTTTTAATTTTGTGAATTGGGGATTTATATTCTGGAACATAACTTCATATTTTTATTATGTAAAGATTGGTAAAAGCCAATTTTAAGATATAACTTATTCTTACATTAAGAAATACATTTACATTATATTATCCTTGAATTTATCAGATGAAAATTCCTTATAATATATTTGATGTCAGAATTTTTCTGCGTATTTTTATTAGATTGCCTTTGTATTTGAAATGAAAAAAAGTTTTTAAGTTGTCTTTGTTTACAGAATTTTTTTCCCCCCCTCCCTAGAAAGTTCCTCCACAAGTTGGGTGTGTGATTTTGGTTAAATTTTGTAACCTTTTCTTCAGCCCTGGTTTCCTCATCTGTGCATCTGTAAAAACAGAAATAATAGCACCTATCTTGTAGAGTTGTCAGGAAGACTTAATAAGATTCTTTTTCTTAAGTTCTGGATCAAAACTTTATTCTCACTGTTTCCTCTTTGTGCAGATGTCACTTATTTATCCAGCCAGCTGGAATCTTAGAGCATCAGTACAAGGAATCCACCACTTATATTTCTTGGAAGGAAGAACTTCATAGGAGCAGGGAAGTCAGGTGCATGTTGCAGTGTCCATCAGTAGAAGTCAGCTTCTTACCGCTCATCGTGAATACAGTGGCTCTGCCTGATGAATTAAACTACATATGTACACATGGGGAAGACTGGGATTTAGCTTACCTTATTCATCTTTACCCTTCTCTCACTTTGCGAAATCTTCTCCCATATTCTCTAAGATATTTACTTGAGGTATGTCTTTTGCATTTAGTTTGATTTTTATTGTTGCACAGAGTAAATTTTGATTGTTTTATGGTATTTTTAATTGAGGTCAGTGCTTTATATAGCATATATGTAATTTGTAATGCCTTCATAATATTAATGATAGCAAAAACTGGCATAACATTTACTGTGTGCCAGGAACTGCTCTGTGTACTTTGCATGTATCAGCCTATTTACTCTTTATAATAATCCTGATGTTGTAGGTACTTATTAGGCACATTTTTTATATAAAGAAGCTGAGTTGAAAACAGGTTAAGTGACTGGCTCAAGGTCCCATAGCTGGGAAGTGGTAGAGATGCGATTTGAACCTAGGCAGTTTGGCTTTTCGATCCCTGCCTCTTTGTGGCATATTCCTTCAATTAAGAGCCATGATCATCTCTTTGTTAATTTAGTAAAATTCCATTAACCAAAAGATAGGAAAAAATGAGAAAATATTTCCTCTTAAATTTTTTATTTTAAAATAAATATTATAATTATTTCCTCAAGGTCCTATTGAAAATAAACCTTGGAAAATAAAAATAATTTACTGTCTGTCTAAAGAAGTAATAAAGATTTTCTAATAATGGAGTATGATAAATATTTTAAAATTTTTGTATGCTAGTATATTTTGAAATACTAAAATCTGGAAAGTATTTGGAACCTATTGTTTTTAATGTGATAATGAGTCATTCCTGAGTTGTGGAGACAAAAATTAATTAAATGACTTAAATAGTATTTATATAAGAGGAGTTTTCAGTAAGGAAACCTGGTTTCTATGTTGTTATTCATTTTTCAAGTAATTCCACCTTAGATTACTCGTCAGAATAGTTTGATACCACTTTTCTTATTCCATTCATATGGCAACCATTAGGCACGGTGCATGGATAAAGGCTAAAACTGAAGGCCAGGCACTTAAGTGGCTCATTTAAAGCCCTAGCTCTAATGGACAACAGCCAAGCTTCCTGAATCCAGTCTTTGACTCTTGTTATAGACCTGATTTTTTCACAAAACTATGGCTGTCAGCCTCCTAATGGCCAAAGTCAGTTTCTGCCTGTGGCTATGGTATAGTGTTTGCTTTTTAGTCCTTAGTGAGTACTGGACATTTGTACTATATAAGCAAGGTACTGCACAGAAGACTTGGCAGTTAACTTGCAACTGGTAGGTTATTTAGCATTTATGAAAAATATGGATTTTGTTATTTCAAAGGTTTTAAAAAAATCACTAATAAAGTTTCTGTTTGGTTTTAGGGCACAGCAGAAACTCATGAGCTGGCAGAAGGCAGTGCTGCTGATGTTCTGCATTCGAGAATCAGTGGTGAAATAATGGAATTAGTCCTGGTGAAATACCAGGGCAAAAACTGGAGTGGACATTTCCGAATACGTGATACACTTCCAGAGTTCTTTCCTGTGTGTTTTTCTTCTGACTCCACAGAAGTGACAACGGTCGATCTGTCGGTACATGTCCGGCGCGCTGGCAGCCGCATGGTACTGTCCATCTTTAGCCCCTACTGGCTCATCAACAAGACTTCCCGGGTTCTCCAGTATCGTTCAGAAGATATTCATGTGAAACACCCAGCTGATTTCAGGGATATTATTTTATTCTCTTTCAAGAAGAAGAACATTTTTACTAAAAATAAGGTGTGGTTTTATTCACATAATAAGTTAAAACAGATACATTTCTAATCTAGAGACTTGGGAATTATTTGCCTTCCCTAAAACCATGCTTACCTATTTGCTAAATGCCATTGCTGTGAATTAGGCTCAAGGAGACTTAAGCGTCATCAAATGGTATGTTAGGAACTAACTGGTTTCCTGAGCCTGAATTGCCCTTTTCTCCAGGGACAGTAGAGTTACCTCTGTTCTGAAGCGATGGTGGTAGTAGTATGGCAGATAGAATCACTTGATTTTATGTACTTTACCAGTGATGAAATGGCATTTCTCAAGATGTAATCGCTGAATTTGGCCTGTATTAGTTGAGCCTTCCTATGTGTGAAGCACTCAGCCAGGCCTTCGGGAGAGAAACCTGATGCCTAAGCCTGGTCCTTTATGCTCTGTTCCTTTCTTTCCTCTTTAGGCTCCTGTCTTGGTATTTCTTACCACACCCTTTCCCAAGGGCTCACCCCTAGGCTTTTGTGTAGGGTGTACCCTTTGCCTACAATGCCTCTTCCCCTATTTGTTTCTCTGTCTTCCTCATCATTTCTGATTATCGGCTGTTCATCCTTTGGCATTCTGCCGAAGCCTGATATGTGTGAAGATTTTCTAACCATTTAAAATGGGTCTAGATTTCCCATTCATGTTCTTACAGTAGCAGTGGTTCACAAATTTCAGTGTACATTAGAATCACCTAAAGGTTTTGTTTGTTTGTTTGTTTTTGAGATGGAGTTTTGTTCTTGTTGCATATGGAGTGCAGTGGTGTGATCTTGGCTCACTGCAACATCAGCCTCCCAGGGTCAAGCGATTCTCCTGCCTTAATCTCCTAAGTAGCTGGGATTACAGTCACCTGCCGCCACGCCCAGCTAATTTTTGTATTTTTAGTAGAGACAGAATTTCACTGTGGTGGCTAGTGTGGTCTGAAACTCCTGTTATCGGGTGATCTGCCTGCCTCAGCCTCCCAAACTGCTGGGATTACAGGTTTGAGTCACTGCACCTGGTACCTGAAGGGTTTTAAACATTGATGGCTGGGTCCTGTCTCTGGAGTTTGATTCAGTAGGTCTAGGAATGGTTTGAGAATTTGCATTTCCAACAGGTGATTCTTTGGGATCTCCACTGTCATTGAGTGTTTATTGAAACATGGTATTGTGTTGTAATTGCTTGTTTATGTGTCTGACCTCTAGTTGTCCTCAGGTTTTTTACAGTCTAAGTGGGCGGATGAGGGTGAGATTAATACAAGGGCACAGTTTGATCTCTTCTGTAAATTTTTATCTAAATCCCAGAACCAGAAGTAAATGGTTAACCCTCTCACCTTGATAGCATTTTTTGCCTCTTGTATGGCTCTTATCCCACTGAGTCTTGTATGATGATTTTGGGTATGTATTTCCTAGTCTCTCTAGTTGGAAGCTTGTTGAAGACAGGAACTGTGTCCTATTGTCTTCCATTCTGCCTGTCACAATGTCTTTCATGCAGTGTCTGCTGAATAATGTTAAAGACATCAGTTCTCTATATGCTAAGACTTTAAAAATTTTTTAGCTCTGTATCATAGGTCTATCACTGGAAAACATCATTTTGCTTTATAATTCTTTTTAAAAACAATACAGAATCTCATTGGTATCTATCTTTAGGTTTACTGTACTCATTGCATAGGTGAATGAGAAAGTCAGAACTTTGTTTTCTTTTTATTGTTCCCTAGAGTTTTTTGTGGTTCTGTTACCTGTTTGCTATATGGCTTTGATTATCTTTTTCTGTGTCCTGTAGTACTAAAGAAACTTCTAGTAGTCCAGCAACTTTCTATCAGGTAAAATTATTATAGTGTTTTATGTTTCTTATATGATGATATGTGCTCTCTGGTATAGGTACAATTAAAAATTTCAACTAGTTCCTGGTCCAGTAGTTTCTCGTTGGATACAGTGGGAAGTTATGGGTGTGTGAAGTGCCCTGCCAACAATATGGAATACTTGGTGAGTTCTACTTGCTTATTTACTTTTAATTCGATTCACCTTTTCTACAGTTCAGTGAACAACTCGACTCCTACAGGGTAGAGAAATTTGAATTCAAAGTGATATGTGGAAGGCTGTTATCACTACAGATTTTTATGGCCACTGATACCAGAGCACAACCTGAATGTGTCTAAGTTTAAGACAGTGAGTTTAATCCATCCAAGAGAGCAACTTGGAAAATATTCACAGTATGCTAGAATCCTTATTCTAGACCACCCCTTGCCAGACATTTCTTAAATCTTAAATTTGACTAGTATGAAAATTTGAATAATCTGGTGCCAATTGACCTATTTTATTACTACTTCAAAATTTTTATTTTACAAATAATAGATAATAAAGCAGCAAAACTTGGGCCTGTGTACAAATTATAATGCAATTTATGTTTGGAATTTTTAAAAGTAAAGAATGCTACACGTATTAAATCTGTCATTGCAAGTCATTAGTTAAATTACTAATTGGTATTTCTTGAGTTCTTGAGCCAAACTAAGAAACTAAAATTATTTTTCTTAGAAGATAATCTGTAGTAGAATGTAATTTGTAGTTGCCTTATTTAAGAATTCTTATTTTAAAATGTTTTAAGAAGTTGGTGTGTGAATGAGGGGCTGTGTGTGTATTTCAAAGATATTGAATTAACTGGAAAATAAGCTTGTTTCCTTCCCACAGGTTGGTGTTAGCATCAAAATGAGCAGTTTTAATCTTTCACGAATCGTTACCCTGACTCCCTTTTGTACCATTGCAAACAAGTCATCATTAGAACTAGAAGTTGGTGAGATTGCGTCTGATGGCTCAATGCCAACTAATAAATGGAACTATATTGCTTCTTCAGAGGTAACATTTTTCTCTATTACAACTGGTTCCTAAGATATACAAATGTTGACATCTAAATAAGAATTGTATATACCTCTTTTTCATACTCTATGATATTAATGTGTTAAAATGCGATACCCAGCTTTGAAAGATTCTTTTCATTACTATATTTTTAAAGAAACAAAAAAGTTTTGACAATACTTACCACTAGCCCAGTCTAGATCATTAATAGTCTTTTTTCTAATTCTTATATATATAGAATGTGGTTATGTAGTGTAAAAAGTACGTAGATTTTATGTACAATGTAGTGTCTCCATAGTCAAGATAATGTGTCTATAGTCAAGAAGCTATTATCTTAAAAGAGTTAGAAAAGTCAGCACATGGAGAGACAGATAGCATATGCTAAGTTATAGGTGGTTATAGAATTTCTGGCTAGGTGAGCTGGAAATTTCTTTGAGCTAAAATTTTACCCTCTCTCTTTACCAAAAAGGAAACTGAGTTTCAGAGTTGTCCAAGGTCGATAAAGTCATTGGTAGTTGAAATCATGGTGGTATAGATGAAAAGATAAAAGTTTCACAGAAGAATTGGATTTGAACTAAGCTTTTCATGCTCAGTAAGATATGAGGAAGTAAAGCAAATGGGGCAATGTGTGCCAGAAGAGGACAGGTGCAAAAATAAACACTAGAGCTTGATCTTGACTGAGTTTTCAACCAAACAGCTGATGCTCAGGATAGTTGAAGATCACTTTCCACTGTGTGAAGAAAGATTCTGAAGTTATTTTAAAAATGTTTAGCAAAAGACTCAAAAGGAAGGATTCCAATTAAAGTATACACAAAGTTGGCACTCTAAGAGCCGTGTGTTCACAGCGCTTAGAATGATCACCATAAACTCAGCAACAGATAAATGCTCATTATGTTTTTATCTTTATTGTGGGTTTGATTACAGTAGTATTTTTTATTCAGAAATAGAATTTACCTAGTATATTCCATAACAGAAACACATTTTTTTATTGAGAACTAAATCTTCAGTTTTATGAGTAAAATTGACGCTCAAAAGAAGTAAGTATATGGTCTGATCAATATCAAACAGCTAGAAGGGTGGTGTCAGAACTTCCAGAAAGTTCTGTGCTGTTCTCTCCTCTACCTTCAATTGTCTTTCTGGTTTACCTAGGATAAGATACTCTGTGAAATAATTCATCATATATTAATGAATTAAAATGGGATATACACAAAAGCATTTGAGGTTATAATTTTAAATAATTGAAATTAATTGTATAATTCTTAATCAACAGGCTCTTCAGTTTCTCATATTGTAATTATACCATAAATGCATATAGACTAATATATCTGTATTCTCGTGATGAAATTTCATTGGTTTCACAGTCATTATATTGTCAGTAATCTTACTTTGAGATGTGGAGGATATATTTTTAGAAACTTCATAATTTAATGAAGAATCAGAATTTAGAATTTAATTAATATCTTATTTATTATATTACAGTATTATCTTAAGACTGATAATAACTTTTATATTTTTAGTGCCTTCCATTTTGGCCTGAAAATTTGTCAGGCAAACTTTGTGTAAGAGTGGTGGGCTGTGAAGGGTCTTCCAAACCATTCTTCTATAACCAACAGGATAATGGCACTTTATTGAGCTTAGAAGATCTGGTAAGTTTCCATATTTTAAAATAAAATGATTTTTATTTCTAAAATTTGCTTTGAGGTATTTCAGTAAACCATGCTATCAAAATCTACTGGTAATTATTTGAAGGTGCTGCTATATCAATATGTCATGCCTACGTATATTTGTAACAGATCCAGAGCCAGTTTGCTTCTCAGTAAGAACTTAAGAAAACAGGAGAGGCATGGTGGCTCAACGCCTGTAATCCCAGCACTTTGGTAGGCCGAGGCGGGTGGGTCGTGAGGTCAGGAGTTTGAGACCAGCCTGGCCAACATGGTGAAACCCCATATCTACTAAAATGTACAAAAATTAGCCAGACATGGTGGTGTATGCCTGTAATCCCAGCTACTTGGGAGGCTGGGCAGGACAATTGCTTGAACCCAGGAGATGAAGGTTGAACCCGGGAGATGAAGGTTGCAGTGACCCGAGTTCTCGACACTGCACTGCAGGCTGGGTGACAGAGCGAGATTCTGTCTCAGGAAAAAAAGAAAAGAAAAGAAAACAAAGCTTTTGTGTTTTACATAATATTGAAATTTCCATGTATAAGTGTAGATTAAACCAATTTATCAAACATACATTTTTTTTTCTACAATAGGATGGGGGTATCTTGGTGGATGTAAACACTGCTGAACATTCAACTGTCATAACTTTTTCTGATTACCATGAGGGATCTGCACCTGCCTTGATAATGAACCATACACCATGGGACATCCTCACATACAGACAGAGGTATGAGAAAAAAGGGGTTAATGGGAAATACTTACATTGGTCCACAGTAACCTCTGGGAAACACTTTGGTTTCACATTCAAAATGTTTTTAGATTTTAGAAAGGTGATATGGAACACATGGTATTTGAATACCCTTAGCATGTTTTGCGATAACACTCTGTAAACACATTAATATTTCTGTAGCAAAAGTGATGAATATTCACATCAAATAAGATAAATAGAAACTATTAATAGTTTCATATCAATTCAGGTCAGGTTTTGCTGCCAAATAAGTTTTGACACCAAATTTCCAGAAAAATGTTTGGGCTTTTAAGATATCAGAATGGCAGATAAGGGAGTGAACCTGTTTAAGTATTACCTTTCCTGTGTGATCTGGTAGTGCTCAGCGAACTTCTTCCTATAAAGCTGCATGTAGTGTTTTTGGGTAGGGGTAGTAGAAGGTTACAGGAGAAGACGATGAGTAAATAGTGGTGCTGAATGTGCAGCATTGGCTGATAGGAATTTCGTTATTCTTGCATTTGCTGTCATTTGGTGTGGATGATGCCGTTATTTAATGGTAGAGAATTTAAGCCCTTAAAAATAATTTTATTTATAAAATTATATGTGTTTATATTAACATATGTATATATATATATATATGAATATATATTTATACACATATACACTAATATAAATATATGTATATATGTAAATTCCTTAAAGATTTCCCTAGTCTTAATTCTAATGGAGTGAATCCAGTGAGAGATTTTAAAGTACGTATTAGGATTTAACCCTAGTTGGATTACTTTTTTCTCCCAGTTCTCTGGAATATTTTTTGCATTAAATGGACAAATACTTCTTTAATTATCAATTTTAAAACATCCTGGAAATCTTGGTCAGATGCAGATTTTGATTTAGTAAATTTTGGATGGGGCCCAGGACTTTGCATTTTCCACAAGTCCCCGGGAAATCCTTACGCTGCTTATTTACAGACCATAGTTTGCATAGTGATGGTATGGACATAATTTTTTTTGGTTGCTGTGACCCATAATACATCTTAAGTATTATATTTGATTTAAAAGCTTAGCTGATCATAATAATGCATACCTGTAGTCACAGCTACTTGAAAGCCTTGGGTAGGAAGATCTCATGAGCCCAGGAATTTGAGGCTGTAGTACGATATGATCTTACCTCTGAATGGCCACTGCACTCCAGCCTGGGAAACATAGGAAGACCCTGTCTCTAAAAAAAAAAAAAAAGTGTTTAAATTTAAGTACTGAGTGAAGTTCTTCTGCTACTAAAGATACTTATTGTTCACAGCCATTTCTACAGGTAGACTTTGATCTGCTAATCTGTTTACCCTAATGAATTCCATTGGCATAATTCCACCTGGATCAATTGCAGGTGCCCTGAAGCTTCAGAATTGGCAATATTCTGTTTCCCCAAGTTTAAAAACCATTAGTTTATTAGACATTTTGGGGTACTTGTTTTTAGGTAGAGTTGTATGTTATTAACCAAAGCAATTTCATAGGACTCTTGTGCTAATCCCCTCCTCAGTAAACTACAGGTTTGGGTTTTTAACTCCAAGATAATCTGATCTTCTCTCTGTCCGTTGGGTTTTAGTGGGTCGCCAGAAGAAATGGTCTTGCTGCCAAGACAAGCTCGACTTTTTGCCTGGGCGGATCCTACTTGTACCAGAAAACTTACGTGGACATATGCAGCAAATGTTGGGGAGCACGATCTGTTAAAGGTATCACTTGATGTGCATGAGTGCCGTATGAGTTACCTGACAGTGAAGAAATTAGAGAAGCTGTCTCCACTGACTCCGTGTCCTAACTGAACTGAAATGAATTGGAAGTATTTCCAGAATAAGCAGCTTTTGGACTTCAGATGGCGAATGCTGTAGTTCTAACCAATATATTATCCTAGATCAATCTAAACAATTTATTTACAGTTTAAAAAATAGACCTGCTTTATCTTGCCCAAGTAAAGACCACTAAAGCCCCCTTTTTATTTACCTATTTTAAAAGGAAGGAATTGTAAGACTAAGTAAAAACAACTTTATTTTGAACATATCTATGCCACCTTTGGCTATGAGTTTTTGAAGCATGTCTTCCTAAACACAGCTATATATTTTGTTAATTAATGGAGTTGGCAAATTACCCCATGTAAGAAATTTAGTGAAAAAAAATTTATTTATTTATTTATTTATTTTGAGACGGAGTTTCACTCTTGTTACCCAGGCCGGAGTGCAATGGCGTGATCTCGGCTCACCGCAACCTCTGCCTCCTGGGTTCAAGCAATTCTCCTGCCTCAGCCTCCTGAGTAGCTGGGACTACAGGCACGTGCCACCATGCCCAGCTAATTTTTTTTGTATTTTTAATAGAGACGGGGTTTCACCATGTTGACCAGGATGGTCTCGATCTCTTGACCTCGTGATCCACCCGCCTCAGCCTCCCAAAGTGCTGGGATTATAGGCGTGAGCCACCACGCCCGGCCTGAAATATTTATTGAAACAATATTTAGGCGTTAAATTGATTAAATATGTTATTTTTTATACTCTCAGCCTCTGAAAGGGCCCTAAGAATTTACCAGACTCCCATCTGATATAGGAATTGCTCCTGCATTAGTAGCAGATAATTTAGTTTCTGTATGGTTATATTCCATGATGAAAGAGTTTAAATAGTGTCATTGTCCAGTACCGCCAGCTGTTAAAAGGCTTTCTTGACTTTTGCTTTAAAATGGTAATTGGCCAGCAGTGATTGAATTATCTTCATTTCTTCTCTCCTCACATTTAATAATACTTAAGCAACCATAGCTCCCAGTAAGTAGCATATAGATACTAGAGAGAAGGTGGCAATGACATTCTGGAGGAGAATTTAAAGGCCTGTGTATAGAAGCAGATCCAGGAAGAATTCTGTTAACAGCATGATCAGGGATTTCCATTTTTAATGTTTCTCTTCTATTTGGTGTTAGAGAACAAGACAGTAGGAAGAGAGGGTGATTCCACCTCGGTCAGCAGATAATCTGTCAGGTATTGAAAATTGAGCTATAAGCAAGGAAACTGTTCATGTCCTTTTCCACTCACTTGGTCAAAGAAGGGACTTCTGCCCAGGCCAAGTGGACATGACAGGGAAGTTCAAAGAAAATCATACATTGTTGGCCAACACTAGGTTTACACGGATCTTTCCTCATTTAAGTATGATAAACAGAAAAAAACTCAATATGGGCTTTGTGAAAAAGATACGTCATCAGAAAAAGGTAGCATTCTTTTTTTTTTTGCACAAGAGAAAATGCTTTTATTATTTTCATGAAGTAAGTCAGAGGCCAAAAACACAGGCCCCAGAGACTAGGTGTGCAGCAGTGAAGCTCCTAATGCAGCAGGACGGCTTCTCAGACACCTTGTCTTCCAAGCCAGCCTTCTCACACATCCACTTTTCCAACAAATGCAGTCATTTAAACAAGGCCATTCAGAACAACTTCATTTATTCAAAAGCTCTTCTGAGAGGATCTCTGCTTAACTGTGCCAAGGATCTTTCTGCCAGTGATGGCTCTTCTGTGGTTGTAGAATGACAGTCTGAATGCCTCTAGGCTAACCCATTCCAGTTGCCCAGGATTCAGAGCACCTAGTTCATACAAGACCCAGGAGTGCCCGCTGAAGTCAGGGTGGGTTTGCATTAGGATTTTCCCCATGTAGCTAAAATAGACTTCCTTCCTCCTCTTGTTTCTCCACCTCCTCTTCTTCCCAGTGGCTGAGTTGGCCCACTCATACTTCTTTTTGACTGGGAAATAAAGTTCAGTCTTGTTCTTAGGGAATATTAGGTCATTTAAGCAAATGAAGTCCAGGTTGAAAGCTCAATCCTTATGCTACTAGCTCAGAGCAGTGGCTGAACTTGCGACCCAGAATTTCATATCCAGCCAAACTAAGCTTCATAAGTGAAGGAAAAATAAAATCCTTTGCGAACAAGCAAGTACTTAGAGATTTCATCACCACCAGGCCTGCTTTACAAGAGCTCCTGAACGAGGCACTAAACATAGAAAGGAACAACCAGTACCAGCCACTCCAAAAACATACCAAATGGTAAAGAGCATTAACACAATGAAGAAACTGCATCAACTAACGGGCAGAACAGTCAGCTAGCATCAAAATGGCAGGATCAAATTCACACATAACAATATTAACCCTAAATGTAAATGGGCTAAATGCCCCAATCAAAAGACAGACTGGCAAATTGGATAAAAAGCCAAAACCCATTGGTGTGCTATTTCCAGGAAACCCATCTCACATGCAAGGATACACAAAGGCTCAAAATAAAGGGATGAAGGAAGATTAACCAAGCAAATGGAGAGCAAAAAAAGCAGGAGTTGCAATTCTCATCTCTGATAAAATAGACTTTAAAGCAACAAAGATCAAAGAGACAAAGGAGGACATTACATAATGCTAAAAGGATCAATGCAACAAGAAGAGCTAACGATCCTAAATATATATGCACCCAATTACAGGAGCACCTAGATACATAAGGCAAGTTCCTAATGACTTACAAAGAGACTTAGACTCCCACACAGTAGTAGTGGGAGACTTTAACACCCCGTTGTCAATATTAGATCAACCAGACAGAAAATTAACAAGGATATCCACGACTTGCACTCAGACCTGGAACAAGCAAACCTAATAGACATTTACAGAACTCTCCACCCCAAATCCACAGAATATACATTTTTCTCAGCACCACATCACACCTACTCTAAAATTGACCACATAATTGGAAGTAAATCACTCTTCATCAAATGCAAAAGAACAGAAATCATAACAGTCTCTCAGACCACAGTGCAATCAAGTTAGAACTCAGAATTCACAAACTAACTCAGAACTGCAGAGCTTCATGGAAACTGAACAACAACTGGCTTTTGAATGTTGACTGGATAAACAATGAAATGAAGCAGAAATAAAGAAGTTCTTTGAAACCAATGAGAATGAAGACACAACATACCAGAATCTCTAGGACACATTTAAAGCAGTCTCTAGAGGAAAATATATAGCAATAAATGCCCCCATGAGAAGTGAGGAGAGATCTAAAATTGACACTCTTATCATCAAAATTGAAAGAGCTAGAGGAGCATGATCAAAAAAACCCTCAAAATCTAGCAGAAGACAAGAAAAAACTAAGATCAGAGCAGAACTGAAGGAGATAGAGACACAAAAAAATCCTTCAAAAAAATCAAGAAATCCAGGAGCTGGTTTTTCAAAAAGATCAACAAAATAGACCACTAGCCAGTTTAGTAAAAAAGAAAAGAGAGAATAATCAAATAGATGCAATAAAAAACGATAAAGAGGATATCACTACAGATTCCACAGAAATTCAAACCATCATCAGAGATTATTACAAACAACTCTATGCACATAAACTAGTAAACCTGGAAGAAATGGATAAATTCCTGCACCCTTGCATCCTCCCAAACCTAAACCAGGAAGAAGTCAAAACCCTGAATAGACCGATAACAAGGGCTGAAGTTGAGGCAGCAATTAAGAGCCTACCACCCAGAAAAAGCTCAGGTCCAGATGGGTTCACAGCTGAATTCTACCAGATATAGAAAGAGGAGCTGGTACCATTCCTTCTGAAACTATTCCAAATAATCCAAAAAGAAAGAATCCTTCCCAAATCATTTTATGAGACCAACATCATCCTGATGCCAAAACCTGACAGAGACTCAGCAAATAAAGAAAACTTCAGGCCAATATCCATGATGAACGCAGATGCAAAAATCTTCAATAAAATACTGGCAAGCTGATTGCAACAGCACATCGAAAACCTTATCCACCATGATCAAGTAGGATTCATCCCAGGGATGCAAGGCTGGTTCAACATATGCAAGTCTGTAAACATAATTCACTGTATAAACAGAACCAAAGACAAAAACCACATGATTATCTCAATTGATGCAGAGAAGGCCTTTGACAAAATTCAGCAGCCCTTTATGCTAAAAACCCTCAATAAACTCGGTATTGACGGAACGTATCTCAAAATAATAAAAGCTATTTATGACATTATTGTTAAGTATAATAATCCTCTATTAGCTAACACAAGATCTTATTCCTTCTGACCATGTTTTTGTACCCATTAACCTCTCTTATTCCCTCCCACCCCCTTCTCATCCTTTGGTAACCAGTAACAACTCTCTATAAAATAAAATCCACTTCCTTTAGCTCCCGCATATGAGTGAGAACATATGGTATTTGTCTCTCTGTACCTGACTGCCTTGACTTAACATAATGACCTCCAGTCCTGTCCAGTTGCTGCAGATGACAGGATTGCCATCATTTTTTTTTTTTTTGAGACGGAGTTTCGCTCTTGTTACCCAGGCTGGAGTGCAATGGCGCGATCTCGGCTCACCGCAACCTCCGCCTCCTGGGTTCAGGCAATTCTCCTGCCTCAGCCTCCTGAGTAGCTGGGATTACAGGCACGCGCCACCGTGCCCAGCTAATTTTTTGTATTTTTAGTAGAGACGGGGTTTCACCA
>CM052655.1:5366883-5399689 GCA_028533165.1 Leontopithecus rosalia | reverse complement strand
GGAGATGCAACTCTCGTATTGGGTAAAATAGATTTTAAAGCAACAAAGATACAGTGGTAAAAGGATCAATGCAACAACAAGAGTTAACAATCCTAACACCCAGATACATAGAGACTTAGATTCAGTGAAACAGAAAATTAATAAGGGTATCAAGGACTCGAACTCAGATCCAGAACAAGTAAACTTAATGAATATTTACAGAGCTCTCCACTTCAGATACACAAAATATACATTCTTGTCAATACCACATCACACCTACTCGTAGGTTTAAATGAAACATTGATTGGTCATTATTAATACCCATTTTTTTTTCAGAATAAAGCAATATTTTTGTTCACCCTCTCTCTCTTCCTCTTTCTTCCTCTCCTTTACTCATTTTTTTCTTTCTTTCCCTCTCTCTCAAAAAAAAATAAATAACTGTGAACAAAGATACATAGCACATTTTATAGTTTACATAGACAGAATTCACCTCTTTAATAGGTATTTATTAAAATTTGATTTCTTATTAGAGTACAAAAATTAGACAGGCTTCTTTGATAATATATTATGCCTTAAGAGTATTCATAAATTTCGAACATTAATGACACTCTACTATTCTTATGCTCTTGGTAACTTCATTTGTTTTTTCTTTTTTTTTCCTCCCCTGGAAAGCATGAAATGGAAAGTACAGAGTAGGTATTTGTACTAGTTATTGAAATGAACTGCTGTTCTATTTTTGTTAAGCCCTGAATGAAGTAGAATTTGTTATTAATTTATTATTTTACCCCCTGAAAACATTGACCAAATCAAGACCTCATATGTTTAAGTGCTACATGTAACCTTCACCAGTGTGATTTATGTAAATATTTTCTATGTTATAGATCATTAAAACATAAAAATAAGCTAGCTTGGTTTGTCTGAGGTTATATTTCTTTTTTTTTCTTTTATTTTTTTTTTAATTTTTGAGATGGAGTCTTGCTCCTGTCGCCCAGACTGAAGTGCACTGATGCGATCTCGGCTCACTGCAACCTCTGCCTCCTAGGTTCAAGTGATTCTCCTGCCTCAGCCTCCTGATTAGCTGGGGTTATAGGTGCCTGCTACCATGCCCAGCTCATTTTTGTGTTTTTGGTAGAGATGGGGTTTCACTATTTTGGCTAGGATGGTCTTGAACTACTGACCTCAGGTGATCCACCTCAGCCTCCCAAAGTGCTGGGATTATAGGCATGACCCACCGTATCTGCCCTGAGATTATATTTCTAAGAAACTTGTGAACCGTTCTTTTCTCCAGCTTGGAGACAAATAAGCATCTTATGGCATTGGTGCCACCAAAAGATCCTCTTAATCCTGCTCTGTGCCCTTTTAGCGCTCACTAGATAATTCAGACTAAGGTATTTAAAAACTATTCTTTTAGTCAGTTTTTGAAAATAATTGGTGAGTATGTTTTAAAGTAGATTATAGCTTAATTTAATTTGTCATTTTGATGATTAGAATTTTTCAATTTATAGTAGTGCTTCTTAAACTTTTCTAATCTTTCTCTACTTTATATAATAAAAAGTTACTATGTGTGGGTTTAATGAAAAGTCTTTTTTTTTCCCAGGATGAATGTGGACAGTTTCCATATGATGCAAACATACAGATACACTGGGTATCATTTCTAGATGGGCGCCAGAGAGTTTTGCTTTTCACCGATGATGTTGCCTTGGTTTCCAAAGCACTGCAGGCAGAAGAAATGGAACAGGCTGATTATGAAGTAACCTTGTCTCTCCACAGTCTTGGGCTTTCATTGGTTAACAATGAAAGCAAGCAGGAAGTTTCATATATTGGGATAACCAGGTATGCAAGAGGGAAAATAAGACATTCTAAACCTTTAAAAGGCATTGAGTTCATAATGTTCATTTGAGGAAAGTGAAAGGATACCTGGTTTGTCTTTGGTATGGTGTATATTTATTCAGTAAAACGTATGCACTTTGTCTTCACAATACTCATTGTCAGTTTGTGGGGAAAAAGTGGTTTGCTTCTTTCCTTGTTGTTCTTATATGTGTTTGTGTTTTTTAATGAATTACAAAAATACTGAGAAAAGGAAAGGGTGTACAAAGAAGGATGTAACGCGCATTGGAAATACAGAGGTAGAAGTGACTAATTTGTTTGGTGTAGTAGAGGTTGGAGAAACCGTCATGAGTTGGGGGAAACCAACAGAAACTGGAAAAAAGGTTTGTGGAAGAGGCAGCGTTTGATCCAAGTACATATCTTTAATGCGTGGTCATTTAGAATTTTGAAATAGTTATGGGACTAGGTATTTTCTCTAGTTCTGTTTATACCTGTATAAGGAAAGTATTTGAATGATTTTAAAAATCACACTTAATTTGGTAAAAGACTTACTCTTTTTGGAGGCTGATGGGTGAAATGGTTGACATGATACCAGATGTAACCAGGATAAGATCTATCAATAAACATGTGTTTGGGGAAATAAAAGCAAATATTAAGGATAAAAGTTTATATAGAAAGATAATTTATGTAATGCACTTTGCACAACACCTGATAAACTAATAGTTAGAAATGATAACATATATACAATTAACATAATGTTAATGTATTTATGTGTATATAGCTAATACATTCGTTGTTATATATTTAGTATTATATGGTATTTTTAAACTAAACATGGACATCATTTTTAGTTATATAGGTCCAATTTTTTCTTTTGTTTTGTTCTTTGATAAAACTTCTTTTGACTTTAATGTTGTATATCCTGTCCTAATTTGTCAGGTTTACCTTTATTTATAAAAACATTTAAAAATTTATCTGAAATGACTTCATTACCTTTTTATGACATGGTACACATTCAGTGAAATCTACACTTTCAAAGGAAAAACACCGGTTTTCTAATTTTAACAACAGACTTTTTTTTGAGCCGCCTTATGTCTGGAGAAAAACTGTGTAAAATACAGAGTTTTCATATACCCACGCTCTTGTTTTTCCTGACGTCTTGTGGTCATGTGATACGTTTGTTACTAGTGATGAGCTAATATTGGTACTACATCATTACTATCTAACTTCCCTGTCTAACATCTGACTCTTTGTGTTGTACATTCTATGAGTTTTGACAAATATGTAATAACCCGTATTCACGGTTAACAGTGTTTGTAACATAGTTTCACTGTCCTAAAAGTCCTTCAGCTTCCTCCTGTTAATCCCTCTTTTCCTCTTCTAAACCTCTGGAAACCACTGATCTTTTTATTGTCTCCAAAGTTTTTCTTTTTTCAGAATTTCATATAGTTGGAATCAAACAGTATGTAGCCTATTCAAATTAACTTCTCTGACTTAGCAGTATGCTTTTAAGGTTCCTTCCTTTCTTTACATGGCTTGACAGCTCATTTCTTTTTATTACTAATAGTCCATTGTATGAATGGACTCTTACTCCAGTTTGTTTATCCATTCAACTATTGAAGGACATCTTGGTTGCTTCCACATTTTGACAATTACGAATAAAGCTGTTATAAACATTCATGTGCAAGCTTTTGTGTAGACATATGTTTTTACCTTTTTGGGGGTAAGTGCCAAGGAATGTGATTGCTGGATTATATGATAAAAATATGTTTAGTTTTCTAAGAAACATCAAACTGTCTTACAAAGTGGCTGCATCATTTTGCATTCCCATCAGCAATGAATGAGAGTTCATGTTGCTCCACATCCTTGCCAAAATTTGGTATCGTCAGTGTTTTGGATTTTAGCTATTTTAATAGGGATATAGTAGTATCTCATTGTTTTAATTTGCAGTTTTCTGATGACATGTGATGTTAGGATCTGTTCATGTGCTTATTTGCCATCTATATATCTTCTTTCCTGAGCCACCTGTTCAAATCTTTTGCCCATTTAAAAATTAGATTATTTTCTTAATGTTGAGGTTTAGGAGTTCTTTGTTAATTTTGGATACCAGTCTTTTATCAGATATGTGTTTTGCAAATATTTTTTCCCAGTCTGTGGCTTATCTTTTTATTCTTGTAACTGTTTTTAACAACAAAAGTTTTATGTTTTGAGTCAGATTTATCAATTCTTTTCCTTCATGGATTGCACTTTTGTTGTTGTATATAAAAAGTCTTTGCTATGTACAAAGTTACCTAGATTTTCTCCTACTATCTTCTAGGAGTTATATAATTTTGTATTTTATATTTATTTATTTTTATGTATATATGTATTTATTTATTTTGGAGACAGAGTGTTACTTGGTTGCCCAGGCTGGAGTGCAGTGGTGGAAACTATGCTCACTGCAACCTCTGCCAACCGGGCTGAAGCAATCCTCCCACCTCAGCCTCCTGTGTAGCTGGGGCTACAGACACACGCCACTATGCCAGGCTAGTACTTTTTATTTTTTTGTGGAGACTGGA
Source organism: Leontopithecus rosalia (assembly GCA_028533165.1). Taxonomy (NCBI): domain Eukaryota; kingdom Metazoa; phylum Chordata; class Mammalia; order Primates; family Cebidae; genus Leontopithecus; species Leontopithecus rosalia. Next base: position 5,395,325 of record CM052655.1, on the reverse strand, counting down.
ATTTATATTTAATTCTCAATTAAATATAAATTTGAGTTAATGTAAGTTTGAGCTTAAATCTCAAACTTATATTTAAGTCTAATCTAGTTGGAGTTATTTTTTGTGAAAGATGAAAGCTCTGTGTCTAGATTTGCTTTATTGCATATAGATATCCAGTTCTTCCAACATAATTTGTTGAAAGACTTTTGTAGTGTCCTCATTTAGATCACATACACGTTGTATTAGAGTTTGTTTATATGTAAGTGTTCATTTCTTTGGTGCTAATGTAAATGGTATTTTTATTTTGAATTCTAATTGTTTATTGCTGGCATGTAAGAAAGCAGTTGACTTATATATTAACCTTGTATTTTTGCGATCTTTTTATAATTGTTTATTAGTTATAAGAGTTTTTTGGCTGATTCTTTTAGGATTTTCTGTTTAGACAATCAGAGACACTTTATTTCTTCACTCCTAACTTTATTTTTTTGTCTGATCACATCTTGGACTTACAGTACTGTGTTGAAGTGGGAATGGTTGAGAGTGGGCATATTTGCCTTGCTCCTAATCTTAGTGGGAAGGCATCTGGTTTCTCACTATGATGTTAGCTGTAAGTTTTTTGTAGGTGCTCTTGACCAAGTTGAGGAAGTTCCCCTTTAAGTTGTCTCAGGGTTTTTATCATGAGTAATGTTGGATTTATATTGTCTATAGTAGATGTTTTATTCAGTGCCTTCACTGGTATCCTCTAAATACATTTTATAGGTAGGACATTGTTAGCACGAACATTGACTAATATAAACAAGCCATGTAAAGTAAAATATTATAGATTTATATTTTATTATTATGCATATATATATATTATGCTAGCATTCTCTAATTCAGGTGCCAGCAAAGTTTGACCTACGAGCCACTAGCCCACTGCCTGTTTTTGTACAGCTTTTGATTTAAGAATAATTTTTTTACATTTGTAAACGGTTGAAAAAATCAAAAGAAGAATATAATACTTGAAAATTATGAAAATCAGTTTGTGTTTTGAGTTCATGCATATTGTTCTCCAGCATTTTTTTATATTACTGATATATATCCATCATGTCAAACAAAAAAAGAAAAATGGACTTGGAATGTTATTCTTTTAGGGCATAATGGAATGTGGATTATCTTGTTATTAAAAAAACATTATTTTATTATGTTATGAAACTATAGCTGTGCTGAAATAATACAATATATGTTGACAATATAGTTTCCAAACTAAGAGCTTACCGTACGTTTCCAAATCACAGGGAAGCAATAGCCAGACAAATTAGAAAGTTTAAGGCAAAATATCTGATCACAGAAATATCTTCACAAATATAAAAAAACAGTAATGAGGTTGCAAGCAAAGTAAGTTTCTGAGTGACTCATGTATTAGCCAAGCCAGGAACGTCTTTTACCAATAGTGAGCTAATTGAATTGTGTCTGCAGCGGCTAAAGAAATGTATCCAGAGAAAATGAACTTGTTTAAGGCCATCAGCCTTTCAGTAGGAACAGTTGCTTCAAGAATAGAAAACATTTAGAATATCAATAGTCAATTAAAAAAAAACAAGGCAAATGATACTGAGTGGTTTCCCTTGGCTCTTGATGAGTCAACAGATGGTACTAATACTGCTCAGTTGTATATTTGAGAAGTCAGCGCTTAGTTTGAAGTGACTAAAGGGTTAACCTCTAGGTTAAATAGTGTGCCTAGGACAATTGTAGGTGAGAAAATTTTTAAACAGCCTGAGGAAATGCTAATTCCATATTAACCTGAAGATACAGACAACTGATTATGGGAAAATATGTGTGGGACAGAAAAAGACTTAGTTGGACTAATTCATATAGCTGGTAAAAATGTAAAGCGCTTAAAGCCTGTTATTTGTGAGTAGGATCTTAGTGGAAAAATTTTAGTTTGCCTTTTGTTATCAGACCATTAGAGTCAGATAGTAAACTTGATTCAGTTTTGTGGACTTAACCATTATTAATTTTGTGAATTTTTGCCAGAAATAGACACTGAATGTTCTTTCTGACTTGTCTTACCACACAGCAGCTTGATGGGTTAGCATCAGCAACTTTTTGTTGTACTCTTGAGTTCTGGGCCAGGATTAAAATTTTTTTGAACAAAAAGAATCACCCTCAGCCACCGTCACTGCACCAGTAATAGTGGCTTTGGAAATTAATTTTTGTTGCAGAATTGGTAAAAGAATAATAGTGGCTTTGGAAATTAGTTTTTGCTGCAGAATTGCAGAGTTGATTTTTTTAAACGAATTTCAAGCTAAAATTAGAAGACAAACAGTGCTTATGTGAAAAATTTATACTACAGTTTAGTCATTTTGAAGACAGCTAATGTTTGAATCTCAAGTGGTATCAAGATGTTCCAGGTACTTTCTCTGCTGTCCGAAGTTAAAACATGAAGCAAAATCTCCACTTCCACATGTATTATGGCCTGCAACTCCAGTTCCAGCAACATGTTTTCTAACTTCAATGCAGGTGTAAGGAATTTTCCACATTTCAAAATTTATTTGTGCAATTGAGGAGCTTCTACCTAACTTTGAATTGGAAGTGACTGATTTGTAACATATTGATATACAAAAAGGCAAATATCAAGAGAAGACTTCAATAGAATTTTATAAATGCCCTCCAAGTGATATATATGCTCAAGTAAAATAATGAATTCTCATTGATCAATATGAGTATTTGACAGCACCTATCTATGTGAAGTGGCATTTTTAAAGATGCTCATTATACCTTACCATTAATGGATGAACATTTGCAATAGATTTTGATAATTAATGGCACTAATTGAGTGACATATTACTTTCGCAAAAGTAGTTTATTTTTTTCATTAATAGACTTGTTTTTAAGAATTGCTCTCACTTATTTTATATTCTGAGTTTCAATTAGAAATTTATGGGAGTTTTTTCTTTTATATCTAAGTTGCCTGTCTAATAACTTGGACTGTGTGTCAGTCCAGAAAGCCTAAAATATTTACTGCTTGATGTATGGCCCTCTGCAGAAAAAGTTTGCCAGTCCTTTAACTGATAGATGTCAACATGTGTTAGAAAAAGTGTTTTCTTGCCTACCTCTTTTCTTTTTGTACGCTTGCAACACAGGTATAGTTCACTATTTTAAGAAGTTCCTTGTACCAATGTAATTTTCATAGAAAATAATAGTTAACAGTAATCGGAGTTGAATAAAATTCCACAGACCTAAATACATGTTGCTAATTTAATTTTCTTTGAATTATTTAGTTCTGGTGTTGTGTGGGAGATGAAACCAAAACAGAAGTGGAAGCCATTTAGTCAAAAGCAGATAATCTTATTGGAACAATCCTATCAGAAACATCAAATATCAAGAGGCCATGGTTGGATTAAGCTAGATAATAATTTTGAGGTATACCAAAATTCTTTTGTTTTGATTTTTATTATGTGTATTTTCTTGGTGGCGGTAGTAAGTAAAATTGTAATGCGCAAATAAAGATGTGTTCAGAAATGAACTTACTTATTAGTAGATAAAGTCTTATTTCTTAATAGGATTGGCATGGCTAAAGATACATATCAGCATATTTTTAATTAAAACATTGTTTTTTAATCATGCTGTGAAACAGGATTTAAATCTGTGTTTTAATAATTTTATTGCATTTTTATATAATTTGTTATATTTACAAATCAGTCTCATGGAACTTGTTTTCAGAAAAATTAGGGAGAAGTTAAGATTACTTCATTGAAATTTTTAAAAAAATATTTTGAATGACACCAACATATATTGCTAAATAAAGACTATGTAAAATTACATATTTCATTGAGGAGAAACCTACAAAAACCTGCTCAAGTAAATTCATTAATTGTGAGTAATTGTTGGACTTGAGTAGACATCCACAAATAAGATGCACTCTACCTGGGTCCTTATACAGTTAAAACTAACAGTCACCTTTGCTCCTGGAAGTTTGCAGAAGCTTGACTGCAGTTTCCAGCTTGCTCTAGTTTAATCATGCAGTTTGGTTACTCTTTGTTGTTGGTGTCTGATGGTTCCGTTTGCACTGGTCAAACTGTGAGGTTCTCTACCACCCCCATCAATGTTGGCCATACTTAAATGATAAAAAGCAATATGAGTGTCGGGCATGACTAAGCTATCAATTAGTGATTGCAAAACAGAGTTTGAGAATTAACTTGGGGCCAGGTGCAGTGGCTCACACCTGTAATCCCAGCGTTTTAGGAGGCTGAGGCCGGAGGATCACTTGAAGCCAGGAGTTTGAGCCTTGCTTGGGCAACACAGCTAGACTTTGTCTATATAAAGAAAAACATAGTAAGAATTAAAATTAGCTGCACATGGTGTCACAACCTGTAGTCTCAGCTGCTCTGGAGGCTGACAGGAGGATCACTTGAGGCCAGGAAGTTGAGGCTGCAGCAGTGAGATGTGATTTTGCCACTGTACTCCAGCCTGTGTGGCCACAAAAAACCCTGTCTCAAAAAAAAAAAAAAAATCCAGAATTATTCATTACTTGAAAAAGTTTTCTTTTCTATAAAGCATGTTTTTTAAACTGAAGTTTCTATAATTGAAAAGTTTCATAATTGTTTTCTTGCTTTTCTAATAACTTTGGTAGAAAAGTGGTGCTTTTGTTTCAAAGATCTCATCTGTAGATCACCTTGAGATCTTTTGGTGAGACAAAAAGTTTTTTTCAATCTGATCAGTAAATAGATATTTAAAATGGAACAGCTACTGTGCTAATAACAGCTCATCACAAAAACATGTGCTTTATTTCCAGGTCAATTTTGATAAAGATCCAATGGAAATGCGCCTCCCTATTCGTTGCCCTATTAAACGAGACTTTTTATCAGGAATTCAGATTGAATTTAAGCAGTCTTCTCACCAGAGAAGTTTAAGGGCCAGGTTGTACTGGCTTCAGGTAATATTGCCATACTCAAATAAGTATTTATCATCACTTTGGGAATCTTGAGAATAAAATTTCTTTTTTACAACTTTATAGTTTACATTCTGACTGGTATCTTTTCTTTTTGTTTGTATGCTTTCTTCCCCTTCTTCCATAATCCTGTTTATCTAACATCTTACTTATAAACTTTGTGATTATTGATACTAATTTAATCAGTTAGCCTGCGAAAAGGTTTTCTTGCATTGAGACTGTTATTTTTAAACGTTCCCATGAATTTGTCATGGGATCCCCAAATAAGATTTTCCTTTATTATGGTTCAGGGCAGAGAGCAGAGCTTTGCTGAAGATTCCTTTTTGATAAATTTGCTTGTTGGCTCCCTCTCAGCATCCCTCCTTTCCTTCTTTTTAGCTGTTAAGTACAGTTTAGGCCACTTTAATTCTTTTTCTTCTTTTTTACCTTATCCCCTGAATTCATTTTCAGTTTCTACTTATATTTTATTTAAACCATAGAGAGTTGAAATCTCACGGGATCCATAGATACAAGTATTTTCATTAATGATGTACCTATCCCACATTGCTAATACAGTGATGAGGGTATATATAGTTCTTCATTTAAAGCCTTGTCCTTGCTGAGGTATATAACTTTTACAGATTTAAAATGAAACTTCTAACTACACCACATAAACATTCAGGCAGTTATGGTGAAATTAGAGACCTCTTCTGTAATATTATCTTTGAAACTGAAGTTTGAATTATTTGAAATCTTGCTGAGTTGGTTTTCTTTGCTTTCAGGTTGATAATCAGTTACCAGGTGCAATGTTCCCTGTTGCATTTCATCCCGTTGCCCCTCCAAAATCTATTGCTCTAGATTCAGGTAAAAAAAAAAGTTGTGACATAGATATGCCTCATTTATAAAAGTTAAATAGTCAGCAGTTTGGCCTAGTACAAACTGTTTTGTGTGTCTGTGTTACTTCTTCCTCTTAGAGCCCAAGCCTTTCATTGACGTGAGCGTCATCACAAGGTTTAATGAGTACAGTAAAGTCTTACAGTTCAAGTAAGTAAAGATTCCTGTGGTTTCGCTAAAGGAATTTAAAATGAAAATCTACTTTGAAAGTAATTTTACTCTTTTTGAAAGTGACTTTCATGTAAAAAGTATTTTCCCACTGAACCTATTAATTTACTTTTCATCAGATAATAAGCTTCAGCTTATTTTAGTGGTAGTCTTTACACGTTTTAAAGTGCAGAATTTCTTCAGCCACCAGTTACAATGTAAAATAGTGAAATCTAAATGACACGTATTTGTGAGCTGTGTTCTTTAATCACCGTGAACTTTAAAAATTAGACCATATATGCTACATCATCTAGTTGTATTTGTTTCATCTGTGATGTGATGAATGTGACTTTTGGGACTGTAAGTGCCAAGTGGTAATGCAGCATTATTACCTTAAATGAAACTTTCACTCCAGTGAAAAAGTCTCAATCTAAGAAGACTTTGATCTTATTAACAAAATTTTTAGGAGATGAAGGAAAAGATGCAATTGTGGCTTTTCATTAAAATCAAAAAGATCTGATAGAAATCCTTTTCCATCTTGAATTTTATTTTCCTTAGGTATTTTATGGTCCTCATTCAGGAAATGGCCTTAAAAATTGATCAGGGGTTTTTAGGAGCTATTATTGCACTGTTTACCCCAACAACAGACCCTGAAGCTGAAAAAAGACGGGTACGAATTTTTATTTCTTGGGAAAATTATAAAATTTAAATTTAAATCAGCATTTTTGAACTAATTGTAATAGAGAAAAAAATTAAAATAGAAATTTTTGATTTTAATTTTTTCAGGCAAAGTTAATCCAACAAGATATTGATGCTCTAAATGCAGAATTAATGGAGACTTCAATGACCGATATATCAATTCTTAGTTTCTTTGAACATTTCCATATTTCTCCTGTTAAGGTTTGTTGTAATTATTATTTCGAGAATTTTGTGAAATTGTTGTTGAACTTTTTAAAGGGTCTGTGGACAAAAGTAGGTTTTAATTTGTTGCATCATGTATTTGGCGAGAGTTTTGTTTGATTAATTGAAATAATTAAGACAACTCTCTGTAACATATGTACAACCAAAATTCCCACTGAGAAACCACCAAAGCATGTTCTCTAGTCTTGAATTAATAACCCCCATATTGAAGGAAGAAGCTGACAAAAGCATTTCTTAATTAAGGAGGAAGTGCTTGCCAACATTTAATGTTTTGGTTGCACTCTGTAACTACTATCACTGTCTAAGCAGAGAGCTGTAACGGGCGCACTAACCAGAATGTGAAAACGCTGAAGTATGTACTATACCGCTGATGCGGTGCTTTTCCTCCTTCCAAAATGTGATTGTAACTAGGGGAGTGGAAAATTGGATACCTTTCACTTGCCTGATTGTGTACTTTATGAACCCATTTCCTTTTCCCCTTTTGTTCTTTTTAGCTTTTATAGGAGAAGGTGATTGCTTAGTAAATTCACAAATGCTATCAACCATAATGCTCCAAACTTGTGTAATGTAATGGGCCAGATTTATAATTAAGTAAACTCCTTAAAATATTGATGATCCTTTATATTCTCAAAAACTGTTCATAGCACATTACTTTCAATTGCATATACCAGTCCTTCAGCTAAATGAATAAATGTCTAAAATGGAATATTATTTTAAATTGATATATTAGTTTGGTGATAGCGGACGTATTGATAGTGTCGAGTTTAAAGTTGATAATGTTTTATGTGATAGGTAATGTACCATTTCTTTTTTGTTTTTAAGTGAAAATCAGTTATTTGTGAGATTGAACAATACCTTAAATATTTACTGAATGCTATTCTCAGAGTTGCTGTGGAGGTATAAAATGGCCTTATGGATTTTATATGCTAGAGGAATATTAATGATTGATAACTTCTGGATTCATGTTCTTAGGCACAGTGGGAATTGTGCCATGAAGTCTAATGGCAAAAATTATGAACAACAATTATTTTCATAGCCCATAGTGACTTTGCCCTAGGGAAAGGCTGGATCAGTGTTTACTCGTGGCTACCTGTCTTGGATCCCAGCACTCCCAGACTCTTCATGTGAGCAGAAGGTCACATGAAAGAAAATAACCACAGGCTTTCCTGGACTTGCCCAAGTTCACTTTACTTGAATTCTGTATTAGTTGGTTAATATGCCTAGGAAGTGACAAAATGAGAAAGGAAATTCATCTACTTTATTTCACATATTGAATTACTTTTTGCCTGTTTCTTCTTGCGCTGTTGAACTAATGGTAGCTTAGCACAATGTAGCAGCTAAATGAGAATCTAAAATCTCATTTTTAAATACTAAGTTGGAGGGTCTGTGGAAGCTGAAAACCTTATTTTACTTTTAAAAACTTGACAGCTTGGTAACTTACCTTGTCATGTTATCATTATTATCTATTATTTTGACTGTCAAGTTACTTATGTGCCAGTTGACATGTTTTTCTTCTTAAAATGATTGGCTGGGCGTGGTGGCTAACACCTGTAATCCCAGTACTTTGGCAGGCCGATGCGGGTGGATCACGAGGTCAATAGATCGAGACCATCCTGGCCAATGTGGGGAAACCCTGTTTTTACTAAAAATACAAAAAAATTACCTGGGCTTGGTGGTACACGCCTGCAGTCCCAGCTACTTGGGATACTGAGGCAGGAGAATTGCTTGAACCTGGGAGGCAGAGGTTGCAGTGAGCCGAGATCGTGCCATTGCACTCCAGCCTGGCAACAGAATGAGACTCCATCTCATAAAACAAAAAACCAAAATGATTATGCAATTTTTAAAAAGTATGTTGCTCTCCTTCATGTGAATACAATGGCATTTGTATGCATTGCATCAAATTAGAATTCTGTTTTTGGATCAGACTAATTTGTATTTTATCAAAAAGTAAAGAGAATCAAATGTAAGTGGGTTGTTCTGCTTTAATGTATAGTATCAAATAGTGGCTTTCACTAGGGCTCTAATGGAAAGACTTTTTGGTTTGTTTCTGTAACTACTTGGATCCTGTATATGTAAATTTTTCACTTTTAGCTTTCATTTATCGAAAATCACTTTTCTTTTAGTTGCATTTGAGTTTGTCTTTGGGTTCCGGAGGTGGAGAATCAGACAAAGAAAAACAGGAGATGTTTGCAGTTCATTCTGTCAACCTGCTGCTGAAAAGCATAGGTGCTACTCTAACTGATGTGGATGACCTTATATTCAAGTAAGACTTCTGCTAGAGTACACTGAGAGGCAGGTGTACCAAGATCGTGTTTCTCGATGTTAATTCTCTCCGTTTATGCATTGTCAGCTTAGGAAAAGGATAACTTTGCTCCTTACATTTGGAGAATTTGGTCCATTTGTGATTATACTCTTTAGGAATGCTTATTGTATTCATAATGATAAGGTGAAAAGTCTTGTTTTCTTTGATTACTCATATCTAGATAATACATGAATGTAGAATAATTGAATTTTTTAGTGATATATTATAAATTGACCATATTTTATAACATATTTAGAAATATGTAATGCTAGATACATATAAATTAAATATTGTTATTGAATTGAAATTCAACAATGGTATTGGAACAAGTAATTATCTGGGTGAAAAAAGATTCCCTGTAGATCATTTTCACCTCACATGTACACTACTAAATTTTGGAGAAAATGAATGATAAAATATAAAACCTAAACTGAAAAGACAAAAAAAGTCAAATCTCTGAATAGAGGATGTCTTTCTAAGTTTAAAATCACTGGAAAACATTTCAGTGGAAAATGCAAGATATATTTAACTGCATAAAAATCAAATATTTTACAACAAAATTAATGAAAACAGTTAAAAAAACAAAAGACTGGGAAAATATAATGACAGAGAAAGGACTGGTTTTTTTTTTGTTTTGTTTTGTTTGGTTTTTTTTTGAGATGGAGTTTCGCTCTTGTTACCCAGGCTGGAGTGCAATGGCGCAATCTTGGCTCACCGCAACCTCCGCCTCCTGGGTTCAGGCAATTCTCCTGCCTCAGCCTCCTGAGCAGCTGGGATCACAGGCGCGCACCACCATGCCCAGCTAATTTTTTGTATTTTTAGTAGAGACGGGGTTTCACCATGTTGACCAGGATGGTCTCGATCTTTTGACCTCGTGATCCACCCGCCTCGGCCTCCCAAAGTGCTGGGATTACAAGGACTGTTATCTTAATGTTAAACATTAATAACAAAAACCTAGATTGTAATGGTTATAGTGGCCGGAGAACAGTAAGAGATAATTAGCAAAAGGGAAAACACAGTGAAGGTGTTATTATTTTTCAAAGAATACATGCATATTTAAAGCAAATTATCACAGATTTTAAAATACAAACTATTCTGTTTTAAAATCCTATTTAATACTAGTCAGGGGTTAAGTCTAAGAAGTAGACACTTTTTATATACTATTGGTGTAAGTGGAAAACTACATTTGTTAGGAGCCTTAAATGTTTTGTTGCCTTTTACTCAGTAATTCTCCTTTTGGAATTTTTTTCCAAAAAGTAATCTAATCTTGAAGTTCAGTTAAAGAGTTATATTCAGCATACACATGGCATCATCAATTATTTTACCAAAAATTGGAAATGTCTGACAGTAGAATTGTTTATTACGACACTGCCACATGGTGGCATGCTGTGCATCCCTTAAAAATGGTTATGTAGAGTTTTAAATAACATAGAGAAATACTTTTCCACAATGTTGAGTGTAAACAGAGCATACAAAATGTTATAAGCATTTTACCATTGCATTGAAAAAGAAAGAATTCAAAGTGGGAAATAAGAAAATAAACCTTTGTGGTGGGATGGTTGTTGACTTTTAAAAAACGTATTCACTCTTTATTCATATATGAAAAACATATGTACCGTTTTTATAATAATTTAGTAACCATTATTATGATAATCATAAATTGTGTATGGTAAATGTATGAAGTCAGTTGTGAAAGAATTGGCTACGATTAGAATTAGCTGTCATTCAAATTTTAAGTCCCGTTTTTTTTTTTAATTATATATCTTGGTATCTTTGAATCTTTCCTTTTTTCTCCTCCCAGACTTGCTTATTATGAAATCCGATATCAATTTTACAAGAGAGATCAGCTTATATGGAGTGTTGTTAGGCATTACAGTGAACAGGTAATATCCTATCACAGTATTTCATCAGGAATATACTTTATAAAATAGCAAAACATTTGCATATGACTGTATAGTGTGCAGTAATGTTTATCTAATTTACCTCATTTCAAAATCTCCTTATTTAGTTGTTTTCTTCAATGATTAATTTCTTTATTTTTTTAAATTATTATGCTTTAAGTTATGGGGCACGTGTTGAATGTCCAGGTCTGTTACATAGGTGTACATGTGCCATGGTGGTTTGCTGCATCAGTCACCCCATCATCTACATTAGGTATTTCTCCTAATGCTGTCCCTCCCCTAACCACCCAACCTCTGACAAGCCCTGGTGTGTGATGTTCCCCTCCCTGTGTCCATGTGTTCTCATTGTTCAGTTCCCACTTATGAGTGAGAACATGCAGTGTTTGGTTTTCTGTTCTTGTGTTAGTTTGCTGAGAATGATGGTTTCCAGCTTCATCCATGCCCCTGCAAAGGACATGAGCTCATCCTTTTTTATGGCTTCACAGTATTCCATAGTGTATCTGCCACATTTCCTTTATCTAGTCTGTCATTGATGGGCGTTAATTTCCATTTCTTTAGTTCTCTCCCTCTTGATATACCTTTTGAAAATTTTCCTCCTGTTTCTTTTTTTCCTTTGTAATTGTACTTTTACCACTTTGGGAAAGAATCGTGAATTTGTAGTCATTACACTTGATTTCTTTAGTGATTATAGTTCCTAAACATAATCTAGTGAATCTCAAAGAGAATTCGAAGCCCGTTTCCTCCCTGTGCCTCAGTGACTCTGGTTCAAGTATGTATGCATAGACCCAGTAGTTGTTGCAGGTCACTTGGGTAAAACTGCTATACCATGGAACTGCAGGGTGATGTCTCCTTCTGCTGCTGGAACATTCCTACTCCTGTGACATATACAGACATTATGGTTGTTACATGTTAAAATGAGGATACAGTTTCCCTTATTTTTTGTTTTTGTTATTATTTTCCATCTACTTTATTAATAATAGTGGTGGTAAAGTGGTAGTAAAACAACTAACAATTACTGAATTATGTATTTGTTTAATATGCATACTCACCCATGCAAGGACAGTGTAACTTCCCTTTTAAAAAAAAATTTTCATTTTCATGTTTTATAGAGATGGGGTCTCACTGTGTTGCCCAGGCTGGTCATGAACTGCTGGCCTCAAGTGATCCTCTCATCTCAGCCTCCCAAAGTAGCTTATTACAGGCATAAGCTACCACATCCAATCTAAGTTTCCATTTTATATATCAGAAGACAGGCCATTAGATACTAAATGACTTGTACAAGGTCACATAACTGCTGCATGTCAGGCTGTGCCTTAAACCTAGTTCTGTCTAATTTAAAAGCTCTGTGCCAAGTATTAGTATAGTGCCTGGCACATAGTCAAAGATCAATTAATGGATGTGGTGGCAGTTATTCCATACAGCTTTCTTTTAACACAAACTTAATGGATAAATCTTTTATGGATAAATCTTAATTTTATGGATAAATCTTAATGGATAAATCTTTTATGGATAAATCTTTTTTTGTACTTCATTATGATCTGTCTTACAGCAGTTGTGAGGACTTAATTTAATTTCTTTTTTAGTTCTTGAAACAGATGTATGTCCTTGTATTGGGGTTAGATGTACTTGGAAACCCATTTGGATTAATTAGAGGTCTGTCTGAAGGAGTTGAAGCTTTATTCTATGAACCCTTCCAGGTACTGACTTCTTACTTATTTTAAAGATAGATATAGAAAAATGGGTGTTCTATTTTTAATGACAAATAGTAATTTGCATTGTAACTGTATCTGGGAATTGAATAATGTTCAAATCACAAAAGTATATCAATTTTATATTTTTATTTAAGGTGCATGAGATAACATTGGATGATTGCTTAGAATTTAATGAACACTGCCCACATTTGCCAGGATCTAATGTAGTTGTAAGAATATTTAGAGTGCTGAGTAGATTAAGATTTTCAAGGCTGTACCACCATGTGGAAAGGACTAACAGGGCACTGAAAGCGAAGTTTGTTTCATTCCAAGCTTTTATCTAACCTATTCCCCTCCATTTAAAGGGCCTACCAGCCCAGTGTATGAGGGTTTTAGAAGAATAAAACAGAGAAAATAAATGGGAGAACATGACAGCAAAAAGTTTGTGGGCTCTTACTCTTATTACAGCTTGTTTTAGTAACCTGATGAAACAGTTCTGGGAGGCCGACTTCAAATTGTAATTGAAGCCAGTGATTTATACCTATCCAATTTTTGACTTAAAGGGTTTGCTAAGATTGTGTAAGTCCGAAGTGTCTTCAAACACAATAGATACTCTATCCATACTTGGGGTAGAAGGTGCAAATTGATTCATCACAATGTTTATGGATTTTATAGCTAAAAATTCTTCCTGCAAACCCTGAACTGTTAGATTAAAAGTCTTAAACTTACTTAAATTTTAAATAATAAGCTTTCTGTTTTTGGCCAGGGTGCTGTTCAAGGCCCTGAAGAATTTGCAGAGGGGTTAGTTATTGGAGTGAGAAGTCTCTTTGGACACACAGTAGGTATGTATCACATATTTGTGTTTATGTATATATTGTTTATTATATTAGGAAATACGAAAAACGAATGCTTTCATTTAATTAAAAAAAGGGATCACTTTCTTAGTAATCCCTTTTAAAAGACGTGTTTCCTTGTTTTTAAATGGAAAATAAGTTAACAGTGGCCTGTTGGTTTTTTAATATGTCTTTGTAGTGTTGAATCATGTATTTTAAATAATTTTATTCCTTTTCTTGTTAGATAGGAAAAGTTAATTTCTACATTTCTTGTATGGCACAGCATTTTATGCTCTTATTAGTTTAAAGCAATTGCATGCTATATATTGTGATAATGCTGTTTATCTAAACAATGTAACTTCTCTGAGCCTTAAAACATTTTTAAATTTTTAGTTGACCTTAATGATTGTATATATTTATGGGGTATAGAGTGACATTTTGATACCTGTATACAATGTGTAGTGATCAGATCAGGTAATTAGTATATTTATTACCTCACACATGTATTATTTCTTTGTGTTGGGAACATTCAGAGCCCTCTCTTCTAGCTATTTGAAACCATACAGTAAGTTGTTTATTATAGTCACTCTACAGTGCCATAGCACACTCGAACTTACTCTCCTATCTGGTTGTAATGTTGTATACATTAACCAATCTCTTCCTATCTTCTTCTCCCCCTACCCATCTCAGCATTTAATAACCACAGTTCTGTTCTCCAATTCTATGAGTTCAACTTCTTTAGTTCTCAGATGTGAATGAGAACATGCAGTGTTTGTCTTTCTGTGCCAGACTTTATCTCACTTAACATAATTCCTCCAGGCTCATCCCTATTGCTGTGAATGACAGGATTTCAGTTTTTTTCATGTCTGGGTAGTATTCCATTGTGTGTGTATATATATATGTCACATTTTCTTATCCATTCTTCCATTGGTGGACACTTAGATTGGTTCTGTGTCTTAGCTATTGTGACTAGTGATGCGGGAAACATGGGAGTGCAGACATCTCTTTGATAAACTGATTTCCTTTCTTTTGGATATATACCAAGTAGTTGGATTGCTGAATCATACGGTGATTCTTGTTTTAGTTTTTTGAGGAACCTCCATAGTGTTTTCCATCATAGCTGTATTAAGTTATATTCCCACCCTCAGTATAGAAGCATTCCCTTTTCTCCACTTCTTTGACAGCATTTGTGATTTTTTGTCTTTTCTGTAGTAGCCATTCTAACTGGGGTGAGATACTATCTCGCTGTGGTTTTGATGTGCACTTCCCTGATGACTATTGATCTTGAACATTTTTTTCATATATTTGTTGGCCATTTGAATGTCTCCTTTTGAGAAATATTCAGATTGTTTGACAATTTTTTTTTTTTGAGTTGGAGTTTCACTCTTGTTATGCAGGCTGGAGTGCAATAGCTCAATCTTGGCTCACCGCAACCGCCGCCTCACGGGTTCAGGCAATTCTCCTGCCTCAGCCTCCTGAGTAGCTGGGATTACAGGCACGCACCACCATGCCCAGCTAATTTTTTGTATTTTTAGTAGAGATGGGGTTTCACCATATTGACCAGGATGGTCTCGATCTCTTGACCTCATGATCCACCCACCTCGACCTCCCACAGTGCTGGGATTACAGGTGTGAGCCACCGTGCCCGGCTAATTTTTGTATTTTTAGTCGAGACGGGGTTTCACCATGTTGACCAGGATGGTCTCCATCTCTTGACCTCGTGATCCACCCTCCTCCGCCTCCCAAAGTGCTGGGATTACAGGCTTGAGCCACCGCGCCCGGCCTGTTTGCCAATTTTTAAATCAGATTGTTTTCTTGTTGTTAAGTTGTTTGAGTTCCTTGTGTATTCTAGGTATTAATTCCTTGTCTTTGATAGGTGGTGCGGCAGGAGTTGTATCTCGAATCACTGGTTCTGTTGGGAAAGGTTTGGCAGCAATTACAATGGACAAGGAATATCAGCAAAAAAGAAGAGAAGAATTGAGTCGTCAGCCCAAAGATTTTGGAGACAGCCTGGCCAGAGGAGGAAAGGGCTTTTTACGAGTAAGTTCTCTGTTGAATCTTTAAGAAATCTGCAACTTAAAAAAAATATATGTATTCTAGCTGGTTGTATGAAACTTAGACTGTTCTTTATGAGTCTAGGCCTTGTTAGAATAGAAATAATGATAAATTATGGACTTTCCAGTTTCCTTTTGCTCCCCTTCCTCATTGTCATCACCGGATCTATGCCCAGAATTGCCAGATTTTGTAAAACTGTAATGATGACTGGTTAGAACTGGTGAGAAGATGAGGAAGTGAGAGGTAGAGCTACGTGGTACCAGTGGAAACTAGAGGAAGAAGGAAATCTACAGGTTACCAGCGATTGACTGTTTCTTTAGAAGGGATGTGTGAAAGTGAATTGTTGGTAAACCAGGAACTGCCTTTCATTACTTTTTAAGACTTTTAAATTACATAGGTAATATATGAATACTGTTAATGATACAGGCGATATATGAATATTCTTCTTATAAATAATTGTAAGAACTTACAAGTTATTCTTTTAATGAGTAAATAAAACATTTAACATAAGGGTAGATGACTTTAATCATCTCTCATCTGTTTCCAGTTTAAGTGTGTATCCATCAGGTCTCTTTCTGTGTGTTTTTAGAATATACAGGTAGTTTTACTACTATTACTTCACAGTGATTAAGAATGTATTAGTTTATTTATGTTTTAATTTTGGAAATAATTTTAGGGAACTGACTGCTGTGTTTGTAATGTTGTAATTTGTAATGCTGGATATTATAGGCACCAAGGTACTTTATTTGCCAGGTTATTAGGTATCCTTGGGAGGTCCCTTTATTTTCATTTTCTGCACTTCCACTAAGTTACAAAGTAATCATATTAAAATCTATAATTAGATCATAAATATTATTTGGCTCCACTCACTCATTTTGCTGATGCGGAAACTGAGACTGACAGATTTCCTCCACTGCCCATGGTTACATAGCTGATTGGTATCAGCCAGACTTAAAATCCTTTGACCTTGTGTACTCCTGTTTCTTTTGTAACATTTTACTCCTACTGGGTGCTTTCATTAAAATTTGCTGTGATACGGTATTTGAAAAATCACAGTGCTGACTTACATGTGGATGTTGTTCACAGTATCAAGGTAAGTCTTCAATTTTTTGTTGTCGTTGTTGTTATTTCCGGTATGTCTGTAGAGACCTCTAGTGGTTGGTTTAAAATTAAACGCCTTCCATTCAGTCTAGACTATATGTTTGATTTGTCTTTCAGGGAGTTGTTGGTGGAGTGACGGGAATAATAACAAAACCTGTGGAAGGTATGTTGAAAATAGCGCCTTCCTTTACAAAATCTGAAGACTGAGGGCATGGTAAACATAATATATATGTTATTGATGCTAGATACTTGACTGAGAAAATTACTGACTGAATTTTATATTCATAGCCGTAAGTTGCTCAATGAATATATTTTCCTCAGAAAGCAGAGAGGTTAAGTAGGAGATGATGCTTCAGACTTTGAATGTTATTTTTAGCAGGACCAGAGATAAACTAGATTTGTTTGGGCCCTCAGTAGCAATTGACTGCATTTTGCTGCTGTTGTTTTTATCCCATTAAAAAAGCACGTCGCTTCTTCAATGCAGTCCCTATCAAAATCCCAGTTGGTTTCTTTGCAGAGATTGACAAGCCAAGTCCAAAATGTATATGGCAGTTCAAGGATCTAAAATAGCCCAAACAGTCTTGAGAAAGAAGAACAAAGTTGGCGGACTTCTACTTCCCAAATCCAGAACTTACTGTAAAGCTGCAGTAACTAAGACAGTGCAGTACTGGCAAAAGTATAGACATGCGAAACAGTGGGGTACAACTGAAAATTCAGAAATAGATCCTTACTTCTGATTATCTTCGACAAGAATGTCAAGATAATTCAATAGGAAAGAACCGTCTTCCACAGATTTGCTGGGACAACTTCATATCCACGAGCAAAAGAACGAAATTGGACCCCTCCCTGTAACATATATAAAAATGAGTTTACAATAGATTAAATACCTAAATGTAAGAGCAAGATTATTAAACTCAGAAGGAAATACAGGAGTAAATCTCCATGACTTTGGATTAAGCAAAACCTTGCTAGAAAAGATACATAAATTGGACTTCATCAAAATTTAAAGTTTTTTGCTTCAAAGGACAGCATGAAGAAAGGGAGAAGACAGTCCACAGGAGGGAAGAGAATGTTTGCAAATCATGCATGTGATAAAGGACATATCTAGAACATGTAAAGAACTATTATAAATCAACAAAAAGATGAGTAACACAATTGTCAATAAGCAAAAGATATGAATAGACATTTCTCCAAAGAATATATACACATGGCCAGTAAGCACATGAAAGGATGCTAAACATCATCAGTCATCAGGGAAATGCAAGTCAAAACTGTGATGAGATGCCGTTTCACTCCTACTGGGATGGCCAGTATCAAGTGTTAGAAGGATGTGGAGAAGTTGGAACCCTCATATACCAGTAGTGGGACTATAAAATAATGCAGTTATTTTGGAGGAAAATAGTCTTTCAGTGCTTCAAAAAGTTAAACACAGAGCCACCATGTGTCCCAGCAATTCTACTCCTAGGTTTACACCCAGAAGAATTGAAAGCAGGCGTTCAAATAAAAACTATGCACAAACGTTCATAGCACTGTTACTCAAGATAACCGAAAGATGGGAACAACCCCAATGTCCATCACCTCATGCGTGAATAGACAAAAGGTGATATTTCTACACATTACAATAGTATTCAGCCATAAAAAGGAATCAGGCACTGTACATGTTACAAAATGGATGAACCTTGAAAACGTGATGCTAAGTGGAAATAAACAGTTGCAGTATATCACATATTACATAATTCCATTTGTCTGAAATGTCCAGAATAGGCAAATCCATAGGGATAGAAAGCATCTCTAGGTGGTTACCTAGTCTGGAGTTGGGGAGGGGCAGGGAGAAATGGAGGTACACTGGGTAGGATTTGTGGGGGAGAGGTGGGGGGAAATGGGGAATGACTAATGGATAGGGGGTTTCTGTTTAAAATGTATAACGTTTTCTGAAATGGATTGTGGTGAAAGTTGTGGAAGTCTGAACATACTAAAGGCCACTTTATCCTAAAATTTAGTTTGTACATTTTAAATGGTAAATTTTATGGTATATGAACTACATATTTCAATAAAGCTTTAAAATATTTTTTAAAAGTATACTCCTTGAAAAATCTGATGGTCAGCATTAAAAAAGCAAATGTTTTTTGGTCCCTTCTTACACCTGCAAGTTACAGGTACTGATATGACTGTGTCAACACCACCTGGAGTGCTTATTAATGCCCCAGAGATTCTGATTCAGTAGGTCTAGGGTGGGGTCCAAGAATGTGTGTTTCTAACACCCTTTGAGAATCACTATTTTGTCACATTAGGATTACATTTAACTTCTTTAGAAAGCCAAGTTTTTGTAACTTCCTGGTTAAAACAGTTCAGTATCTGGCCCCGGTTTTGGTTGAATTCAAACTTGCTCATTTTAAAATATCTTTATTCATTTATTGTCATTGGACATTGAATTTCTGAAGGTGCCAAAAAGGAAGGAGCTGCTGGATTCTTTAAAGGAATTGGAAAAGGGCTCGTGGGTGCTGTGGCTCGTCCAACTGGTGGAATCATAGATATGGCCAGTAGTACCTTCCAAGGCATTCAGAGGTAATGGAGTGTACTACGTGCAAGGTTTGTCTCTGCGTGCTAATTATTACAAGGAACACATAATAGAGTAGATAATTTGCCTGCTCTTAAGGATCTTAAAGTCTAATTGAAAGCTGTGATGGCTTCAAAACATACAGTGCCACCAGAAAGGAATAAGAAAAGACATATTTTCTGAATTTCTCTTTTATTCAACAAATGTTTATTACCTGCCATGTGCCAAGCACTGTGCTAGACACCAAGGATACAGAGAGTAGATAAGCTAGGCCCTGGTTTTATTATTTTGATATTTCTTTTTTTTAAGAAAAGCTTGGGGAACTTGGACTCATTTTAATATTTTTGTATTATTTGGGGAAAGTTATTTAAAATTACTGATTTTTTGTGAAATATTTGTATATTTAATCAACACACACATTACCTTGAAAGACCGTCACGTATTTTCCTTATGCCTTATTCAGGGCAGCAGAATCAACTGAGGAAGTATCTAGTCTTCGTCCCCCTCGCCTGATCCATGAAGATGGTATCATTCGTCCATATGACAGACAGGAATCTGAGGGGTCTGATTTACTTGAGGTAAATTCTGTTCTTCATGGTCATGAGTGAAATGGAATTTTAATGATTTCTAGATCCAGGATTTCATGGGCAGTTCTTAAAGTTCCCGATTCATGAACTTCTTTAAGTATTATACGTAGTTTGTAGAATAGAATTTGATTATTTGTTTTTATTTGAGCATGTGTTTAATTGAAATTATAGATTTTTTTTCTACACAGGAGTAAAGGTTTTTTTTTTTCAGAAGCAATAATGTTAAGTTATAGGCTACATCACTATTTCTGTGATAACTTGTTTAGTTAACATTGTTAGTTTGGGTTTCCTGCTTTGTAGCTGATTACTGGAACTTCATTGCTTCCATTTCTCCTAAACAAATTAATTTTTTTGCTCTACTTCATCAATCTAGATTTATTCCAGTAAATAGAACTGGGGGGGGGCGCAAATAAAATATTATGTATAATTATGATCTTGCTAAATATTAAAGAAAATTTAAGAGCTTTTAGGCTTTTAGTTTGAACTTTATTGTGTTTTCATAATATATACTTGTGTATATATATATATATATATATATGTATAAATTGCTGTTCTCCCATGACAGGCTTTCCCCCAAAAGAGATTTATTAATATTTTTCAACCTTGACTTTAAAATAAAATCCCTCTTAATTGTTCTTCCTTTGGTTTTTATTATATATGTTTACATTTTATCTATATTTCTGCATGCTTCTAACTTTATTTTCTTTGTTTTTCTGCCTACACAGCAAGAACTGGAAATACAGGAATAAATGTTTCCTAAACTGCTACTTGATTTCATCCTTAAAAATCAAAGCAAACTGTGGTATTAATTGACTGTGTGTGAATTCCATTGTCAATTTTAATGAAATTTTCTTTAAAACTCTCACGTCCATCTGAACTTTCATAGTAGTAGCTTGACTACAAATAAAAACTTCTGGTATTCCTGGTAATACTCTCCAGAAATAAGAGATTAGCACAAAATATTAAAGGATGCAGAGAACTCTCTTCTCTGTTTGATAGATTGACTTTAATTGACTTGAATAGACTTTATTGAGCTCGGAAGCAGACACTGTTACTATCATTTCAAACATTTTATCTTTTTGTGTGGAGTTCATGTGCATTTCAGGTAAAATTGAAAAACAGGACTATTTTATGTCCAATTTAGTGAATGTGTTCTTTATGTTTGTGAGTCCTGATGATGGAATTACATAGCTTTCTGTTTCACAAATGACTCTAAATTTACTGAAGTTAAAAGACTCTTTCCTGGAGCATCTGCTTTAATAATGGAAGTGTCAGTTGCTCTGATCCTGCCCTTAGACCTCAAGTAATAGTTGGCACATGAATTTTGAGGATATGTTTTCTTGTCCCTCTTTTTCCTATTTAACTGCTTGGTACTATTGCTAATAAATGATAGTCATTTTGTAATTGTGTTGTATACATCTTCAGCCTTTAGCATTTCTGCTTTGCAAAAATTGAATCTCCTTCTTGGTTAGGCTTGTTTCATAATAGTTTTAATTAATGTAGATAGAAGTTGAACATGTAATTAGTCAAATTGATGTGTGGCCCTTAAATATATAGAGGTCTTTATTTTTAAAAACCAACCTTTTGCATTTAAATCCTTAGAGAAGATTTATCTTAATGAGAGAAAAATAATTATAAATCAGTATTTTTGAAATTAGTACCCTCTTAGTTCTCAACACGTTTCAATTTCTTTTTTTGTAATAAATGATGGAAGTGTTTAATTTAACAATGTCTTATCTAGCAACTTTTATGCTTCTCCTCAAAAATGAAGCCAAAGTATAAACATAGATTTAATACGTTGTATATTTGAAGAGAGTGAAACTATTAACATATAACTGTTCAGTTGGATTATGTATTTTAAGGATTGCTGTTATCAAAATAATAAGTTGACGTTTATGTTTAAAATAAGCACTTTAAAGAAGATAGACTGACATTCAAAAACCAGTCTGTGCTGAATATACAAAGGAAATGACTTCTGTCCTTAAAGGATCAAGTATAACAAAACATGTAGATGTTAATGGTAGCTGACAAACCTTTCTTGTGCCTAGAAAATTGAGCGATGGCAAAAATGTCACTGCATGCAGTATTCTAGGAGAGTCAAGCACAAGTAACTACTTCAAGATGCTACCTTAAATCATTTCTAGTAGTTTCCCTCCTGGGATTCTAAAATAAAAGTAACAATTTTTAATTTTACTGGATATATTGCTATTTTAATGAGACTTACTTTTGAGAACCTCTGTAACTTAAGATTTTTTCTTAAATGTTGAATTTTTGTTTAGCTTTTTATGTTGTTAATGTTTTCCTTGTGATATCTTTGTATAACTCTATGTCAAAAAGCACAAAACATCAAGAAACTTTTAATTATTTTATTTAAACATATAATCATTTTGTCTGATTTATTAGTTTTAAGATATCAGACAGCTTTTAAAGCGTAGATGCATTATTATAATTACTGGAAGAAATAGAATGATATACACTAATGAGAGAACTTGATAGTTTTTGCCATACATGTCAAGTGTGGGTACGGAAAATGGAGATGTTTAGGCTATTTTATCTTTGCCTGTCTTGCTGTCATGAGTTAGTTGGGTAAAAATGTTTATAGATTATTGATTATTTTGACTGTACTGGATATACAAAAGAAACCTTCTGTCCTTAAGGGACCAAGTATAACAAAACATGGAAATATTAAAGAGCATTAGAGTATAAAATTATATCCTTTTAGCCCTTTGTAATATGGGCAAATTCTAAATATTTTATTTGGGGATCTTTTGATCCTCGTTTTCTTTATTCTCCTGAGTAGTGCTCTGTATTCTTTAACACTCAGCTTTGAGAGTTAGTAAGTCATATGTTTTCCTGAGATGTACTACTCTGCTTCTCCTCTAGTCTTCATATTTATATATGTATATGCATATATATAAACATATATACATACATTATGTATATATAGTCATTTAATACTCATTTTGGTTCACAGCATTTAAAGCAACATTCCTTGCTTTTTCATTTTAGTTATATTTTTCCATGTTCTTAGAAATGCTTCTTTAGCATTTTTAATTCTTATATTACCATCTATTTAGGTGACATTCCATTGTGCTTTTAACTCTCTTAATTCATGACATTAAATTTGTTTATTATTTTACTAACAGTAATAATGCTGTAATAAGCATCTTTATACATTTTGCTTTTTTATATCTTGTTTGCTTTTTCGTATTTCCGTAGAATTTATTTGAAAAAATTGAATTACGGGGTAAAGGGCTTTTGCAAAGTATTGTTAAGTTCCTCAAGTTGCATTTTTGGGAAGGATACGTGAATATTTTACCAACTAATTGGATCTTCTGCTGCCATTAGTGACTGAATATCTTAATCTGAATCTCAGAGTGTAATGGGTTTTTAGTAGTGCTGAAAACAAGGTTTTCTAAAGGGTATTATGGTGATAAATTATATTGTAAAGCTCTCAGTGGTTTGAAGCACAGTAGCCTGATAACTAATGCATACCAGATAGAAATGGGTAGTATTTCTTGCGCTTGCATTTCAAATATAAATATTTTAGCATTTAAATTTCAAGCTGAAGATAAATGCATTAAATTATTAAATTCATTTCCCATTTTCTCATTGAAGAAATTAAGGCATAAATGTTAAAAGATTTTAGCTAATTTGCACGAGTGAATTGTGAAACAAGGGACTGTTACTGTGAAACTGCACTCTTCTCTGAGACTCATTCTGAAGAAGAGATCCCAGTTCTTTTTGGATTCCTCTTCCTTATTCATGGCTTTTTGCAATTGTCAAGGAATGACTAGGTACCAGGCAACTTTAAAAAATGTATACTTAAGCGCTGAAATAATATCAAGTGTGATTTCTCTGCTTGTGGTTATATTGGTTGTGTTATCCTTTTAACAATATTGGTCTTATATTCTTGGTCATAGAGTGTCAAGGTCTTATTTATTCAGTATATTCATGTTCTGTATTTTCATATATATTATCTATTTTCAACCGTGTATTATATATAATGTCAATAATATTAGCATCCATTATTTTAAAAACTCTTGTTTTTAATATTTGACTAATTCAAGTCACAATGCTTTTGAGATAGCTGAAAAGGAATATGTGTTTTAATGTGCTACTACTTATATTTGAATTACTTTATGCTTACATTTGTCTTTAGAAATAAATTGTGTCAGCTATTTTGAAATCTTAGAAATTCTTTGTTCATACTAATATTGTCATATTTTCTTTACTGTAAGAAATATAATTTGATACATAAATATACTTCTCAATGCATGTTTAATCTATAAGATCAAATGTTCAAAGCATTAAACATTAATTATCTTGGAATCTTATTATGTGTATAATTAATAATATATTCATACCTCTTTTAAAGCAGTGGTTCTTAATCTTTCAGAGAGATCACAGACTCCCTTCTGTGATTGAAAAAAACACTGACAAAAAATATGAACTGTGCTCTGAAAAAAGTTGTAGAATCACATATTCAAAAAATTTTCCATTTTATGTTTTGTGCTTCAGAGACCCATCTAAAGTCCTGCCATGGACTCCTATTTCAGAGCCCCTGTAATGTTAATGTAGTTATTTTATATTGGCATATGTTTATGTGTTTCTTAATTAAAACGTGATGATTGCTAGCAGATATTTTAATATTTCTAAGTTACTACAGAACAAAATGTATTTTACCAGAAGACCACTTGGTAAGCATTTAATACATATTTTTCTCTTAAGGCAACAGTGGAAGTTAACTTACAAACATGCTGTGAATATTTTTGTAGCTTCATGTACCAATATGTAGAATTGTGCTGTTATTTCTAATAAATGTTTTCCTAACACTATTATAATTAGCTAATATGCAGTATTGTAAATACTACTTACATGCATATACTTCTCAAATCTAGAGCCTGGTTTCCTTTTCAGAATCATATCAGAAAGTTGGAAGGAGAGATCTACCGATACCACTGTGCTGTTGCTGGAAGCGGGAAGACCATCTTTATGGTCACAAATAGGTATTGGCTTGAAGAGACATTTTTTCAAACACTACTTAGTTGCATAGGTCACAAGAATTTTGAAGGCTAAACCGGCAGAGGATTTGGAGAATTGCACTTAACATTCTCCAGAGTGAATGGCAAAATGTTATTTTTCATAGAATCACAACAGTACAGATCTAAATATGTCCTCTGAGATTTTCTGTTCCAACCTTCTCATTTTAAAGATGCTAAAACTGAGATATCTTTGTAGCTTAGGGACCTATCCAAGTTACACAGTGTAGCTGAGGGAGTTACTCACGTTACACAACTTCTGAGAGAATCTAGAATAGGCTTTATACCTATAATAGTGATACCCTTATGCATGAATTGCAGGACCAGTTATGGAGGATTAGTTCATGAATCACTTTTGCTAAGTTTTATTTTGAGTGATTAGCATGCCCCTTTTAAAGAATGGCATTACTTCTTTTTGTTTCTCTCAGCTTTTACTAAGCATTTGGAAGTGATAGATAATTTTTCCAAATACAGGAACTTGGACTAAACTACCAAGCTTATTTTCCTGGGATTTATCCTAGATAATAAACTTATCCCAAAGTGAGAATTATAGATTAATAATTTTCAGAACTTTCTTAGTGATGAGTTTTATAAGATTAAGGCAAAGTTCTTACAGTAGGCAAAATCTGCGTTAGATTCCTCATGACTGCATTTAAATTTATTTGGATGGGAAGAAAAAAAGGAAAGCTGAATGACAGGATAAGAGAGGTTAACCAGTCAGTAAGAATCCTCATGTAAGGGAGGATTCTTCAGTCATCTGATTTGCTCATTAGTTGAGAGGTAAAAATATTCACAAAACAATCTAAAAAGCAGATTTTATGACTTTGACAACTAATCACTTATTTTTTGTGTCCATAGTTTTATATTGTCTCCGATAGATTAAGCCAAAACAATGTTTGTCTTAGATATTCCCTGATTTCTTACTGTTGTATATTTGTAACCAGACCCTTTTTCTATTATTTTATTGGAATACATTTTTAAAAGTGGGGTTGCTAATTTAAAAGTCATGAAGAGTTTTGAGGTCTTTTCTGTATGTTGCCAAGTCATTTTTCAGAAAGGTTGAATCAGTTGTTTAGAGACCACTCAACAATGCAGGAAAGTGTTCCTTCTCCTGTGTTTCGCTAAGACTAGGTTTTATCATTTAAACTTATATTTTATAAACTTATCATTTAAACTTATATTTTTTGCTGGCTTGATGGGTAGAAAATAATTTTTTGTTTTAATCAGCGTTTCTTCGATTACTGCTGAGCATGAACCTTTTAGTATATCATCATCCGTTTATATTTGCTGCTGCTTGAATTACTTGTTGATATTCTTTGCTCAGTTTTCATTGGTATGTTAACCTTCTTACTGAATTTAAAGAACGTTTTGGAAATTAATGATATCAACCCTGTTAATTAAATGTATTGTTGACATGTTAATGATTACTAATTGAGTTTCTCCGTATATCGCATTTTTTATTTTGAAATTCACCGAAAACTTAGTCCCGCAATTTTTTTTTTTCTTACGAGGTTTTAAAAACAAAATGCAAGTTCTCATGACCTAAATTTCTTAGGCTATAGCTTTACTAGTTGGTCCTATCTCTGCTGTAGTTTATTTTAGTAATCCTTATTGAGAAATTGATTATTGAGCAGACTTAAAAAAACAAATCAACATGTGACAAATACAGGGACACAGAGATGAAAGTTACATCTCTGTCCCTTCCCTGTTTTAAAGGCCGGGGGCTACAAATTATCACTGATGTCACAGTATGATAGTGCCATGGAAAGGAAAGAAAAGCCAAGGCAGTCCTCCCGCCTTGGCCTCCGAAGTGTGGGACTGTAGGCATGAGCCGTCACACCCAGCTGTCTCTCATATTTTTGTTTGATGGCACTCGCAGCTTCTCACACAGGCGTATGCACATAGTACGCACATGAATAATCTCTCCTTTGTTCTACCCCGTGGAGGCTTGTAAACAGGGAGTAACATCATGGGGCTTGTAGTTTTAAAATATCCTTGTGGTTAGCTGCCATACTGGAAGAGAATCAGTTCGGAGGCAAGGAGACCAGTTAGGGACTGTGTAAGTTTTCTACTGACAGAGACTGAAGACATAGGAAGAACTCTTGATACAGTAAGATAGGGACCATAGTGTCATGGGAAAAGTGTCAAGGAGGCTTTTATAGGTGAGGGAGTGCTTGAGCTGAGTCTTGAGTATGCAGCTCTTGCATAGGTAAACTAGAGGCAGGTGGAGGCATACAGCAGTTTGGCAGTTTGACCAGTAAGATCAGTGTGGAATGGCTGGATGGTAAAGTGTTAGGGTTGGGGGATGAGTCATAGGTAGTAGCTCATAAGATTTTAAAGGTTTAGATTTTATCATTAATGTGAAAGAGAATCACTGGTTTGCTTAAGGCATAGTCTGTTACTGTTTTTTGAAACAGGGTCTCACTTTCATTGCCCAGTCTGTAGTGCAGAGGCTTGATCATGGTTCACTTCATTCTCTACTTTCCCGGGCTCAGGTGATTCTCCCACCCCAGCCTCTCACGTTGTTGGTACCACAGGCATGCAACAGCTAATTTTTTGTATTTTTAGTAGAGATGGAGTCTCACTGTGTTGCCCAGGCTAGTCTTGAACTCCTGGGCTCAAGCAATCCTCCTGCCTTGGCCTCCCAAAGCGCTGGGATTATAGGCATGAGCCATCACTCCCGGACGTCTGTTTTGTTTGTTTGTTTGTTTTTTATGTCACTTGTAGCTGCTCACACAGAGGCATAGTACACACATGAGTAACTTCTCTTCTACCCCATGGAAATCTTGTAAACAGGGAATAATACAATGAGGCTTGTAGTTTTAAAAGCTCTTTGGCAGTTTGGATGCTATACTGGAAGAGAATCAGTCCAGAGGCAAGGAGACCAGTTAGAGATTGTGTAAGTTTTCTGTTGCTGCACAACAAATTACCGCAGAATCCACTTCAAAGCTCATTTGCTGTTGCTGGCAGAGTTCTAAGATCCCTGTATCGTTGACCTCTGTTAGCCAGTGGGCTGCTCTCAGCTCCTAGAAACCACCTTTATTCCAAGCCAGCAAGGGTGCTGTGAATCTCTGACTTCTTAGTATCTTGCCCAGATTTAGAGTCCATGAACTTAGGTCAGGCCCACCTACATAAACTGTTTTTGCTTAAAGTCACCTGTGCCTTATAACAAAACCTAATATTGGAAATGAAATCCATCATATTAAAAGTCTAGGGGACTGTGCAGAGATGTATACTAGGGTTTGGGAATCTTGGGGGCGGTCTTAAAATTCTGTTCACCATAAAGACTGGAAAGTATCATGATAGGAAGTGGGAGGGTCTAAAGAATGAGGATTCAACTTATGAGGCTTGGCGAATGAGTAGATATAGAGGAGAAGGGAATACTTGATAGGGAGAGAAGTAGAAAGATACCTAGATAGATAGGTATGTATGTATGTATGTAGGTAGGTAGGTAGGTAGGTAGATAGATGGATAGATTGATAAATAGGGAGGGAGGGAGGTAGATAGATACCTAGACAGACAG
>CM052655.1:5334471-5366383 GCA_028533165.1 Leontopithecus rosalia | reverse complement strand
GGCTCACGCCTGTAATCCCAGCACTTTGGGAGGCCGAGGCGGGTGGATCACGAGGTCAACAGATCGAGACCATCCTGGTCAACATAGTGAAACCCCGTCTCTACTAAAGATACAAAAAATTAGCTGGGCCCGGTGGCGCGTGCCTGTAGTCCCAGCTACTCGGGAGGCTGAGGCAAGAGAATTGCCTGAACCCAGGAGGTGGAGGTTGCGGTGATCCAAGATCGCGCCATTGCACTCCAGCCTGGGTAACAAGAGCGAAACTCCGTCTCAAAAAAAAAAAAAAAGAAATGCAGTTTTCAAACTGGGAAAGATTGTGTCACTGTGCATGTGTCTTACAGTTTCCTCAGTTATCACTTTTCTTTTGCCTCAATGGTGAGAATTGACTCAGTGTATTTTACATTATACAAAAATTTTATCTGTCAGCCAAAGAAATGAAGGAAGGGTTTTTTTGATTTGTCAGATGTGATGAGTTACCAAGTGGTGTTTCTTTAGGCTATTTATCATAACCTGCAGAAAGCCATTATTTTATACAGGTAGATGTATGCTCATCTAGTTTTATAAATTCTAACAACTCATGTATGGAAATACTGTCTTTGTACCAAGATGATTTATTTCATGTCCTACTTGAATGTGTGTATTTGGTTAGTCTATTTGTTACAAAACAGAGTTCACATTTAAGTATACAATTAAAAGTTGTGATTTTTTTTCTTCCTCAGAATAATTTCTTTTCTGTCATTGTTTCTTTTGAAACAGGAACAGGGTCTGTTCCACAAAAAAGACAGTGCCAGTCAAGGCTGTGTTCGAAAAGTTTACCTGAAGGATGCCGCCACAGCAGAGGTGAACAAGAGTACCCCTCATTTTTTTTTCAGCTGAAATACTTCTTAAAAAGCCTGTTATAATGAATACCATTATTTCTCCCTAAGGTCTCCCAATTATAACTTTGGATGGATATATAAACTTAAAATGATATGCTGTGGATCAGTCAGGTGCAAGGGTCTTATTTTTATGTGGCACCTCTGGACTGTATCCTTGGTCCTTAGCTATTAGACCTGTTGGGAGAGCTTCAGCTCTTGCTTTCTTAGCTTTCCCTTCAACCAAATGAGCCTATACTTGTCTTTAAAATTCATAATAAGTATTTTACTTTACAGAGAGCATATCATGCCATTGAGGATGCACAGTCAACGAGACAGCAGCAAAAATTGGTGAAGCAGTCATCAGTGAGACTTCTCAAACCCCAAATGCCATCTTAATCACAGATTGCAGGGACTCCAACAGGGAGAAAAAACACTCACTGGTCTTGTCTATAAATCACTCTGCTTTATCTTGCTAAAGACAATTTTCAAGCATCTTTCAGTTTTATTTTTCTAGAATAACTAATATTGGGTTATCTACTTTTCTCCCCTTTTAGTTTTTACTCTAATTTTGTGACCATGTGTGTAATAACAATCCACTTGTACACTGCCACCCAAATGGGCCAGACCCTTGAAGAAACATCACTTCAAATTTAGAATGAAATTTTCATTAATATTAAAATTGTGAAGCAAAGGTCAATAGGCTTATATTTAATTTAAGCCTTACTGAAGAATAGGAAAGGAGTTTAGAATGACTAGTGTTCTTTGAAAGGTTTTTTTTTTTTTTTTGAGATGGAATCTTGCTTTGTCTCCAGGCTGGAGTGCAGTGGCGCAGTCTCGGCTCACTGCAACCTTTGCCTCCTGGGTTCAAGCGATTATCCTGCCTCAGCCTCCTGAGTAGCTGGGATTACAGGTATGTGCTGCCACACCCAGCTAATATTTTTGTATTTTTAGTAGAGTCTGGTTGCATCATGTTGGTCAGGCTGGTCTCGAACTGACCTCGTGACCCACCCACCTTGGCCTCCCAAAATGCTGGGATTTTAGGCGTTAGATACCGCACCTGGCTGAAAGGTTTTAACCCATGGACAAGTGTTGGACCCTGACATTTTGTTGAAGAGTAATTTGTTCAGAAATTGAATTGAGTTAACATTTTTGGTAAGCCAGGTAATTGAATGAAGCAAACCCACTAAAGCGAGAAATGACGTTTGCTATTTTCTTCTCATGAAAACACTGTTTGCCCTCTAATAAAGCGTATTTTACATCGCTGCTTATTTTGTCTCCTTGCACTCTAATAATAAAAATTGTGGACAGTCAAACCTTAAAGTATCTACGCTCTGCCCTCTTTAATGTAGCATTCATAAAAATTTGGAAGCTATTTACGTGCTCTTTCAAGATGAGCTTATATGGCATAATTATTTGCTGATACATGAAAATACTGCACTTTAAGTTTTTCAAGACTCTGAAGTATGTAAAATTCAACATTTTTACATTCCCAGAAATCATTTCTTACAGGTTGAAAGACTTTAAGGACATCACAAATTAACATTTAGTCCTAATGCATACCTAGAATATATTTTAAATACTTTTTAAGAAGAATGAAAATTCTCCGGTTGTTTTATATATAAATAAGCCATATATAATGACACTGTGTTTCTTGAGGTACGGGCCTGTGAGAATCAATTCAGTACAGTATTTTTTTGTCCTTTCTGCATCCTTGATCAGAGATACACTATGAAAACTTTAAAAAATCCTGAAAAATATTTACGTTTTTTGGCTGAACCTTAAGATTTGCTCCTAATGTTTAACACGGCAACGTTTATTTCAAATCAGTGAATTCATGGAGATGTGGACACCCTCTGCTCTATTTTTGTTTATGGTGGTGGTGGTTCTGTCATCATCATTCATGTTTTTTAAGGCCTGGTCATAAAACTTTAAATTTTCCTAGTGTGATTTAATATACATTCTAAAAAGAGAATGCAGTAACTAATGTTTGATCTCTGCTTGTCATAACTTTTTCAAAATTATTTTTTTCTGTAAAGTATATACATAAAACTTATAGCTTAAATTGAATTTCTATATTAGTGGTTAATTGCAGTTTATTAAAGAGATCATTGTAAGCAATTTCATAGCAAATGTTATTGTATTTTGTGTTTTTAAAACAATTAGGAATTTGAGATATCCGATTATATTTTCATATGAATCAAGCTGTTGACAGTGTCCTATATATTTAAGAAATCATATTATACTGATACTATTTGTAACATTTTTATTTGATTTAATCTCCAGGGACAGAAATAATTCATTGGTAAAGTGTAATAATTTTTTTAATGCTTTGAGAGTCAATTACTTGCATATGAGAGAAATAAAACATTTGGTGCATTGTTTACACATGTGAACACTTTGTGGGTTTGTATTATTCAAGTCACATTTGCTTTACTTGTCTTTCCCTTTTCCTCTTCAAATCCTGTAATAGTGAGAAGTCACATTAATAGTTACGGAGGACTTTACAAGATGCTAGTCAGATAAGCTTCTTCTCAGGGGTACTGAGCCCCTTCATCATACTGGAGACCTGTGGCACACAGCTCCAATGCGGGGGCATTACAGAGAATGCGGTTGGCCTGGGGGCCCGGCTGCACTTGGAAATCCATTGCAGTATTTGCATTTCCTTCCATGGTTTCTCTCAGCCATTGGCTGAGTATGGCAATTATACCAAGATATACTTAGTTTATGAATTCTAGAAGACACAGAAGTCCCCTGACAGCCGCATTTGGCTTGAAAACTCTACAGTGGCCTTGCAGAACCTTTCTTAGACTGCATGGCGGTCTGGGATGTTCTACCACACCGCTGTCTTTCTCTTCTGCTCCCTCTTCCACTTGGGGCTCAGTTTGCAAATCTGGAAGGCTCACCTGGATTATCCAGTAGGAAGAACAAGTTCATGCTGAGGGCTGTAGCAAAGCAGGGACTTTAAAAACAGAATAAAAAGAGTGTACCAAAGCCTCATAAGAAAAATTCCATCCAGGGCGGACTTCCTTCCATGTGTTTTATGATTGAGTATTGTCTTTATTTTGAATTTTGCATGAAGGAGGACACTGTTACCTTTTTGGTGTTTTGGGTTTTTAAGTATCTTGATCTGGTGCTGCCTCGATATCTATTTTTAACAATGTTCTGTGTGTATTTCTAATGTATAGTCAGGACTAAAATTAATGCTCTGGACTTAAAATGATCAAATTCTTAAAGAGCTCTGCAGATCTCAATGTCAGTTAATACTGATTTGCAATTATTGCCAGAGCTAGAAGAATCATCTTTTTATTGCAGAGAAAAACCAGAGGTTCTTAGAAAATAGAAGATTGCTCATAATAGGGTCATTTGTCCTCTAGGGACAAGCCCTTGTGGTTGAGAATCTGTCAGAATGACCGTGAGTACTGGTGAAAGTGGGTTCTGTGCCATGTGTGTTGGCTCTAAGAAAGAAATCGAGACTTGAGCTGAGGGAGCACATTTCACTTGGTAATTGTGCTGCTAGTGGGAAAATTGAGGTGTATTGTTCTTGAATCCATGCTTTGAAAGTTTCTTCAGTTTTAAGTATATTAAATATATATATATAAATAATTCAGACAGTCAACTGTGGGTCTCAAGGTGAAAAAGTCATCAGAAAGACTTTTCTGTTTTGTTTTTACAAGGCACAGACTTCTTCAAAATTCAAAATGCTTTGAAAACCCAAAGATTTTGCAAAAGTTTGAAACAGACTTTTGGCAGCAAAATCTGAACTGAATCGACATGAAGCTGTTCGTGGTGTTTTATTTTATTTGGTGTAATTAATTTGGCTGTAGCACAAGTGCTTAATTTTCTTATGGAGTGCTGCTGCAGATGTCCCTGGAGGTATACAAGCTGTATGTGATGTGGTATATGAACCACGTTGCGTCCTTTCTCTTTCTTTTTTTTTTTTTTATTAGAGACAGAGTCTTGCTCTGTCTCCTAGGCTGGAGTGCAGTAGCATAATCGTGGCTCACTTCCCAGGTTCAAGTGATTCTCCTTCCTCAGCCTCCTGAGTACCTGGGACTAGAGGTGCACACCACCATGCCCGGCTCATTTTTGTTTTTTCAGTAGAGATAGGGTTTTGCCATGTTGGCTAGGCTGGTCTTGAACTCCTGACCTCGTGATCCACCCACCTTGGCCTCCCAGAGTGCTGGGATTACAGGTGTGAGCCACTGCACCCATCACACACTGCTTTTCTTAAATGTGAATTTCTGAATTCTGAAACACATCTGGACCAAAGATAAGAGATTGTAGAGCTGTATGCCCTCAAAATTCTCAATTTATTAAATTTGCTTCTCAAATTTTAGAAAAATCATAGACCGTAGGAGAAACTCTAAGAAACGACAGAATTTTTTTTCCTCTTCAGATCATACCAATGTTTCGTTTTACAAGTGCTGGCAAATTGTTTTGATAAAGAATTCAGAATAATTGGTGTTAACATATATATTGCCACATGATTGTACGTCAGAAGGATGACACTTGAGGAAAAAATAAGAAACATAAGCACATCATTGATTTTTATTCCTTTTGTACATTATCATCTGCTGGACGAAACAATTTTAAAAATTGACCTCTAGTCAAAAAAGAATAGTAATGAAATTACTTTTCATTACAACATGATCTTCTATCCACTAAGATGATAACACTTCACAAAGAAGATTTAGTTCTTTAGCATTAATTCTTTTAAACGTGAAGAAAGATCAAGCAACTTCCCCAGAGACTGACTACAATGCCTCAAGGGGTTTAAATGCCTTGATAAATAATTTTCACCAAGATTAGATTTCAGTTCTTGCTGTTTGGGTTTTTGTTTTCGCAGAAATCATTTACCTTGTGATACCAGTTTTTCTCAAACCACTTTTCTCTTTTGCCGTCATTTTGAGTCTTCTTTCTCTGTGCATCATTTTATCTTTTCTTATGGCACTTCTTTAAATATCAAGGTATTTTCATTAAATAGATAGGATACTATTGCTTGGCAAACTACAACCTACAGGCCAAGTCATCCGTTCTTACGAAGTTTTATTGGAACAGCCGCACTCATTTATTTGCATTATTTATGGCTGGTTTTGCCACTACAGTGGCAGAGTTGGGTAATTGTGACAGAGAAAATGGCCAACAAAGCCTAAAAAATTTACTGTTAGACCATTTACAGAAACGTTTATCGATCTCTATATGATATCGTATAATTGATCTTACATATGGGACAAACAGATATCAAATGCCTTACCCAAGGTCCTGTGGTGAGACAGGAACTGAAATGAGGATCCAGCATCACCAGCATCCCTTTCTCCCTGTACTTCTTCCTAAAAACAAGGACATTGGTGTTGAGTGAATGCAGCCAGTGTTGGCCTCTTGGATTTCTTTTTTTTTTTTTTTTTTTTGAGACGGAGTTTCGCTCTTGTTGCCCAGGCTGGAGTGCAAAGGCGCGATCTCGGCTCACCGCAACCTCCGCCTTCTGAGTTCAAGCAATTCTCCTGCCTCAGCCTCCCGAGTAGCTGGGACTACAGGCGCTCACCACCGTGCCCAGCTAATTTTTGTATTTTTAGTAGAGACGGGGTTTCACCATGTTGACCAGGATGGTCTCAATCTCTTGACCTTGTGATCCACCCGCCTCAGCCTCCCAAAGTGCTGGGATTATAGGCGTGAGCCACCACGCCTGGCCCGGCCTCTTGGATTTCTTTTAGAACTACCCTTAACCCCAAATTTTATTCACTTTCTCCCTATCTATGTTTTAGGTCTAATTGTGATACGGCATTTTTCATAGTAACACTCAAATCTAAGCCAGCCCTTAATTAAACATTTTCTTTTCCTGGAGAATTCTTACATACGGTCTAATATTATTGTGACAGTTGACTAGTATATGTAGCACTTGAGGTGTACAAATGAAATTTTGGATATGGGACATAAAACTTGCCTCTATTTCTACAGCACAATCAAAACTAAAAATCAAATGCGTGGGGTTCTACCATAAGCCATTATAGGAGTTCTACTGATATCGGGGCAGAAAAACCATGCCCAGGATGCATCCTTTATCATAACTGGTAGGGACCTGCCAAAGTAGAACTGATATTTTTGAGCATGGCACATGACATTATAGAGTAGTAATGTAACAAATGTGCAAGTGTTCAAAGATTGCAATTTGAATGGAAGCTATAAAATTTTAGCTTCACCAGAGGATGCTGCTGCAAATTAGTTAAGCAAGCACTTACTGATGGTTTAAATTAAGCAGCCACCTGGAACAGGGCACATTTCCTTTCCCTGTGGAGTACTGTTAGAGAGGCTTAACCTACTTTGACACTTCTGATCAAATCTTCCCACTTCATTCAATTCACAGTGATTCATGCTCTCAAAAATAGTAAAAATGGGAAAAAAATAGGGCATGAACTAGAGGATTAACAGCATTCTTAACTTTTTCAATAAAGATTTCTTGGACTATGCAGTCAGTTGAATAATTTATCACTAACTGTGTTACTGAAGTAGGTAGATTTTTTTTCTTTATGTCAAGATAAGGAAGTTATACTCCTGAGAAATTCTGGAATAGTTGTAAGGTCTATGGGACATTTGAATATATCTGGAATTATTGGCAGCAGGAAACAACTGCTTTCTTGTGAGAAAGATTCCTGCAGTTAAAATGGAGAGAACTGGAAAGCTCTCCTTTCGAGTTGGCCTCAAGTGAACAGAATAGAAATCTTGCATGACTCTTACTACAATCCAGATGGTAAATGGAGACCACTGAAAACACTGTTTTGTAAGGGCCGTAAAGACTGAGTACCCATGACTTAGACTGGTGAATAAGAATACATTTCCCACACTTGCTAAAATGAATGCTCAGTTGCCACCGAATTACAGTGCAGCTCTTTCAGAAGCACAAATGATGCTTCTTTTGTGTAGAATGGATTAATTTTAATCATTTTTTTGGCAAAAAATAATTCACTTGGGGGCCTTTGTTTTAGATGTACTTACTCATAGAGTGATTAATGGTTGGAAGATCCTTATATTCAGCATAGATTTATTTCTTGTGGCTTCCATCCATTGAGCACAAATCCTTAGGGCCATCAGAATGAGAATGAGTCTTTCTGTAACTGGAAGCCTAGTTATGGGAGCACTACCTAGTAGAATTGAAGGCTAGCCCCATGCTCTACCAGTTATCAAGCAAGCATGTAAATTTTATTTTCAAGCTCTCATCTTATTCTACCTAAACCATCCCCTAATGAGACCAAACTTCAAGTCATCCCATAATCCTGGTGGCATTCCTTAAACAAGTACATCCAGGTTTCTCTTAAGATGTGGTGCACTGATCTGCAGGAATGTTCCAGGAATCAACTAAGGCAGATTAGTGCTTTGACAATTCCATATTTTCTGCTACTTGACTAATAATAGTAAGTATCCCAGCCTATTAAAGCAATTACTTTTGTAAAGTAAAATATTTCCATTATTGTAATTTATTAATATTGTAACTTAGATAAGAATATTGTTTATTCTTTTTACCATTTTTGCTAACAGGGTAAAAACAGCCAAGTAGATTTTTTAGAAATTAAAAAATCATTAAAATAAAAAGTCAAAGCCAGGTGTGGTGGCTCACGCCTGTAATCCCAACACTTTGGGAGGCCAAAGTGGGTGGATCATGAGGTCAAGAGATCGAGACCATCCTGGCCAACATGGTGAAACCCCGTATCTACTGAAAATGCAAAAATTAGCTGGGCATGGTGGTGCACACCTGTAGTCCCAGCTACTCTGGAGGCTGAGGCAGGGGAATCACTTGAACCCAGGAGGTGGAGATTACAATGAGCTGAGATCATGCCACTGCACTCCAGCCAGGCGACAAAGCAAGACTCTTTCTCAAAAAAATAAATAAAAACCAAAAAATCAATGGACAGCCACAAAGTATATTAGACATAGCTGAAGAAACGATTAATGGACTAGAACAATAGAGCTTAGGAATACGTTTCCTGGAACGCAGCACAGACAGAGATGGAAACATGAACGAGAAGTTGAGTGACATGAAGGACAGATGAGTGTATTGAACATAGTCTAATCCAAGTCCTTCTACAGAGAAAATGGCTGGTATGATTCCAAAAGATATGATTTGATAGATGCAAGAAACAGAGTGAACCTAGAACAGAAAAAATAAAAACAAATTTAAACCTAAGAGACACCAGATAGAAACTATCACATAGCAATCACAAAGAGAAAAACTGAAAGACAACTAAAACGAACAGAGATTCCTGACAAAGGATCAACAGTGAGACCAAGAGAAGAGCTCTTAACAATAGCTTCCGGGGAATGAGAAGAGCTACAAATTGCTCAGAGAAAACCTGCTGTCTCTGCAGTTGACTTTAACCAGCTACCTTATCAGGACCTAGAAATAGAAATTCCATTTGACCCAGCAATCCCATTACTGGGTATATATCCAAAGGACTATAAATCGTTCTACTATAAGGACACATGCACACGAATGTTCATTGCAGCACTGTTAACAATAGCCAAGACCTGGAACCAACCCAAATGCCCATCGATGATAGACTGGACAGGGAAAATGTGGCACATATGCACCATGGAATATTATGCAGCAGTCAAAAACGATGAGTTCGTGTCCTTTGTAGGGACATGGATGAATGTGGAGAACATCATTCTCAGCAAACTGACACAAGAACAGAAAATGAAATACCGCATATTCTCACTCATAGGCGGGTGTTGAACAATGAGAACACATGGACACAGGGAGGGGAGCACTTACACACTGGGGTCTATTGGGAGGAATAGGGGCAGGCCGGGGGAGGGGGGAGCTGGGGAGGGATAGCATGGGGAGAAATGCCAGATATGGGTGAAGGAGAGGAAGACAGAAAATCACACTGCCACGTGTGTACCTATGCAACTATCTTGCATGTTCTGCACATGTACCCCAAACCTAAAATGCAATTAAAAAAAAATAAAAACAAAATTAAAAGAAAAAGAATGAGGGTTAAATAATTCCGTTTTCATAATGAAGAGAAAGTTTTCCACTCTCAAATTCTTTCTTTAAGGGATGTCCTTCAGGAAACAGAAGGAGTGAAATATAGAAATCAATGGCAACAAAGAAATTGGTAAACTGTAGAGTTAAAATATAATTTAAAGTAGCAACAAGGGTGCACAGGAAGAAGTTTATCAAACTTTGCAAGACATTTTTAAAGAAAATTATAAAATTATATTGAAATAAAGTTTAAATGTTCTCGAATATACAGAAAGTGATATAATGTTCATGAATGGTAAGACTTATTAAAAAGTAATCATTCAAATTTATATAAATTCAATACAATTTCATTCAACATCCTATTAATATTTTTCATAGATCTTGACAGGCTTTCAAAAATTCATGTGGAAGACTGAAAGGCCAAGAATTATCAAATAACTTTAAGGAATGAGATCAAGTGAGAGACATATTTTATCCTCCCAGATTTTAAAATGTACTAAAAAATTATAGTAAGTGAAACAATGTGATATTTTCAGAGAAATCGATTAGAAGAGAAATGGAACAAAAAAGAATAAGGACAGACCCATGAAAATACGGAATAGACAATAAGAATAGTAACTATAGCTTACATCATTTCTGCTATGTAAGTTTTAGGCTGTGTTCCATGCACTTTATATATTGTAATTTATCCTTAAAGGTGATATTAAATTTCAGTTAAGCATAGCAGTATTAAGAGCCAAAAGGAAGAAATAGCACATACGTATTTGAAGGTACAAAGGGCTAAACTGTAGTACAGACAGACAATTGGGTATGATTCAGCTATGGAAACGAACGAAGTACTATATATGCTATAAGACAGATAAACCTCCAGGGCATTATGCTAAGTGAAAGAAGTCATGATCGAAAGGTCACATCTTACATGAATCCTTTTATATGAAATACCCAAAATAGGCAAACTATATAAAAGAGCAGATTCCTGGTTGCTAGGGGCTGGGAGAGAGGGAGTGATTCCTCAAAAGATATGGGGTGTTTGCATGTTCTCAGGGAGGGGAACAGCACACACTGGGGCTTGTAGGGGAATAATGGGGGTGGGGAGAGCATTAGGGAAAAGAGTGAATGCATGCTGGGTTTAATACCTAGGTGATGGGTTGACAGGTGCAGCAAACCACCATGGCGCATGTTTACCTGTGTAACATACCTGCCCATCCTGCACACGTGCCCCGGAATATATAAAAAAGAAGTAAGGCAATGATTACCATGGGAAAAAAAGATTTGATTGTTCTTTTAGGATGAAAACGTGGTGGAACTAGAGATAGTGGTTTCGTGGCATTGTGAATGCTGTAAATACTGCTGAACTGTATTTACATTTTTAAGTAGTTACTTGTTAATGTGAAATTTATCCTTCAATAAGAAAATTTGCAGACAGCAAGGATAGACAGCTACTGCTCAGGAAATTGTTTTCTTCATATGAGAAACAATTGGATTTCTGCCTTGTATGCCACGTGAAAATAAATATCAGGTATGTTAAACCCCAAATGCAAAGCAATTCTTTAAAATGTTCAGAAGACAATATAAGAGAATATTCTTACACTCTTGAGAAGCTAGAACTTTCTATGAGAGAAAAGACCATTAAAAAGTTAAATGCCAAGCCATGAACTTGGAGGGAATATTTGCAACCAACAGCCAAAGGGATATTATCTGAAATATATGAAGACCTCCTTTAACTCAATATGAAAAAGCAACTCAGTAGAAAAATGGGCAAACGCTATGAACAGAAAATTCACAGAATAGGAAGACTGGAAATTACTCATTGACATGCAAAGTGAAACAATGAGCTTCCCTCTTACATCTGTCAGATTGGCACAAATGGAAGTTTGAGAACAGCTGATGTTTCACAGGATGCGAGGAGACACACACCGTAAAACCCCGCTGGTGGGATGCAGAATCACCCGAGAAACCGGGCTGGCAAGGCCTACCCCAGCTGAACGCATGCATACAAACACAGCGGTTCCACTGCAGATATCCAGCCTAGGGAACTCTCCTGCAGTCTAAGCATAAAGAGAAATAAGGATGCAAGGATGTTCAC
This sequence comes from Leontopithecus rosalia, assembly GCA_028533165.1. NCBI lineage: Eukaryota > Metazoa > Chordata > Mammalia > Primates > Cebidae > Leontopithecus > Leontopithecus rosalia. The sequence goes on along the minus strand of CM052655.1, from coordinate 5,354,466 downwards.
CACAACACTTTAAATAAAATAAAAAATGTGGAAATTATCCATCAGCCGCAGATTTTAAAACATGCAAAGGATACGAAAATAGCAGCTATAAGAAATGAACTCTCCAGTTTTGAGTGAAAAGAACAAGTTGCAAAAGGATATAGATCACGAAAATGTGAGCACATAATCCATGAGGCATATATGAAAATTATACATGCCAACTCTAGAGAATGATTGTTTCTAGGAAGAGAGGGTGAGAGAAGGAATGAGGTAGGAGAAGGATGGGCTTTAGTTATCAATTTGGAGGCCAAGCGTGGTGGCTCATGCATGTAATCCCAGCACTTTGGGAGGCTGAGGTGGGAGGATCACTTGAGGCCAGGAGATGGAGGCCAGCCTGGAGACCCCATATCTATGGAAAATACGAAAATCAGTGGAGCATGGTAGCACATGCCTGTAGCCCTAGCTACTCAGGAGGCTGAGGCGGGAAGACTGCTTGAACCTAGGAGTTCCAGGCTGCAGCCTGGGTGACACAGTGAGACCCTGATTCAAAAAAAAAAAAAAGATTTTGTACATTTTCGTTCTTTCTTTCTTTCTTTCTTTTTTTTTTTGAGACAGAATTTCGCTCTTGTTACCAGACTGGAGGGCAATGGCGTGATCTCGGCTCACCACAACCTCTGCCTCCTGGGTTCAGGCAATTCTCCTGCCTCAGCCTCCTGAGTAGCTGGGATCACAGGCACACGCCACCATGCCCAGCTAATTTTTCGTATTTTTTTAGTAGAGACGGGGTTTCACCATGTTGACCAGGATGGTCTCGATCTCTTGACCTCGTGATCCACCCGCCTCGGCCTCCCAAAGTACTGGGATTACAGGCGCGAGCCACCGTGCCCGGCCTTTGTACACCTTCTGTACATGAAACATTTTATATTTAAAACGAAGGAAGGCAGGAAGGAAGAAAGGAAGGAAGTGAGGGAGGGAGGGGGACAGAGAGGCCTCGCTCATGGTCAGGACAGTGAAGAGCTTTGTCAGGGCAGCCAGGGAGTTGGAACTTGCCTTCTCTTTCACAGCTGTGGCAATCCTAAAACGCAGAGAGGGCTTCTCTCACAGGCCAGAGCCCACAGATCTCCAGGGGCTGATCTTAAGGGAGGCCTCTCAGGGAGGGAGGAGGCCGTGAGAGGAAGAGAGCAGGTGCTGGAGTGACTCTGGGTCTTGGCAAAAGGCAAGGAGGGGAAAATGGGAAGAGAAGCAAGGGTCAAACGACCTAAGGAATTCCACCCTGGAGACACCGGGTTAAAGGAAGCAGGATTCCACCCAGACTGTCTGCAGTCTTTGCGTCCCCCGCCCCAGTGCCAGTGGAGAGACCATAAAGGTGAGCGCGGTGGGGGAGATGTCGACAGTACCCAGGGAGGAATGACTGCAATTGATACAGCTGGATAGAGGAATCCAAACCTGACAGGGATCTGGTTTGGATTCGGCTGGATAAATTGATGCAAACTGGATACAGCTGGAACTCAGAGGCTTTGGTGGGGGATGCTGTCCACAGTGGCTTTGTTGGGGGATGCTTTCCGCAGTGGTAAACTTCTGAACACCGCCCACTCACAGAGACAATGCCGAGGGCTGGGTGGACTGAAAACAAGGGGATTAACTGAAAGTCTTTTTTTTTTTTTTCTTGAGACGGAGTTTCGCTCTTGTTACCCAGGCTGGAGTGCAATGGTGCGGTCTCAGCTCACCGCAACCTCCGCCTCCTGGGTTCAGGCAATTCTCCTGCCTCAGCCTTCTGAGTAGCTGGGATCACAGGCACGCGCCACCATGCCCAGCTAAGTTTTTGTATTTTTAGTAGAGACGGGGTTTCACCATGTTGACCAGGATGGTCTCGATCTCTCAACCTCGTGATCCACCCGCCTCGGCCTCCCAAAGTGCTGGGATTACTGGCGTGAGCCACCGCACCCGGCCCTGAAAGTCTTAAAATGAGCATGTTAAGACATCCCCAGCCTTCCACAGCAGACTAATATCCCTTCTCCTGAATTGGCAGGAGATCTTGGGGGAAAGGGTGTAAGTGTGGGATGGTGGTGGTAGGGAACCTGGGACGACAGTGTCCTAGAGAAATTGACGCAGAGTTTCTGGGCTCTGGGACACAGGCCATCGTGGGTAGTTTGAGAAGCTGCACTGAGCGTCAAGAGAAGCTAAGAGAAAAACATGAGCATTCAGATTAAGGAGACCCCAGTCCCCTTCTTTCCTCACTCTCTCCACTCAGCCTGGCAGTCAGGCCAAGAAACCAAGACAGAAATAGAGATTTGTTTTCTTTGGAGAAACTGATTTGCCTAAGACATTTTTGACTTGTCGAGGTTTTGACATAAGAGATTTTTGACATTTGTATCAACATTTTTGCTTCAATGCAGAGGCTGGTTTGATTCAGGTATCCGATGGCTGTTGCAGCAATGGGGAACCAGGCACCCTCAGAGTGATAATGAACTTCAGAGGTGAGGCCCCTCTTGTTACAGAGGGGCCAACTGAGTCCCAGGGAAGCAAGGGGTCTGCCCAGGAGAACACTGCTGCATATAATGCAGGTATCTTTTCCTCTAAGATAGAAACGATATAATAAAAACATTACAATGGCAGAGTACGTGGAAGGGGATTTCTGAGGCAATTCCACTCTATTACTTTCAGGTACAAATTGTTTCCATAACTTAAACTAGGTTATCAAAGTATGGTCTGACCAGGGCTCTGGGGGACCTGCTTTAATGAATTAGAGAAAGTCGATTCATATCTCATGTACCAAATGATTGTCAATTGCTCCTTCTAAGGTAATTGAGAATGCTTGAAAGGTAATTTAAATGATGCTTTATACTATTAATTAGCTCTATCTGACTTTTATATTTCATTGATAGAGCAGAGACCTTGCTTGAATCACTTTGGCAATCCAAGCTACTAAGGTTTTCTGGATAAGAAAATGTTTCTGGGCCGGGCGCGGTGGCTCACGCCTGTAATCCCAGCACTTTGGGAGTCCGAGGCGGGTGGATCCCGAGGTCAAGAGATGGAGACCATCCTGGTCAACATGGTGAAACCCGGTCTCTACTAAAAATACAAAAAATTAGCTGGGCACGGTGGCACGTGCCTGTAATCCCAGCTGCTCGGGAGGCTGAGGCAGGAGAATTGCCTGAACCCAGGAGGCGGAGGTTGCGGTGAGCCGAGATCGCGCCATTGCACTCCAGCCTGGGCAACAAGAGCGAAACTCCGTCTCAAAAAAAAAAAAAAGAAAGAAAGAAAGAAAGAAAGACAATGTTTCTGGATGTACTGTGGCCTGATAGGAATCTGGTTTGGATTCAGCAAGCTTCTGACCTTCACTGGACATTCCTGCAGCATTTACAGCAGCCTGGCCCTATGCATATCTTGTTTAGCCACTAATTACACATTTTGATTGGAAATCTCCGTCTTCTAAGGCAGAACCCATGTATCCGAAGCACCGTTTCTGAGGGCTGATCTGATGAATGTCCAAACCAGGGCTTTGGACAGTTACCTTGTTGCTTCTAGAAACCTTTGCTTTTGATGCAACATCTCTGTTAAAACAAAGATAAGCAGGGATAAATTGACCTCTTAGGGAGGTAAAAGCTCCCGTTCATCTGCTCTTTGAGAAAGTGCACCATGTCTTTCATCCTTCTTGTGAAAAACTGAGGGAGTGCTTCTGCATGGCTTCCTCCAGAATGGCTCTTGTCTTCAAGGGGCTGGGAATCCGAGCGGGAGGCCCAACGCAACACGACAAGGCCGTATTGGAGGGCTCGATGACGGACCTGCACAGACGTGTCTCCTGCTGCTTGCATTGAGTCCACCTTTTAATTGTCCCTTCTGTTCCTCCCAGTTCCCTTTCTTCACCTGCGCCGTTTCCTCATTCCGAGCTGCCAGGGAGGACGAACTCCAAGCTCGCCTGCAAGGGCATCGAGCGAGGCCCCTGGCATTGCTGCTCTGTTGGCTGGGCCGCCCCACTCTGAGAATGTCACAGTGAAGAGATACTGTTGTTTGTCTTGAGGTAGCTGTTTCTTTTCTGTCATGTGGGCAGCCGTGAGGCCCTAGCTCCACAGGCATAAGAGAGGAATAGCAATATTGCAGTCAGAAAGCCTGGGCGAGGGTCTCAGGGATGCCCTCCCCTCTCTCTGTGAGTCTGTCTCCTTGGTGCCAAACTGAGTAGGTTGGTTCTGAAAGCACTTCCAGTCCTTTAGTAGTTTGAATAGTTTGAACTACAAATAAAAAGCCCAAGTGGCAATAAGCTTGGAGGTTTTTTTTTCTTAGTAGGGATATGTTCGTCCTTGGCGAAATGTAGACAGAAACTTTTCTAGGGATCAAACCTGTGCCCTAGAAGTTGCTAGCACAGATCCGTTAAGGAGACACTTCCTGAGTGTAAGGTCGATAGCCTCACCGGGAGCCGATGGCCAACACCCACCCCTCTCCACGTCTGATAACAGCATACTCAGCATCTGGCTTCCCCATGCGGGCTCCCCTCACCCACTTCTGCATTCTGCTTCCAGATCTATATTCAGCACTACACTATGCACCCTCAGCACTAAACTATGCATTTGAACCCGCCAGAATTGTAAAAAGTCCCACCAAGCCTTACCCAATGGCAGCTTGCCCCATATGTCCTTGGCCAGCCCACCCTCAATAAGTCCCACCTCCCTACCTATAGCGGCTCACCCTGTCCGGGCCCTGTCTCCCTACAACTAATGAGATTGCCTATGCTTTGTTTTCCCAATATCCAATCAATTGCTTCTAACCCCTATAAAACCCCCTGCCCTGAGAAGTTAAGTGTGACCCCTGGCCCCTTTCCCTGGGACCATGGAACCTCACCCGGCATTTGATTTTCTTATGCTGGTCTCAGTTTCCTCGTTCTAAACTTGGCAATAACTTTTACAATGAATACCCACCACCCGCCTAACACTGTGCTAGGCTGGGACTCAGAAGCAACGGCCTCTGCTCCTCTGGGTCCTTTGACGCAGGGAACACCGAGGTGAAATGAACCTGCTAATTTCACTGCTCTTGAAACCCGGAGGATAAAGTTTTCTTAGCTTAATTATCTTGCAATAAACATATTAATATATAAAATTAATGTATAAATATATAATTGTTATTAATCTGAACCCATTTGAATTGTATGCTTCAGAAATTACGAAGCTCAGTCTCATTAATGCAAAAAGAAAAATGGACAGGCATGCTGATGGATTTAGTTACCTTTTATAAACGCTGAATTGGCTTCTCAAATTAAAATCATCATATACTTCTCTTGAAAAGATGTTTACGCCAACACTTTATAAAGGCTAACTCAATTCTTTCCAGATCAAGCAGCCAGGTCCTTAGATTGGAGGCATTTAATGTTAGAAAAGGTGAAGTTTAAGATTAATCATTGGAAAGTTTCTTTTAACATTATTTATAACGTTTTGGTAAGTGCTGAGGTCTCACCAAAGAGCCCAAGTTGTCTTCATGCAGTATCTATTTGTGTTTTCAAATCTGTGTTCAAAAGTTGTGATTTTGGTAAATTTGTATTTTAAATCTTTCTGGGATTATGTACCACTGTTTTGTGCACAGTTTGATTTCGGTCTTCAAGTATTCAAATGTATTCATGTGATTAGATTGGAGACACTGTTTAGAATCACATTTCTTTTCTAAAAACATCTTTGTATAAAAGCCTTTTGTGGAATCCTTATACTACATTATTTTTCTCTCAAGCCTTTACTTAACCTTTCTGTTTTGAAATTCTTTTCATTCGGTCAGCAGCCTCCAGTGTAAGTACTTTAGAAGTGGGTTATTCTTGCCAGTACTTACGGCACTGACAGGCGGCAGGGAAGTGGAGTGGAACAGACAGAGATGAACGCCTGTTGAGGTCTCTGTTTAGTTTCCTTAACGATAGAATGGAAATAATAATACCTACTTCATGGAGTTGTTGGGAAATTTAATGAGCTTGTGTGTGTAAACTGGCCTGACGCTCAGTTCTCAGAGGAACTGCCTAAGAGACATTACATCTTAATGTTCTTTGATTTTATAATACTTGCTCCAACATTCCTGTTAAATATCCACATTAAAATACTGTTGACATATTTACTAGGTTTTGTCAGTATCTAAAGCCACAGAAAAACTAATTGCAAAGAGTACATCATAAACAATATTAACCCTTGCGTGGTGCCTAAATAATTCCATTTACAAAAATTGTCAAATTTTTTCTTTTTTTTTAGTCAGAATCCCACTCTGTTGCCCAGGCTGGAGTGCAGTGGCATGACTGCAGCTCACTGCAACCTCCACCTTGTGGGTTCAAGCCATTCTCGTGCCTCAGCCTCCCAAGTGGCTGGGATTCATGCACCATCATTCCTGGCTAATTTTTTTATTTTTAGTAGAGACAGGGTTTCATCATGTTGGCCAGGCTGGTCTTGATCTCCCAATCTCAGGTAGTACACCTACCCTGGTCTCCCAAAGTCCTGGGATTACAGGCATGAGTCACTATGCCTGGCTAAATATCAATTTTTAGTTTACAGTTTTTACAATTTTTTTTTGAGGGGAAGTTTCGCTCTTGTTACCCAGGCTGGAGTGCAATGGCGTGATCTCAGCTCACCACAAACTCCGCCTCCTGGGTTCAGGCAATTCTCCTGCCTCAGCCTCCTGAGTAGCTGGGATTACAGGCACGCGCCACCATGCCCAGCTAATTTTTTGTATTTTTAGTAGAGACGGGGTTTCACCATGTTGGCCAGGATGGTCTCGATCTCTTGACCTCGTGATCCACCTGCCTCGGCCTCCCAAAGTGCTGGGATTACAGGCTTGAGCCACCGCACCTGGCTGATTTTTACAAATTTTAAGCACAGGCCCACTTCCGTGCATGCCCACACAACAGGACCATGTGGCTCTCTTCCAAGCATTCCTGGAATCTAGTTTGTTCAAATGGATGTGTGCTGCACAACGGATTTTATATTTTAAAGAGACTAATAAAAAGACCAAATGCTTTGGAAATGAAATGAGTCATTTAAAAAAGCACAGCTACTATTTGTCTCGGTTTTCAGACCTCCTACTTGAAAGGGCTGTGCATGCATTTGATGCCCAAACTTGAAAGCTCCCTGAACCAGGAGAATCATGTGTGAAACACATCAAGGGAGGAAGGCGGCCCAAACACCAAACTTCATTGTTTTTCTTGGAGGTGGAGAGAGCTGCTGTTCAGAAACATTTCCAAGTTTTCTGTGATTTGTTATGAATTGAAGGTCGTTCCCTGGACTGGATCATAGGAGGCACTGAAGGCTGCCTGCCAGTCAACGTGGAAGCAGATGTGTGCTGGCAATCCTGAAGTAGGGGAAAGAAAACTCAGGAGAAATACTCACTTGGCTTGCTTGGTGAGTTTCATTTTGCATCCCTCCAGGCTGTCTTCTTCTGATCTTCCACTAGAGGGCGCCCGGCCACCAGCTGTGCTCGTGCTGCAAGGATGTCAGCCCCCTTTCTGATCCTGCCTTTTGGGCTCTGTTGTGGGGTCCCAGGAGAGAGTCCTGGCCAGTCACAGGCTCCGGAGGATTCCAGCTTCAACCCCGACACAGGCGACCCCCCGACCCCCTGGACAGGGTGGCCACTGTGAGAGCTCTACACTTCAGGACTGGTATTTCAGAGACCCCAGCGAGAGTTTTTCATTTATGATTGTTTATGCCTCTTCCATTCAAAAGGGTGCTGCGAGAATGTGCTTCAGGGAGCTGTATTTCCTGAACCCCTGTCGTCAGACCCTGCCAAACACATGTGTCTTTACTGGCGCAATAGACTGGAATCTTTGACAGCAGAAGTCCAGAAAATCCAGAACAGATGGCTTCCGTGATCAGGGCAAGCTCTGTGTCACAGAGCCCCCGGACCTCCCTGACCTGGCCAGAGTCACTCCTGCACTGGCATTCTGCAGCTGGGTGGGGGGGGGTTACTGTCAACTCCAAATGCCAGTGAGCAGGTCACAGGTTCATGGTTTGTGCGTGGCCCGCTTGCACTGTGACTCCCAAGCTGGGCAGGAGGGTGTGACATGTCTGGTCCCACCAACTCTAGTCTGGTTCCTCCTACTTCTGTGTTTGAAGACATCATTTTGCGTGACCTGCCCCTTTTGAATGTCATCTGACTTGGAGCATTTCATGAGAGTAACTGCAGCCACGTTCCTACCACACTTAAAAAGCCTTACAGTGTCTTTGGGAGGCCGAGGCGGGTGGATCACGAGGTCAAGAGATCGAGACCATCCTGGTCAACAAGGTGAAACCCCGTCTCTACTCAAAATATAAAAACTTAGCTGGGCATGGTGGCGCGTGCCGGTAATCCCAGCTACTCGGGAGGCTGAGGCAGGAGAATTGCCTGAACCCAGGAGGCGGAGGTTGTGGTGAGCTGAGATTGCGCCATTGCACTCCAGCCAGGGAAACAAGAGGGAAACTCCGTCTCAAAAAAAAAAAAAAAGCCTTACAGTGTGCACACCCCACGTCCCTACAACCCGAAGGCTGGGGCAGGAAGACAGACTCTCTCCCCTACACGTCATAGATGAGAAGAGTAAGGCTCAGAGCAAGCGAGTTCTCCAATTAGGACTCGAACTCACATCAGCATCAGCAGGGGTTGCTCATACGTCCTCAGGTCCTCGCAGCAGTAGGAATTTGGGTTTGACTTTAGAGAAAATCTTCCAATTCCTTGATCTTCAAACACATGGTTGTGTGTTATCAGGAGATTGTGACGCTGCCTTCAGACACTCTTTATAAAAACACAGTCACTGTGTTTCCTGAGTGGGTTCAAGGGTGTCTGTCCTTCCCTGGGGTAGGAGGACGAAGTGGATAAACCCTGGGGTTGGATTCTAACCACGATGTTTTGGAGAGCAAAGCACCCAGAAATAGATGAATCGGTCCCTTTAAACACAAGAAAACTTGCGTACGATTGTATGAAGGCAGACAATTTCCAGTGCAATTAGGAACTGCGGCGAGGCCTTCGAGGAGGCGCTCCTGAAAGGTGCAGGCATGGATGTAAGACCGGTGAGCAGCCTGTGAGCTCATGTTCCCAGCCTGGCCTCTGGCCTGCGGGAAACGTGCAGTTCTCTCGCTGGCCACAGGGTGGCGGAGTGACTTAAGCTTCGTGCCTCTTTCAGTCTGGGGACAGGAAGCTCAGCTTCAGCCAAAGCGAGCAAAATGGAGCATCTAAGAGTTTGTTCAGAGTGGTGTGGACTTCACATTTGTGAAAACTCTAAATGCCAGCGTTGTGAGGTGGTGAGGAGACGGGATACCGGATTCCGAAGTAGAGGGGGCTTTTCCAAGGAGCACTGAGTGACCGAAGTCAAATCCATCCCTAGGGCCAGGCATGGTGGCATGCCCTGTAGTCCTACACTCCCGGAGGCTGAGGCGGGAGGATGACTTGAGGGCAGGAGGCTGAGGCTGCCGTGAGTCAAGATCACGCCACTGCACTCCAGCCTGGGTGACAGAGCGAGACCCTGTCTCTTATATGAAAGAAAGGACCGTGATGACCTCAGTAGCTGGCAGGTGCTGAGTGAGCTGTGTTCTTTGAAGGTTCACCTTTGGGAATGGCAAAACCATTGCCACTTTCCCATCTCTTTCTGAATTTCCTTTCATAGATCGTTTGCCCTCATTTGTTTACTCATTTTGATTTAAAAGGAGTGGTTTCACTGTTTGTATACATTTTGGAGGAAATAATGTCTGATGAGGCAGTGATTCATTTTTGAACTTCATATGTGATATTTGTTTCTAACGTGCATGGCTGTGTTTAGAGTTACGGTGAGAGAAAAGATTTAAATTTGGGAATAGTTTGGACCTTCTTGGGTGTGCAGGCACTGTGTGTGCACCTGCGCGCGCGCACACACACACACACACACACACACACGTGACACCACAGCTAGAGCTGAAGCAGTATGTGAGCCATGGTTACAGACACCAAGGCCTTACCAAGCTCCAGAGTTAGGTAGAGAGGGCAGGAACCAGGAACCAGGATAGATTCCGCTGTTGCCCACGTGGAAGCTCTGGGCTCTCACATCCCACACTTCTGCCCAAACCCTTGGTGCCACCGTGTAAGGACAGTAGAGGTTTCATGGCATTAGTGAGATTAGCAGAAGGAAGTTTGAATTGCAACGTGGGTGGAGTTCTCAAGCACATCTTGGGGGATGGAAGAGCCTCTAACATTCACTTTCTCCAACTTGAGAGCATAGACTTGTGTGGTATCTGTGTGCCTGCCTGTGTTTGTGTATGAGGCTCACACAGAAGACACACAGCAGGAAACTGCTGATAATGCTTCAGAATAGAGCGCCCATCTTTAACCCACCTTCACATTCTTTTTTTCCCCAGCATTTCCTTTTCCCTGACATTGATGCCATCCATTTATTAATCCTGCATGGACATGTATAGAATGCCTACTGTTTGCCAGGCAATTAAGATGAAACCAAGTCAGGCTGATGTTTAGAAAAAGGCAGATCCCTGGGAATCCATTCTTTCTGATAGGGAAAAAAGCAGTCTCTACAGTTGGCTGAAAATGTGGCTTCGGGATAGGCAGGTTGGGTTTGAAACCCGGCCCAGGATCCTCCTATAATTCAGTTTCCTCCTCCTAAAATATGGGTAATAGTATTACCCACATCAACACATTGTTATTAGAACTAAATGAACTCACATAAAGGGTTCTTCACAGTATGGAATGTATTACTCCTTTTTCTTTATCAACCAAAGCGTTCCTATCTGACACATATCTATCATGTGCTCATAGACCAGTTACTTCAGGGAATAAAGATGAGCTGGACACAGTTGTTTCAGCTCAGGGGGCTGGGAGGAGCTAGGAGACATGTCACTGTGGCCACCATGCAGGGGTAGGGATGACAAAGCTCGGAGACGAACCCATCGCTCCAGGTCCATGAGGATGAGGGAGGCCTGGCTGTGGCCTCTGGCCTGGGTGGGTCTGCCTGGCTGGGAGCGCTCTTTACCTGCAGTGCAGCTTCTGTGTCTTTGCAGAAGCTGCAATCCCTGAAGGACAGCATGACCTTCAGAGACACAGAAGGATTCTCACTTCTGCCAAGAGGATTCTAGGGCATAGGGCAGTTATCTTTAGAGTTGACCTGAGCCCTTGTTTGTAGGCGCTCCCTGAGCTATGGAGGCCTGTGTCATCCTTTGGGGCCTGGTGATTAAGACAGGTCCATGCTGGTGCCCAGGGGTGCAAAGGAGGCCTGGCCAGGTACTATCTGCTCGTTTTAGCTGGGGCTTCCTGGAGCTGTATCTTACCCCGGGTTCTTGCCACTTGATTGATGAAGGTGTGTGGAGGGGGCCTGTGTTTATTAATAGCTCCCAAGCCTGGAGTTCTCTGGGGGAGAAAGAATGAATCCTGGGCTCTCGGCAGAGGTGGAACAGTGCCCTAAGGCTCTGAAAGGCTGAGAGCTGAGACTCACTAGGGATTCATGCTGCCCTGTGCCCCCCCGAGGCCAGTGGACCTTGTGGGTCACCCGGACAGAGGCTGTGCTGTGTTCACAGTGCCTGGCTCGTGTCCTGCACAACGTGGCACCCTGCAAGCACCTGCTGGGAGAGAGATGGACAGAGTGGGGGCGAGTGCCCACTCCTGCCCCCCGGGAGAGGCAGTGTGATTCGGAGGAGAGGAGGAGCAGGGCCTGAAATCCGAGACTGTTCTCTCTTCCTCTGTGTGAGCCACATGCCCCTGAGCACATGCGTTCACCATTCTGAGCCTCAGTCGAAAAATCGTAATGCAAGGAGGAAAGCTGATGCTGTGGCCTCCCCTGCTGGGCTCTGCCAGCGTTCGTGGCTGCAGCTGGTGTGTCTGGGACCTGGCAGTACCTGCAGAGAGCCTGCTCTGGGAGCTCAACCTGGCGCCAGCTCCTTCCGGGAGCTCTCAAGGCGTCCCTTTCCTGTCCCCGTCACCAAGCCTCTCCCCTCAGGTGAGGAGCAATTGGCATTGTCCACACGTTATCCGTCCTCACCACAGGGCCACGGCGTTCCCTTTCAGGAGCCAACTCCACGTGGGTTTCGAAGTCGCTGGGATCCAACCTCGCAGGCTTTCTCTTCCCCAGCCTCCCACCGTCTCCTGCTCGCACGGGGCTCAGAGGCTCCTCCACACGCGGGCCCCTGTGGGCTGCCACGCTTTCCTCTTCCCCAAACCACAGGTCCCTTGGTTTCCACAAGGTGGCCCTCGCTGGCTGGCAACATAGGCAAGGTGGGCGGAAATACTGCAGCAGCATCTCATCCCCACCGCCAAACCTGAGCGCACTCCCAGGGCAGGCCCAAGAGGGCCACGACCCCTGCTGCCTCCTTGGGTGCTCAGGACTTTGTCCTGGATTTGGTTGCCCTTGGTTCACTCTCAGCGTTCTCAAGTGTCCTCAGAGGACACTTACAGCGTCCCCTCCCCATGGTATCCCCTTGGCCTGCGCTGGTGCTCACCTCCCTGCGGTGTCAGCGGACACAGGCACATGCCTCCTGTTCCAGGCATGGCCAGGCCGGGGGTACAGTGGTGACTGAGACGTGGTCACTGGCTTTGCGGAGCTTACAGGCTCCTGGGAAAGTCAGATGGGTTTTAGATCTAGGCCTCATTCTTGCACCTATAAAACAGGTTCTCTGGGTCCCGTGGCTGAGCGATAGCAACCACCCCTGGCATTCCTCAGAGCTGCAGGTGGCTGGCTGCTCTTCATCCCCATCGACAAGTATGTAGCAGCCACTTCCTGGGCTCCTTGCGTCTGTCCTGCGGCATGCGAGAGGCTTCTGCCTCCGGACGGCTGGGCTTGTGCCCACCCAGTCATTTCGATGCTCTCATAGTGACAACTAGGACCATTCCAGATGCAGGAGAGAAGTGACTTCCCCACATGCCGCGGGTGACCGAGAGCCCCGGGGCCTCACGTTAACACGGGCTTTCTTCCTTTTGCTGTTACTTTGTCACACGTTCCGTTTTCCATCTTCTTCACCTTGGTGTCTCCAGCTTCCTGCCTGTTCTGAACCTTTGATTTTTAAATCCTTGTTGAGTGATTTCCTCTATCCTTCCTCCTCCCTGAGCATAGCAGGAGAAACAGGAGTCCAGGCAGGGTGGGGCACGTTCACTGGTAATGGGTGAAGATCCCGCTCGATGTGGAAATCCCCACGTAGAAGGGCGGGATCTCAGACCAAACGCCCCTTGTGTAGCGCAACCAGGAGTTTTTCAGGTTAACCCTGAAGAAGAAAATCAAATTGGACAAATCCTTGCATTCCCTCTCCTCCCTCCACAGTGGCCAATAGTGCTGTTAAAACACCGCTTTCTGGCCGGGCGCGGTGGCTCAAGCCTGTAATCCCAGCACTTTGGGAGGCTGAGGCGGGTGGATCACGAGGTCAACAGATCGAGACCATCCTGGTCAACATAGTGAAACCCCGTCTCTACTAAAGATACAAAAAATTAGCTGGGCCCGGTGGTGCGTGCCTATAATCCCAGCTACTCAGGAGGCTGAGGCAGGAGAATTGGAGGTTGCGGTGAGCCGAGATCGCGCCATTGCACTCCAGCCTGGGTAACAAGAGCGAAACTCCGTCTCAAAAAAAAAAACAAACAAAAAAACAAAACCAAAAACAAAAACACCGCTTTCTGTCCTGGCTTGCCTAAATTCAGCTTTTCTGTCCTCCCTTTAAAGTGGCTCATATTTAGTTTTTTTGGAAGATACTATGTGTGCCCGAACTGGAACATGTCCAAGGGCACGCAGGGAAGCGTGCTGTCTCCTGATCAGCTCTTTCTTGACTCAGGTGGCATGACCAAGACACCAGCGTTGACAGGTGAGGAGGAGTGAACTGTCCGTCCTGGATGGTGAGAGCTGGCTCACAGTGGCGGCTGGGCAGGAGGAGGCTCAGTGGCTGATGGCGGCGGGCTTCACGGGCTGACCGCGGGCTCACAGCTCTGATCATGCTCCGCAGAGTCTCTTTCCTGCTTCCTCCCTGCACCCTACCCCACTGTCGCAGGCGGTGGCCTGTCCTGACTGTCGTCTGGGAGGTCTCTGCCCCTGGGTTCGGGGCTGGGATGCCAAGGAGATAGGCAGGATTTTCTCCCAAAAGTGTCCGACCAAGTTCTGGCATTAGTACCGAGAGGGGGCTCAGCAGGCTGAAGACAATGATTTGTTATTGTTATTGTTTAATATTCATTAAGTGCCTGTAATGTGTTGGATGACATTGAGAAAGATTCATGGCTGGTGAAATGAAACTGAGCTCAGAACTGGCCTGGTGCCTGGAGGTCCCTGGCAGGCCAAGTTCTGGTTCCTTCTGTTTGTCCACAGGAATGACCTCACAAACCAGGAATGAGAAACGCCCACCGACAAAGGCCTGCGGCCATTCTGCTTGGAAGAGGCATGGACTCTCATCTTTTCCCCACCTTGGGTTAAGGAGTGGACAATTATGCTTTCTTCTGCCCTCAAGAATGAGACGGCCAGAGAGGGAAGGTGACCTGAAAAGGTGACAAAGCAGTGCAAACTGCATCCTTGGGCCAAATCTATGACATCAGCAAAGCTAGGCCTCAGTCCTTCCCTCCCTTTCCCCCTGGTTAGGGCGCTCCCCCCCAACACAGGAGGCACCTCATTCCTGCGCCCCTTCAAGACCCCCTGCTGGGCAATAACCATTTACTCATTCATACTAAAGAGTAACTGGCTGATAGCTGACATTGTGATATTCTGAGCACACACCAGGCATTGTGCTAGGTGTTTTTACCTCTATTATTTCACGGAATTCTCCCACAGCCTTTGATGATAAATGCTGTCATTCGCCGCATTTACTTAAGGTGATTTACTTAGGTAGCAGGTGCCAAGGTGCTGGGTCACTGCCCTAGAGCATTATATTTACCACACCTGGGCTAGTTTACTCTTTAACAAAGCCAAATGCGGCCAGGCGCCGAGGCTCACGCCTATAATCCCAGCACTTTGGAAGATCAAGTCTGGAAGATTACCTGGGCCCAGGAGTTCGAGGTCAGCCTGGACACCATGATTAGATCCCTGTCTCTACATTAAAAAAAGAAAAATTTAGCTGAGTGCATCCCCAGCTACTTGGGAGGTTGAGGGGGGAGTATCTCACGGGCCCAGGAAGTTGAGGCTGTAGTGAGCTGCGATGGTTCTCCTGCAAAGCACATCGGCTTTAGGCCCTGCACTCATTCTGGCTCAACATTTGAATCACCTGGAGGCTTTTAAAGGCTGTCAGTGCTGGAGCTCCTCTTCTGAGATTTGGATTTAACTGATCTGGTGAGAGAGGGGGACTAGCCTTGGTGTGTTTAAAACAGTTCCCAGGTGACTCTAATGGAACCCGAGCTGAAAACCCTGCTAAGGAGGAAGGCCAGCGAGGGTCCAGGACACGCCGAGCACGGGAGATAGGTGAGGGTTGTGTCGGGAAAGATGGCCGCCCAGGCTGGGGGCACCGGGTGGTAGCTGTGCTTACTAAAGAAGGCTGGTCTTCACCCCTGGGAGGTGGTGCACACAGGCTTTCAAGTGGGAAGCAGGACGTGGCTGGGCCAGCGAGTATTCTGGAACCCAGGGACCCACTGCCAAGCCAGGGTCCTCAGGGTGGCCTTCAGAGGGGTCTACTTCAGGGAGGGACCCAGAAAGTTGGGACTCCTGTGACCCTCGATTTTCTCCCCACCAGTCGTTGGCTGGCTTGACTGGAGGAGACGCTCTTGAGGGGCTCCGAGGTGCCTGTGAGGGCCCCTGGGAGCCGAGCCAGGAGAGAATTTCGGGAAGGTGGGGGTGAGGGAGGGCACAAAAACGAGACACAGGAGAGACCAGGGAAAGTTAATCTGAGTCCTTGGAATTGGGCTACCAGCCAGAGACTGTGCCTATAGCGTGGAGAACGTTAAGTGGGGCTCCCTGAAGGCAGAATTCATCGCTGTGGTTTCCCTGCCAGAGCCCGTGGCTGGTGTCTCCACCAGGACGAATCGCAGCAGGGCGGGGTGGTTCTCCACCAGTGTTCTCATGTGCATCGTAAGGAGACCTTGAGGGTTGAGAGAGTGTTGTTTATCTTCGTACCCGTTCTCCCCCCAGCACTGCTTAGCGAACAGCCAGACACACAGCAGCTGCTCACAAGGGTGACTAGCTGTCTGGGTTTGCATGACGCTGAGAGGGCTCCAGGGGTGTGAAACTTTCAGTGCTAAAATGGGGGAATGTCTTGGGCAAACTGGGACAAGTTGGTTACCTTAGTGCCAGGGAAGTAACAGTGCCTCTCAGAAGCAACAGCCCAAATGGTGGGTGGTTGTCTTCACTAGAGCTCCAAAGCTGCCACAGATGGTGTTGGCATAGCCTATCTGGGGGTCAGCTGTCACCCTAA
The DNA here is from genome assembly GCA_028533165.1 of Leontopithecus rosalia. Lineage (NCBI taxonomy): Eukaryota > Metazoa > Chordata > Mammalia > Primates > Cebidae > Leontopithecus > Leontopithecus rosalia. The sequence goes on along the minus strand of CM052655.1, from coordinate 5,338,225 downwards.
AGGGTGTCTCTGGCATGGTGTAAGGACCCTGCCACAGTCGTTCACCCCACCCCTCGTTTCCATTTCTTCGGATTCACAGGAAATAAACTGTGAATTCACAGCTGAGGGATGGGCACTATACGGGTGGTGGGGGAGGGAGAAGTAGAGTGACGTTGTAAGTCACAGAGTCTTCATGGGAAGGTGGGAAATTCACCTCTGCTTCCAACCAAGAAGAGAAAAATCTTTGGAAAACAAGAGCTGGCTACAAGATTGGGACAGAAGGGGAATTGTCCAGGGCACACATCATAATGGTCAGGAGAATGGCTGCTGTCTTTTGATCACTTGTTTTGTACCAGGTATGGTAATAGGTTTTGTTTGTTTGTGTAAACACATTTGTTGACAAATAGAGAAAACCACGAAAAAACTGAAAATGTCCCATAGTCCCACCACCCTTCTGGGGTGCTGTGGCAGTAGTCTCGGGGGGCAGTCTTTCCTGACTTCCTCCCATCTGATGCAGGTCCATCTGTGTCTATACACAGTATGTCTTTTTTTTTTTGAGACAGAGTTTCGCTCTTGTTGCCCAGGCTGGAGTGCAATGGCGCAATCTCGGCTCACCGCAACCTCCGCCTCCTGGGTTCAGGCAATTCTCCTGCCTCAGCCTCCTGAGTAGCTGGGATTACAGGCACGTGCCACCGTGCCCAGCTAAGTTTTTGTATTTTTAGTAGAGACGGGGTTTCACCATGTTGACCAGGATGGTCTCGATCTCTTGACCTCGTGATCCACCTGCCTCGGCCTCCCAAAGTGCTGGGATTACAGGCGTGAGCCACCGCGCCCAGCCGGTATATCTTTACAAATGGAATCAGTCCGTACAGTTTGGTCTGTAACTGATTTTTTTTAAAAAAATATAAACATTCTTCCTTCCAGATCACTGGATACTGATTTCTCTGTTCTTTTAACTTCTGCATAGCATGCCCATGAATGCGACAGAATTCTTCCTACCCTTCCCTTATTGGTAATTTACTCAGATGTTATTATTTTCATTTTGTTATTACAACGCCTCATTAACCCTTTTTTACATATCATTATGCATGTGTACAAACGTTCTGCTGAATGCCTCCTTAGAAGTGTCTGAAGCAGAATTCATCCACGTTTTTAGCTTTGTAAATTTTGCAAAACTGACATCCAGAAAGATAGTGGCAATTTATTTTTCCAGCTCCTTTTCTCTACACACATGCCATTACTAGATGTTATTTTTTTCCCTGCTGGACCTTTCAATGAAAAGTTGTGCATCTCACTAACCGTCTTTTTGCTGTGAATTTCAGCATCTTTTCATCTGTTTACCGGCCGTTCGAATTTCCTTTTCTGTTCATATCTTCTGTCTGGTTTCCCTTTAAAGTACGAATACTTTTCTTATAAAAGTATTACAGTTCTTTTTGTAGAAGAGATATACTTTGAGCATTATATCCTGTTACTCTTTTTTACTTTTTCAAGTAAGATTTTAATTTTACAATCTTTTAAAATCTGTTAAGTCAGTTTGTCTTCCCTAGGAAGAACTGCCTTATAATGGTAGAAAACTGTTCTCAAATGCAGTCTAAAATTTCCTGCTTTTTAGAAATGCTTAGTTATTAAAAATCCATCACAAGACAGGTATCTAACATTTTTTTCTTTCAGAGGGATCTTCCATTTTCCCAAGACTTAAAATGCCACCTTTATCATTTATTAAATTCCCACCTAGACTCATATATTTCTACCCTTTTTCATTGATGTTTATTTATAGTGTCATTACTGCTTTGATTAGCTCAGCTTTCTGCTACCTTTTCCTATTTAAAAGAATATTTCACTATCACTTGTCTTCTTGTTCAAACATTTCTTGACAATCCTTCTGAAACATTTCATTAAAGATTACACTATCCTTGATAAATTCTTTGACCATCCTTTTACATTTAAATTAATGGTAATAGGAAAAATCTGTAGAACCTCAAAGGCAACAGTAAATAGACAATGAGTCACTAAGTGGAAGAAATCTAACAAAGGAGAAACTGTATTCCACAGGTATTGCTGAGTGGAAGCCCCGGCAGGCTTTATGACAGGGGAAGTTAGCGCACAGAAAGGCCCCCATCTTACCTTCTCTATTCACCTTTAGGCCTGAAAAGACTAATTTTGGAGAAGATGCGTTGACTGTTCCAACTGTGAGCATGCTTCCTGCCCTCCCTCTGGCCACTCTGTAGTACCACTGCTTCAAATCCAGGTGAGCTAGAGGTGTTCAGAGACAGAAGGGGCCACCTTGCATGGGAAACACGAGTTTCTAGCCAGCGAAGGTGTTCAAACCTCTTGATGAGGTTTTCTTAGAGAAGATAGGATCCCAGGGTCTGATGATCTGTGCTAACCCTGAAATTCTCTGATTCTAGGATTCAGCAATTGAATATATTAATGGGAAGGTGATATGGTTTGGCTTTGTCCCCACCCAAATCTCATCTTGAATTGTAACTCCCATAATTCCCACATGTTATAGGAGGGAACTGGTGGGAGGTGGTTGCATCATGGGGGCAGTTTCTCCAAATCAGTTCTTGCAGTAGTGAATAGGTCTCCTGAGATCTTAGGGGTTTACAAGGGATTTCCCCTTTTGCTTGGCTCTCGTTCTTTTTTGACGGCCACCATGTAAGACCTGACCTTGCAACTCCCTTACCTTCCTCCATGATTGCACAGCCTCCTCAGCCAGGTGGAACTGAGTCAATTAACCCTCTTTCCTTTATAAATTACCCAGGCTCGGGTATGTCTTTGTTAGCAGTGTGAGAACAGACTAATACAGAAGAAATAACCTAATGCATTTAGCAGCAATACAAGTGGAAATCATAGAAGGGGGATGGGAGTCTATCAAGTTTTCACTAGAATGCAAATCTCAACCTGGAGAAAAGGTACCTGTGGGGAGAGCAATGGGAGTACTATTTTAGGAGTGGATGGAGAATACTTTTTTTAAATGGTATTTTAGGTTTTGGGGTATATGTGTAGAACATGCAAGATAGTTGTATAGGTACACACATGGCAGTGTGATTTGCTGCCTTCCTCCCCTTCACCCACATCTGGTATTTCTCCCCATGCTATCCCTCTCCAGCTCCCCCCATCCCTCCTCTATTCCCCCCAATAGACCCTAGTGTGTAGTACTCCCTTCCCTGTGTCCATGTGTTCTCATTGTTCATCACCCACCTATGAGTGAGAACATGCGGTATTTCATTTTCTGTTCTTGTGTCAGTTTGCTGAGAACGATGATCTCCAGATTCATCCATGTCCCTACAAAGGACACAAACTCATCGTTTTTGATTGCTGCATAATATTCCATGGTGTATATGTGCCACATTTTCCCTGTCCAGTCTATCAGTGATGGGCATTTGGGTTGGTTCCAGGTCGTTGCTATTGTAAACAGGGCTGCAATGAACATTCGTGTGTATCTGTCCTTATAGTAGAATGATTTATAGTTCTTTGGATATATACCCAGTAATGGGATTGCTGGGTCAAATGGAATTTCTATTTCTAGGTCCTTGAGGAATCGCTACACTGTCTTCCACAATGGTTGAACTAATTTACACTCCCACCAGCAGGGTAAAAGTGTTCCTATTTCTCCACATCCTCTCCAGCATCTGTGGTTTCCAGATTTTTTAATGAATGGCATTCTAACTGGTGTGAGATGGTATCTCAATGTGGTTTTGATTTGCATCTCTCTAATGACCAGTGATGATGAGCATTTTTTCATATGTTTGATGGCCTCGTGCGTCTTCTT
>CM052655.1:5247617-5333971 GCA_028533165.1 Leontopithecus rosalia | reverse complement strand
TGTAACTCTAGCAGGGATTCTATGTTGCAGGCTGTAACTCTAGCAGGGATCCTATGTTGTAGGCTGTAACTCTAGCAGGGATTCTATGTTTCAGGCTGTAAGTGTAGCAGGGATTCTATGTTGCAGGCTGTAACTGTAGCAGGGATTCTATGTTGCAGGCTGTAACTTTTGCAGGGATTCTATGTTGCAGGCTGTAACTGTAGCAGGGATTCTATGTTGCAGGCTGTAACTGTAGCAGGGATTCTATGTTTCAGGCTGTAACTGTAGCAGAGATTGTATGTTGCAGGGTCTAACTATAGCAGGTATGTTGCAGGCTGTAACTCTGGCAGGGATTCTATGTTGCAGGCTGTAATTCTGGCAGGGATTCTATGTTGCAGGCTGTAACTGTGGCAGGGATTCTATGTTGTAGGCTATAACTCTGGTAGGTATTCTATGTTGCAGGCTATAACTCTGGCAGGGATTCTATATTGCAGGTTGTAACTCTAACAGGGATTCTATGTTGCAGGCTGTAACTCTGGAAGGTATTCTATGTTTCAGGGTGTAACTGTAGCAGGGATTCTATGTTGCAGTTTCACGGAGATTCTTCTGCTTCAGGGAACCTTGTTTTTGATCTTTGGCCTTCAGTGGTTTGGAAGAGGCCCATTCACATTGTGGTGGGTCATCTGCTCTACTCAACGTCTACTGATTTAAATGTTAGTATCATGTAAAAAAAATACTTCACAGCAACATCTGGACCACTATTTGACCAAGCAGTTGGGCACCCTAACCTAGCCAAGCCACAATTCATTGTCAACAAGAGCATGTGGCCAAGGGTGAATGCAAGAACATGGTCATGAAAGACGAGTCCCTGAGAAATGGCTGAAGAGCCATTGAAAGACCATGGTGGGGATACTCAGACATTAGTATGTAGTAGGTGCATGGTGGCTTCATATGTTTCAGTTGTTAAAACAAAATTCCATAGACTGGGTGGTTTATAAACAACAGAAAGTCAGTTCTCACAGTTCTTCCGGAAAGTCTAAGATGAAGGCATGGGCAAATCTGGTGTCTGGTGAGTGCCTTCCTGGTTCATAGATGGTGGTAGTGCTGTGTCCTCACATGTAGAAGAGGCGAGGAGCTTGCTCGGGCCTCTGCCATCAGGACACTCGTCCCACTCCTGAAGGCATAGCCCTCATGACCTCCTCACTTCCCAAAGGCCCCACTTCCAAACACCATCATGTTGGAAAATATGTTTTAATGTGAATTTCAGGCAGATGTAAACATTCTGATCATAGCAGACGGGGCATCCAGTAGAGTAGGGTCAGGTCACTTATCTTTCCTCTTTATTAATCAAGGAGATGTGTCTCTAACCTGGGCCACGTAAAACATGGGCATAGAAAAAAAAGGTGAAACTGAAGATAAGAAGAGAGCCCCCAAGCACTTTTAAATCCACAAGCCTATGGGTTGAGACGACATGCAGCTCAGGGCACCGAAAATTCCTGGAGATGTGACCATTGAACCCCTGTCTGAAATTTTAGAACGTGGAAAGCCAGCAGGAGTCCTAGCACTGCAAACTATTTGGCTTTTCATAAAGGGAGCATACTGCATCTCAGTCCCTGGTCAATTTTTAAAAGAAATTGGAAGCAGTGGGAACATTTAGAAATAAAGGGTTGCAGGGAGAGAGCCAGCCTGGGGTAACGGATTTGAGATGTTCTGTGCACCTGTGCCTTGCCTGCACCATCCCAACCCTGGGCCCAGCCTTGCCTTCCTTCACCATGGCATCCCTGCTTGCAAGTGAGCAGTCAGAGGGTAAGGGGTGTGCCCAGGATCCCACAGCTGGAAATAAAAGAACTCGGGTCATTAGCAGAGTGTGTGTTCTTTCTTTTACTGTACAGCAGGGGTTGTCGAGCAATAGCTGAAGGCTGAAACTGGCCCACCAGCTGTTTTTGTACGTTCTGTTAGCTAAGAATGGTTTTTAACATTTTTAAATGGTTAGGGAAGAGCATAAAAAGGGAATTATATTTTGTGACCTGTGAAAGTGATATAAAATTCAAATTTCCGTGTCCATCAAAAAAGTTTCACTAGAACACATCCACACCCACTAGTTCACGTACTGTCTGTGCCTGCTTTCGTGCTGGAATGGTGAAGCAGACAGTGTAACAGAGACCCTCTGATTTTCAAAGCCAAAAGTGTGTTTTATCTACCCCCTTTACAGAAGTTTGCTGACTTCTCTTCAGCCCTTGGCCAGTCCTTCCAGGGCTCCTACGTTAATAGCTACCAGAAAAAGATTATGGGGACGTGTCAGAACCTGGGAACCAAGGATGTGAGAACCATTTTTCATATTGGCATGGCTTGAATGAGGTTAAACCCATGGAGCATGGGAAGAGAAGGCGAGACAGGACAAGGCAGGGTGACGAGAGATCCTGGCATGTGGTTTAATTGCATTCGGTCTGTTAAATGGTGGCTGTGGCTCTCAGCAGGGCACTTGCAGAGTCTCTCATGGTATCCCTGACCTACTAGAGAAAATGTGGATTCAATGACAACAATTAGATGTATGTGTCATGGGCCAATCAACTTGTACTCACAGGATTTGATTAATGAATTACTGGCAACCTAGGGTCTCTGGTAATACTCTGCAGGGCCAGAGTTTTGAGCCTGCCCTAACATTGACATCAAATATTTAGATAAAGGAACAGAGAGCGTACTTACCCACTCCAGAGTAAAATAAGACTGGGAGCATTAGCAGTTCAAGTCAGAAGACCTGGGAGTTTCACAATAATAAGAAGATTATAAATCAAGAGTGTGATATGATGGAAAAGCAAATGCAGTCCTAAAGAGAAGTGTAGTGCTGAGATCAGACAGAAGCGACAGGACTGGCATTGCACTGGATAAGATGGGCTGGGAGCCCTGTCTCCTGCCCCAGGCCTCCCATCTTAAGAGAGAACTTTGCAGGTGAGATGGCCATGGAGAAGCTTGGCCAGGGTAACTCTGGGAATATCACATCAGAAATAGGAGAAGGCACCAGGGAGAACTTGAATATGGCATTGTCTGGGTTGGACTCCCCAGAAACGAACTCTGGGACAAGGATTGGTTCCATGTGTTTTGTGTGAGAAGCAAAGAGAACATGGGAAGAGGGTGGGGAAGGGAGACAGCCAGTAAAGGGTGTGTTATCCAGCCAGCGCCCACTGTGATTAACTAGGGATTCACGCTGCAGAGAATCTCTGGGAGGTGTTATAGAGCTTGCTTCTCAGTCATGCCATTCAAGGCATGAGAGACTAGGACATTCGTATGTCCACACCCATCTGTCATTGACTGAGGGCTTTGCCCAGGGGCCTTTCCAAGGTCTCTGAGGGAGCCCCGACACAGAGATGAGGATACTGTAGTGGGAAGGCTATATCATATGGGCAGGATACTAACCCATGTGCTATGGGCTCCTGTCCCCAGATACTGAAAGAGCTATAATGTGGAAGGGAATCCTGGGTGAAAGGAAATTAGCCTTTTCTCACCTTTGTGGCCCCATGAATTGGTGGCTTCACAAGGTGATGTGAATTCCAGCAGCAGAGCCTAAGGGGCCAGATCTCAGACATGCCATGGGGGAATTCTGACACAAGGAAAATGTTTAAAAGGATGATGGCATGCTATCCCTTTCCAGGACAAGGTGCTCCAATTCTATGAATGAAATTCTCCTGGGATATTGAGTATCAGGTAGTGAGTGGAAAGCTTGGTGGAGAAGGTGAGGGTCTGGAGGAGGAGGGCCTCCACTGGTCATCCCCAGCCCACAAACTATACCATGTACTCCATCCCACCTCAGCCCCTGGATAAGTGACAGGGGCTGCCAGCCAATTCTAGTCCAGGGTTTTGATCCCCCTGACTCCCGGCATTAGCATCGCTGGGCAAAATTGAAGGGCATTTAAAATAAAGCCTGGGTTCAAAAACATCCCCTTGGGCAAAAACATCAATGCAAGAGGCCTTGTAGATCCTGCTTGTCCAGCAGCCCCACAGCGCCACAGCTTCATCGCAGAGGCCTTTAGGCTCCGTGGCTCTGTGCCCGCTTTGAGCCTCCCTTCCCAGACCCTCCACGCAGGAGCTCAGCAGCTCACGACAGAGGCAGCTCATTATTTTGCTGCAGTTGACTTGAAATCTGAAATCAATCAGGTATCAAATATTCAGTCCTCAGTTTGATACTGTTTTTCAAAGGTGCAATAATGTTCAGAAATGACACTGCATTTCCTAATTATGAAATTCTGTCGCTGCTGCTCAGTCTGGAATGACTTGGCTGCAGGGTTTTTTTTTTAAGGTTTAGCATACAGTACGATTATTTTAAAATTGCTTTGGAAGAATATTTCATCAGCAAACTACGGGCATGCTTATTACCAAAGTTTGGAGGCAATCTGAAAGGAAGGATAAATTTGCACAGACTCTGGGGGCCTCGAAGCATGCCCTCCTTCGTCCTCCCTGCTCCTCCTCCCCGGAGCTCAGGAAACCTTTCACTCTTCGCGCCTCTACACACTCATATCCTCACTCACATCCACCAGGGAAGGTCATTAATGATTTGGGGATAGGGAAGGGCTGATGGGGAAATTCCTGCTTTCCATGAGAGCCACAGCACTGCTGAGAGGAAGGATAGAGAAGGGGCAAGAAGTTAACCCAAGAGTTTTCTACAAATCCAGGATCCTGAAAGCCAGTGTGAAGAGGAGCTGCTGTAGACGCCAGTGCCTGTGGGAAACCAAAGGCTTTGTTTGCTCAGGGACATGGATGCCATCATGACAAGTGGGGCTGTCGAGTGTGCTGCCAACATTTAAACAGTGGTCAGAGGCTGAGTGTGGTGGCTTAGGTCTGTAATCTCAGCATTTTGGGAGGTAGAGGCAGGTGGATCACCTGCAGTCAGGAGTTTGAGACCAGCCTGGGCAAGATAGTGAGTCCCTATCTCTACACAAATGTAAAAATTAGCCAGGTGTGGTGGTATGCACCTGTGGTCTCAACTACTTGGGAGACTGAGACAGGAGGATTGCTTGTGCTTGGGAGGTCAAAGCTTCATTGAGCCGTGATGGTGTCACTGCACTCCAGCCTCGGTGTCAGAGTGAGACCCTGTTTCAAAAAAAAATCACAGAGGGGGGTTTATATCCAATAGAAATTTATTTCTCACAGCTCTGGGAGTTGGGAGTCCAAGATCAAGGCACCGGCAGATGCAGTGTCTGGTGAGGGCTGCTTTCTGGTTCACAGCAACTTCTCCCACTATGTCCTCCCATGGTAGAAGGGGTGAAGGGCTTCTCTGGGGTCTCTCGCATAAGGGCACTAATTCCATTCATGAGGGCCCCACCATCATGACCTGATCATCTCCCAAAGGCCCCACCTCCAAACCCCACTACACTGGGAATTAGGTTTCAGCATTTGAATGCTGGAGGACATGAACATTCCGTCTATGGTAGGAATTAATTACTGATACACAGTAGCACGGTGAATCTCAGAAACGCTTCATTTAACACAAGAAGCCAAACAAGGCTGTTCTGTAAGAGTCCACTGATGCTAACATTCTAGAGCAGATGAAACTCATCTGTGGTGAAGAATACCAGAAGCATGGCCGCCTCTGGGGAGGAGAAGATTGACTGGAAGAGGGCTTGAGGGAATGCTCCGTGATGGAAATGTTCCGTATCCGGATGAGGGTGTTGCTCCATGTTTACCAAAACAAATTGAATCATATGCTTTAAAGAATAACGTGGTGACTTACCACACGTAGAGAAATGTAGATAGAAGCTCATGGCCAATCGTAGCCTACATGGAAGCCTGCAGGTGACTCAGCTCCACAGAAGGGCATCACTTTAAAGGTTTGCCCTTTATTTCTGCTAAGAAATTGAGTCACTGAAGCCTCCTATTCCTGCTTAGGGGCCTGCCCTCTTATCCTAGCCAGGAGCTAAATATCTAAATACTGCCCCACTCTCCGGGGAGGCAGCCTTGTTTTCTGAGTAATATATTCAGCCTAGAGCCCACACCATTCCTATCTTGGTGACCAAGTGACTGGCAGGGATTGCACTAAGTCAAATGCTGGAGGACAGAGGCTGATAACACGTGTGTGCCTCCCAGGGCTGGTGTGAAGGGAGGCACCTCATTTGTATGAAATGATACTTCCCAAGGAACTTTTTCTTTTTCCTTTCTGTCTTTCCTTCTTCTTTCTTTATTTTTCTGTAGCAAAGACCTGTTCACATTGACAAATTATGAATATGCAGAAAAGATGGTTTGAGACCACTCTGTCTGTGAACTGAGGCCAGATTAATTCCTAGGACTCTAGTCACTGGTACTTTTCCTGCATTTTCAGCAGCACCTGAAATAGATTTTGCTTCATATGAAATGCAAAACACTGCAGAGTAGAAAGCTCACCCTGGTCTCTGATCCAGGCGAGTGTTCTCAAGCCTGGTGTTCATATTTTTTTTCTCCCTTTCTTCAAAACACTGCCTTGTTAAGCCCACAGATGGGGATCATAGGATAAGTAGATGCATAAAATATTACCCAAAATATTCCACCAGGCATCTTCTCTTACAGGTCAGGAGGACTTGCAAATGGAGTCTGCTAGGTCACTGCATTTCCATCTGAAGGAAAATCTCCCTCATAATTAAGATTATGACAGCGTTTCCATTACAGAACCTGGTGGTAAAATCCACTCTGTAGTGCAGCTTGGTTTTAAAGCTCTTGGTCTTGGAGAGAACTCTTTGTCTCTCTGACAATGGTTTGCCTCACTTTTTACCTTGGAAACTAGGGAAAGAAAAATGCACAGTGAGTCAGGAGTAGGGGCTATGTTGCCTTGCCAAGCCATTAGTGGGCCTGGCTATGGGTCAAGGAGTTGGGAAGCGGAGGTACAGGGTCCCCCACGGTCTCCTGGATGGCAGAGCAGTACAGTAGCCAGAGCCTCTGAGTCCCAGCCAGGGTTCCCCAGGCTTTCCCCTGCTGATCCTCTCTCTGAGAATCACCTGGGCAGAGCCTGTTCTGAATGCAGATTCTCGCCCTCCTGTAGTACCATCTGCTTGCCCCATCCAATCAGAGTATCTGGGGTGGGGCCTGGGAATCTGCATTTCCTACCTGTATTTCTCCAATGATTCCTTTGCCCAGGAAACCTGAGGTTACACGGGTGTACACTTTGCTGTATTGTTGCTGGTTACCTTGGCCAAATCTCCTTACCTTGTTATGATGCCTCATTTGTGAAATAACAGCTAACATGTATTGATTGCTTACCATGTGTCAACCGTGTTCTACGAGTCTCATGAATCAACTCACCTAATTCTCACAGCAGCCCCACAAGGTGGATACTGTAAGTATCTACACAGAGAGGTTGAATAAGTCGCCCAAATCACACAGCTAGTAGGTCCGTAGCATGGGCTTTGAAGCCAGGGTCTGGCTCTGCCGTGCTGTGCTGCCTCTTGGAGGATAATTATAGCTCTCACTGTCCCGGGTTGTGAAGGGGCGAATGAAGAGGGAGTTGGAAAGCTGCTCTGTGGTCTGCGTGGTTATTTCTGTGGTATTTTTACTTTAGGTTCTCTTTATCCAGGTCCCTATTCTAGACTGTCTTGGTCCTTCCCAGTCTCCTCTTTCATCCTCTCCTCCCCCTTCCTGGTCCCGCACAAATCTTTGATTTGTCAACAGCTAATCTCACTGGCTCATTGACACTCAAGTGTTCGTAAATGATGACAGCCTAATGCGATTGCTTTTCCCAGATAACACGCTTTCATTTTAGCTGAAGTTTTAACTCAGAATTTTCTAATCTGCGGACACCAGGGACCCCCTTGCTATCGTCCCCTCACCAGCCCCGTGGTCTGTGAGGTGTTTCTGAAAGAAGCAGACTTCATTAACTAATTAGGAATCTAGTCCTTATATACATCTTTTTATTTTGTAAAATGGGAGATAATCCACGGGTATTATTTCTGGGGCTTTTCTGAAATCTCAAAAACTCTAGGCGACCGCCTCCTCATTTCCGTCTTAATGGGGCATCAAGTGTCTGGGGACCTCTTGGAGGAAGCCATTTTCAAAATCTGTTGTTTGTGGCTGTGGCGGGCATGATCTTGTGATGATGGGTGTCCTGCCCTGGTTTTGGGTCAGGCTGGTCCAGCTTCCCAGGATTTTCTTCCCTAAGGGGCTGCTGAGAGGACGGGCTGCTCATAGGGGCAACCACTGAGGCACAGAACCCACAGGCAGGGGACAGGGTCTCTGCCGGCTGCTACCCAGGGAGGACGTGGCTGGAAGTGGCTGTGAAAGGTGAGCAGCTTGCCCGAGAGTCATACCGTCCTCCTCCCCTCTGTGAAACCAGTCCTGTTCTCGATTTCATTAATTTACGTAGTCTCTGTGCTCAGTATGTGCACCTCACACACAGCAGTGGCTGAAAAGTGCTGGGTGCGGGATGCCTTGGTGGCTTGTGGAGTGGTCTGTGTCACCTCCTCCCCTCCCCATCATCCACACTCCTCCAGCCACACTGGCCCCCTGTAGTTCCTTGAACACAGCAGCCACTTTCTTGACGTGGGCCTCTAGCTGGCCTCCCTTTCTGGGGGTTTTGGTATGGCAAGGCCAACATTCTAGGAAGCCCTTCAATCCTGGGTAAGCAGAGGCAGCTGGTCACCCTGCACGTTTCTAGAATACTTTTCTCCACCCAGGACACCAACCAGCAAACTGTATCCCTATCAGGCCTTTTGCCAAATGTTACCTCCTCACTGAGGCCCACCGCGTCCACCTTTAACAGTCCCTATCCCGTTTCTCTTATTTATTGTTTCAATAGCACTTGCCACCTTCTTTCATACTTTGTTCTTTATGTATTTATCATGTTTATTGCTTATTGTTTATCTGTCGCCACTAGAATGAAGCACCATGAGGGTAGGGATATTTGTCTGTTTTGTTTCCTGATTTATCCCAAATGCCTAGAACCGTGCCTTGGCATTGTGGTAGATAAAAACAAAATTGGACGGATGGATGGATAATGGCTCATATATTCTGTGCAAACCTTACCAGATATTATTGGTGGGTTGGGGATTGAGAAAAGCATGGATTCTATAGTCCCTGCCCTCAAACAACGTAAAATCTAATAGGAGAAATACAGCAAGAAGAGGCAGCCAAGTCTTTCGCATCGGAAAAAAACTCATGACCCACCTGGGCTGGGTCTCAACATGGTTCTATGCCTGATTCCACATCTCTGTGTCCAGCGTAAGTCCTGCATCCAAGCTTCAGGCCCATGCACCACTGCCTACCAACTTCTCCCTCCTCCCACAGTCCAACAAAACCAATCACCAGCAATTCTTAATATGCATGGCTTCCTGTTTCTGCTGTTTCGTTGATAGACCACCACCTAGCTAGTCCAGCTAGAAATCCTTTTTCCTCATGTCTCATATTCAACTCCTAGTAATTTTAGCTCTAAAATGTTTCAGAAATGTACTTTCACTCTATACCAACAACTAACCACTCCCCACCCGCTGCCCGGTCCAGGTTCTCTTCAGCAGCCTCCCAGATCTCCTTGTTTCCAGCCTGGTCCCCTCAGCTCAGGGTCCACACGGCTGTCATTCTTTCCCTATTGAACCTCCATCCCATGGCAAGCCTCGTGCTGGGTGCGAGGGATACAGCAGTGCAGAAGATGGACAAGGCCTCTATTCTCCATGTATCAGTGGGATCCACAGTAATACATGGTACACTTTATTGTACCATTTATTGTACACTTTAGTGTACCATTTTATGTACACTTTATTGTACCAGAGAGGGCCAGAGGTACTGGCCCTCTCTGGCTGAGAATCTTCAAACCTCATCCTCGTTATCCTTAACCTGTTTGGGTCATGAATCCTTTTTAGAATATGATGAAAGCTAAATGTATGCACAGAACTTTCCTTACAATGTCCGGGGAGAATAGAGTGGACTTGGAAATCACCAGGTTTCAAGAATCCTCACCCTGCAAGGTCGAGTCTCCCCCGGTATAAAATACACACAGCCATCTTTGCTGGCCCTGTCGCCCCTCTCCCACTTTGCCTCTGGTCATGCCCACCTGTCTCACTCTTTGCTGTTCCAGCAACATGAGACTTCCTGAACTTCCCCATACAGATGCTCCTTTCATCCAGGGACTATTAGTTTAGAACGTATTTGTATATTTATATTTTTTTTCTGAGATGGAGTCTTTCTCTGTCACCTAGACTGGAGTGCAATGGCACGATCTCTGCTCACTGCACCCTCTGCTTCCCAGGTTCAGGTGATTCTCCTGCTTCAGACTCCTGAGTAGCTGGGATTACAGGTGCCTGCCATGACGCCCAGCCAATTTTTGTATTTTTAGTAGATATGGGGTTTCACCATGTTGGCCAGGCTGGTCTTGAACTCCTGACCTTGTGATCCACCCACCTTGGCCTCCCAAAGTGCTGGGATTAGAGGTGTGAGCCACTGTGCCCAGCCAAGAACATATTTCTTTAGATTCTGAGTCACCAGAGGCACAGAAGCAAAAAATAGTATGACAGCTGCCCATCTGGGCTTTACATTCTGACTCTTGTTCTTGCCAGGATGTCCCTTCTCCTGGAACCCCTGGTGTCCTTCCCTGTTAACTGACCAGTGTCCACTTTAAAGTTCAATTCATATTGGCTTTGTATTAAATTCTGTCTCTGGAGTGGTTTCTCTGCCCTTAATACAGTATATTAAAATTATGCGTTTATGCAGCTATTGCTTGCACTAAATTAGGAGCTTTTGAAAGACAGATGCAGTTTTATTCTTGACTGTTTTAGCCTCAGTGCCTGACGTCAATAAATATTTATTGAATGAATGAGTAAATGAATACAAAGCATGAATAAGGCTAGAAAGGCAGGATCGTGTCTCACCAAAGGACAGCCCTGAATGCCCACCTATACATTTTGTTCTTTACTGGGTTGTGTCTTAGTTCGGGCAGCTAGAACCAATTACTATAGCTTTGGTGGCTTAAACGACAAGCTTTTATTTCTTGTGGTTCCAGAAGCTGCGAGTCTGAGATCAGAGTGCTGGACGTTCGGGTGCTTGGTGAGCGCTCTCTTCCTCGTTTGCAGATTGTTATGCTCATGGTGTATCCTCACATAGCAGAGAGAGTGAGAGAGAGTGAGAGAGAGCGCTTGTGCATGTTCTGGTGTCTCAATCCCCTCATAAGATCACCAATTCCACTGTGGGGTTTCTATCCTCATGACCTCATCTTAACCTAATTACTTCCCAGTGGCTCTGTCTCCAAATAACATCGCATCGAGGATCGGGGCCTCAACACAGGCATCTCAGACATTCAGTGCACAGAAGAGCTTTTGGACATGTTGGGCAAAGGATGACAGGATAAAGTGAGTCTCTGTGACCACAAATCTGGCGCTGGCTTCAAGGATGGGTTGGTGGGTAGGGAAGGACCTCCACCCATAGTGGGCTGTAAGCATGATCTTCAAGAGCAGGGTGAGAGGCACATGGCAGGGTGGGGAGGACTGGTGGAAAGATCTGGGCTGTAGCCCTGCCGCTCTTGAGCTGTTTGATATTCAGTGGGCACTTTCTCTCCTGGCCTTAGTTTCTTCACCTGTTAAATGAGGAGTTTTGTTGGGTGTACTCTGGGACCCTGTTTGATGTTTTTGTGTCCTTCCTGCTTGATACTGCTTCTCTGCTGGAGGCCTGAACCTGCAGTTTCTTTAAGAGCTAGAGATTTAGTGGGCTGGTGCTAGAAATGGCCCCTGGAGGCCACCGTAGCACCTCGTGCCTTGCCCAATTTGGATGCCTGGATTGGTAACTCCAACTTGGATGGCATCTGAGGGTATTTCAGGGTTGATGCGGATCTCACATGTCACCAAGGCTTTGACTGCCAGATAATTAGGCCCTAAGCAACAGCTGGCTACATGTCCAGCCCCTTTGTCCCATGTCAACTTGGCTCTAGCTCCCTCATTTTCTTTGATTTTAGAAGTGGCTGCTGCCTGTGATCTTGCTGCTGGGGATCAGTCCCTTATCAGAGCTGGACAAGGCTCCCCCTAGAAGTAACCATCGAGGGTGGGTGTGTCCACTCCTGCCCCTCACAGGCTCAGTCCACCAGCTGCTGCTTTAAACCAGACCCAGAATCCCCAAAGGAGGACAGAATGGGAGGGAAATGGTGTCTCACAAGGAGAACTCAACCCCACACCCACACATGGGGGCCTCAACCATGACCTTGACAGGCAGCTGTTTCCACTTCCCTTGAGAAATGAAGGAATTGGGGCCCAGAGGGCTTGAGGAACTGCCCCAAATCTCTGAACCAGGCTCTTTACCTCTGGAGTCTGTGTGCCTTCTAACCACTCAGGTGTAGAGAATTAGCACCTTGAGGCCACAGGTCACCTGCACTAGGACTTTTTATTATTGTAGAAAAAGGAAGGAAACTTGGAGTCCAAGAAGTGGGTGTGAGTCTTGGCTCTACCATATCCTGTGTGACCTTGCAAATTACTTTATATTTCTTTCATTCGCCTTATTTGTTGTTAACCTAAACTCGATTTGGCCTGAGGATGCCTCTATACCTTGAGTCCTTATATAAAGAACGGCAGCCTAACTTAATGCAGGAATTTACTGAAGAAACGTAACGTAGGAGCGTGTTTAGGAGCCACTCATCAGTCCATGTTCAAATAAGGCCAACACTGAGCAGTCACCGATGCTGGTCTCTGTACCTTCTTCCATGGATGCTGCCCTCCCACCCTGCTGAGCCAAGCTTTCTGAACTGCTTCTGGTTCTGAGGTCTGTGTCACTGGGGAATCTTTCTTTGCTCAATTAAACTCTGTTAAATCTAATTTATCCAAAGACGGTTTTTTTTGTTTTTTCTTTTGAGACGGAGTTTCGCTCTTGTTACCCAGGCTGGAGCGCAATGGCGCGATCTCGGCTCACCGCAACCTCCGCCTTCTGGGTTCAGGCAATTCTCCGGCCTCAGCCTCCCGAGTAGCTGGGATTACAGGCACACGCCACCATGCCCAGCTAATTTTTTGTATTTTTAGTAGAGACGGGGTTTCACCATGGTGACCAGGATGGTCCCGATCTCTTGACCTCGTGATCCACCCGCCTCAGCCTCCCAGAGCCAAAGACGGTTTTTTAACACTGTACAGTGGTGGTGTGGGGGCTTCTACTTGCTGTGCAGACTTATGAGGAAGAACTGGGATACTACACATGCTAATCCTGGTTACTCTGCTCTGCGGTGGTGACTCGTGGAGGGTGGGGGGCGGAGGGTTAGCAGGGCTCCCCTTGCCTGTCGGAACAGCGCCTGCATCCTGGAGGTCGTCCTGTCCCTGCAAGGCCCATGCCTGATCCCTCAGAGCGGTCTTGGTTACCGGGGGTGACAGGAACCCAAGGGAACTGCGACTCCAGGCTTCCCAGAGAGTACAAGGCCACTGTAGGAGGAAGGGTGGAGGTGTCCCCAGGGCACCCTTTGGCCCTGCCTCGGAGGACTCCAGTGTTACAGGAAGTGGGGCTGGAAGTCTTCAGAGTTTCAAGGCAGGGGATGGTGAGAGTGGTGGAAGCCACACTGGAAGATGGTGGCCTTGGGCTGAAGCCCAGCCCCGGCCCTGGCTGGCCGTGAGACCTTCCTTGGGCAGTGTGCCAGCCCTCTCCGCACCCGTCTCCATACCCGGGTCTCCGCACCCGGGCCTGCGTCTCTGACTTTCTCCCAGTGCACTCCATAGGCTGTTACACAGATTTAAAAGCAGGGAAGGAGATGCTCAAGCGTGAATAAAAACACCGAGGTCGTAAAGTTTTTTGAAAAATGAGGTTGCTGGTTCAGCTTTCTGATTTGTGAATTTATTGATATGAAATCTTACAAAGTACAGACGTCAATTGTATTTTGGTCTAACTGAATGAGAAACCTTTGTTTCAAAGACTAACAGCACTTATTGGAATTTTGCTAAAAAAAAAAAATCTAGGCTATTTGATGACTGTCAATAAGGAACTGTTTTTATCTGTTTTCCTAGTGTCGGTGACAGGAGGACCTTGGTAGGGATCATGGCAAAAGCAGCCGGGAAAAACAAAACCTTCCTTGTCCTTTATCGCTCTTTTGAACACGCCCACAGAAAACATTTTTACCTGTGGGCTCTTACTCCCCAGCAAGGGCAGACACCTTCTCCCCCACATGCCTTTTCTTTCCATTTTCAATATTTATTCTCTCCGTGATGTCCTTTCCTGGAAACCAAAATAAGTATTGACTTGATGATAAATATGACACAGAACGTGGTCTGGGGCTAACGCAGCACACCAATTCAGGCGTGATGTTTCCCTATTATTTATGCTGCCATCAGCAGAGCTTCTCAGTCAAATCCTGGTCTTAAATCAGGGATCCCATCACAGAACCTAATGTGAGAGAAAATCAGATGTTCCAGGAGGCTCCTTTTTTTTTCCTCCCTGGCTTGTCAAGCACTCAGCAAACAGAGACTCGGCATTAAAAGGTATGTGCTGAATAACTGTCTGGTTGCTAATGATTCTGTGACGTGGCAAAACACCAAGCACAGGGAGGCTCCTCGGAGCAGATCTGTATTCTAGAGGAGTCAGGCCAAACTCCTTTGTCTAGTAAGACATTTAGCATTTAGAACATACACCCAGAGCACCTGAAGGCATTTACATTTTATTTGAGTCTTACGGGAAATATAAAAGGGTCAAAGAATTAGGAGAGTCCTATGAGCTTTGAGGCTGTCTAAGTTGGTTAAAATTCACTGGGGCATTGCTCAGAATACCTGGATGTGGGATGGCTCTGGCCCCTGACGAGGCGCGTCTGAGTTATCTCACTGAACACGTACCATGACTGAGTGCCAGCTACAGACCAGGCATTTGGGCTGCATTCTGGAGACAGATGGCAGGGGTCAAAACCCCTTGGTCCCTGCTTTAATGAAGCCTATACTCTCAAGAGAGATGGGCAAACAAATCACGGCAGTATCTTGGTAGAGCTTCTGGAAGCCTCCCTTCAAGGGAAACTGGAAGGCTTTGAGGGTTAATGACGGTGAACTTTGGTGTGTTAGCTCTGAGACAGGTTCCTGAGCCCTTCCTTCTAACCTCTGCCTCTTAGGAAATTTCCAAGAGAGTGACTTTCAAGGGTCCCATTTCTTCACTTCCTCATAATTAACTAACGGGCCAGGAAAGCTATTTAAATGAAAGAAAGGGGGTGAGGAGAGATCCCGGATGAAGTCTTATGATGCAGGTACGTATCTCCCTCTGGCCCCCTACAACCAGCAGGGAGACAGTGTGGTACAATGGAAAGGTCCTGTCTGCACTTGCCAGGCATGGGATCTGTGACATGCTGGTAAACTGTTCTTAGAGGGGGACACAAAAGCCTTGATTTGTAATGTTTTCCAATTTCCATGGCATAAATACTCACATCATGGCCAATTTAAAGCTGTCAACTGCTTAATAACTAGCTAGAAAAATTCCTGAAAATTTAACAGGCTCTGGTGAGCTGCAGAAGCTGGCTTCAGCACACCACTGCCGGGGACCTAGTTTCTCCCTCATTTCCCCAGAGGTAACCATTTCTCACCTGGTGTCTCCAGGGCTGTGGTGAATATGGGAGTGAAGTAGGCCTTCTGACTGTTCCAGTGCTGGAGCACAGAAAGGTCTCAGCAGACCTTGGTTCCCTGAACCCTTCTCCACCCCAGGAACAGCAAAGTGGTGTCTGTATCACCACTTATTCATTTATTCAACATTTATTGACACCTAGTAGTTTCCGGCTAAGTAGACTCAGACATGAGCCTTGCCTAAAAGCCCTCTACAGATCAATTGAGGAGGCAGAGTGACAGAGCAGAGCCATGGGTGGGAGCTCAATCTTTAGTACTATGAACTATCTGTGTAGAGGTCGTCATGGGAACAAAAAGAAGGGGCAAAGAGGAATGGAGAATCAAGGAAGGCTTCTTGGAGGAGGGGAGATCTATTGAGTTCTGAAGACTGAAGATGGTTGAAAAGGGGGAGAAAGTCACATAAAACTAGGGTAGATGTGATTGTTTCCATTAGTGCTCCCCTAAGGAGCCTTTTTAGACATCTTTTCCCCAATCATTTCCTCCCCACCCACCAAGAAAATTTAAAAGTACGCTGCATATCTAGTTATGTACCACATGTATATCTGTGCTTTCTTATATAAAAATGTAAGATTTGTTACTCCCCAGAAGCAAGGGGCCACTATCGCCCCTTGTTGAGGATATATACTACAGGCCGAGAATCCCAAGGGGGCAGAAACCACAGCTCTTCTTGCTAGCCATTAAACACCTAATAAGCTGTGGATAATTATTTGCAAAATAAATGAATACGTAAACAAACGTCACTGCCGGTAGAAGACCGAGTTCAAGAAGCAGGGTAGGGAATAAAATAGCACAGGGTGAATGAGGAAACACAGCGTGTTGTTCCCATTTACAAATAAGGAAACAGACTCCATAAGTGACAGGGTCGGAGGATAAGTTTGGTCTGGTTGGCAGGTCCTCAGAGGCCAGGCTGAGCTGTCACACTCCAGGCACGGTACGAGATTTTCACCCCCCAGCTCACAAGCAGGCACAATTATCATGTGACTTTCAGGTCTCTTTGTTGCTCCCCAGTGCGATGTGCCAGGAGGGTCTGAGCTCTCCAAGGCGGAGATGAACAAGCAGTGGCTAACTCATTACGCTCCAAAGTTTTAATGAAAGAGCTCCAATTACCAAGCTCTCTGCCTTTGGCACTTGAGAATCCATCTCAATTTCCCCTTTCTTTCTGAAGCGACAGTGATTAAGGATTCATTCTGCACATAACAAGTGATCAATGGCTTCTGGCAGTTGCCATTGTCTCTCTCTCCCCCCATCAGTAGACAATGTATCTTGGGGAGCTGCCGGGGCCTGAGAAAAATGAGTTTGCCAGACACAGTTCTATTTTGATTTAGATCACAAATAGCTCAGCTCAGTTTTTACATTGATAACAAGGAGATGGGTTCCATTTCCTGAGTTCTGTAATCTGAATAAGTCCAACTCTATTGAGAGAGGAAGAGAGATGGATCTTTTTGTGTGACTTGTAATACAGTGGACCTGCATTTTTATGTCAGGCTGACACAGAAGGAACCACAGTCTAGCTGGCAAGTCCCCTTTCCTGGAACCTCTGAGATGGGTGTGGTCTGGTCTTTGTGGGGCCACCAAGTCTGGGATTGCAGTTCTTTCTCTCGGCCACCCAAAAGAGTCCTCAGTAGAGGTCAGCGCAAGGCATCTTTCCTGGAGGGGAGGTTAGAGAAATTGTTAGCCTGTGGTTGCAACTTCCAGGTGGCTTAGGGTGGGGGCAGGTAATCCAGGAAGAGCAAGTTGGTGAAAAAGGAATTGAACCTCTATTAACTTTTTTTTCTTTTTCTTTTTCTTTCTTTTTTTTTTTTTTTTTTTGAGATGGGAGTCTTACTCTGTCACCTTGGCTGGAGTGCAGTGGAGCAATCAGCTCACTGCAACCTCTGCCTCCCAGGTTCAAGCAGTTCTCCTGCCTCAGCCTTCCGGATAGCTGGGATTACAAGCACCAGGATGCCTGGCTAATTTTTGTATTTTCAATAGAGATGGGGTTTCACCATGTTGGCCAGGCTCAAGAGAGCCACCCACCTTGGCCTCCCAAAGTGCTGGGATTATAGGCATGAGCCGCTGCACCTGGCCAAACTTTCATTCTCTTTCCTGGAAGGTATTTTAGATAAATAGACAGATAGGTGAAAATAAGTAATTCAGAACCTAAGCTTTGGAACTGTAAATTATTTTGAGCCTTAAAGGAATAATTATGGGCCCGAGGCATGTGACAAGAAGCCGTAATCTAGGCAGCTGTAATCTTTGTTTTTTATCTCATTATGGATTAAGCCTTCTTCCTTACCTGTGTTGTAATAATTAGAATGCGGTAAATGGCTGAAGGATGCCAGGGAAGAGCTTTCCTCTTACTGTTGGCTTTCGTTACAGATTCGCTTCCCTCCTACCTTCTCACACAAGACTTCATGGCTCTCATGTTATCTTAAAAGGGAATGTTAAATACACTCTTTTAAGTGGAAAAAGAAATAAAAACCAGCTGTAAAGAAACCTATAGGGAAAAGAAAACAGGCTGCAACTAATTTGTTGCGATTCTTTTTTTTTTTTGAGATGGAGTTTCGCTCTCGTTACCCAGGCTGGAGTGCAATGGCGAGATCTCGGCTCACCGCAACCTCCGCCTCCTGGGTTCAGGCAATTCTCCTGCCTCAGCCTCCCGAGTAGCTGGGATTACAGGCGCGCGCCACCATACCCAGCTAATTTTTTGTATTTTTAGTAGAGACGGGGTTTCACCAGGTTGACCAGGATGGTCTCGATCTCTTGACCTCGTGATCCACCCGCCTTGGCCTCCCAAAGTGCTGGGATTACAGGCGTGAGCCACCGCGCCGGCTTGTTGCAGTTCTTAAACCAGCCTTGTATTGCATATGTAATCCTGTTAAATTTCTTTGTTTTCTGCCTATATAAGCAAGAACTTAACTTTTCACTTCAGAGGGCTGACCCCATTTCTCTGGAGTCTTTCTCTCCTGGATGGTCATTCTCAGCTGTTTGCTTAAATACATTCTTTAACACTGGATTCCAACCCATTTGATATACTGATATACTGATTGATTGATAGATATCATTCTTTCAGGAGGAAGGATGGCTGCTTGAGGAGAGGAGATTCAACCTCCCCACCCTACTCTCTCCCAAAATTACCTCCTTCCCTCCATCCCTTTTCTCTTCAAGGGGAATAAATACTGAATTTGCACCCAAGGAGCCAGGTTTAGGAGCAGGAGCAGGAGTCACGAGAACAAAGGGTTTTTCCATGGGAACAGTGCCTAGTATCCAGAAATAAACAACCCTGAGCACTGTAGTCCGAATGTTAAAATCCTGAGAGATCAAAATCTCTGCAGTCGAAATTCCTAACATCTAAAATCCTAAAAGTCACAACCCTGACATAAAAATCCTGGGTGTGAAATCCTGAGACCTGAGTTCTGGGGAAGCCTTAGTGTCCTTTCAGTTAGGACAGTTGCATCATGTTAGGTGGGACTATCACCTTGTCACTGTCTTCATTTGGAAATTAAGTATGGTTTAAGGAGATGCATATGGGTGCCATATTGACAAGGGGTAGATTTGTGGACTTAATTTTAGGTGTCAGCTTGACTGGATTAAGGGATACCTCAAAAGCTTGTAAAGCATTATTTGGGGTGTGTCTGTGAGGGTGTTCCAGGGGACCTCAGTATGTGAGTCTGATGGACTAGGTGGGGAATATCTGTCTTCATTGTTGATGGGCGCTGTCCAGCTGGCTAGGAACTGAAGAGCAAATACAGAAGGTAAATTGGTCTTTCTCTAGGATCTGGAACAGACTTTCCTACTGCTGTTTTGAGCATCAGAAATTTGACTTCATTAAGGTGAATTATCACAACGTTGACTTAATGTGTAAACCTTGGTTGTGTATGTTAGAAGTGTTGAAACTTCTTCAGTAAATGAAGAGATACCCTTTCTTTACATCTGCATTTGTGGAAAAGCAAATTTCTCAAGATCTCAGCTCTTTGGACAATTGCATATGTGGCAGTGACCCACTGTGTTTGACCCATCTCGTCAAAGGACTTAGATTGTCTGTCATGGAATTTCAGATGACTGCACTTATAAAGCCAGGTACACACAGTGACCAGCTATACTGATACGTGCGATTCATTTTTCTTTTTGTCTTTATGAATACTTTTTGCTCATAAACCTTAGACCCATGCAATGGTTGCTAATACACATGAATGTTTATGCTTACAAAAATACGCGTGTTGTTATTTTCTATCTTATTGTCTAAAGTAGCCTATGAAGTGGTCTATCATTTTTTATTTATTTCTCATATCCCCCTTTAAAATGTAAAGAAACATCTTATAAGTAATTTCCTAAAATTAATTTTCCAGAATTATATTTTCAGGATTTTGGTCTTTCATGATGTTCAGAATTGTGTCTTCTGGGGATATGGCCCAAACCGCTAACCTATGCCAGCACCTTATGCCACACAGTTTTGATTATGCAGCTTTGTTGTAAGTTTTGAAATGGTGAAATTTGAGTCTTTCAACTTTGTTCTTTTTCAAAGATTGTTTTGGCTCTTCTGGAACCTTTGACTTATTACATGAATTTTAGAATCTAATTGTCAATTTCAGTCCCAAAGCCTACTGAGATTTTGATAGGGATTGCGTTGACTCTGCAGATCAATTTGGAGATTTTACTTTTAAAGAAGAAAGTGGTCTGGAAGAGAGGCGGCATGGTGTAGAAAAAAGAATAAATGGAGTCTTCAGTGTCAGGTGGACAGGTGGTCTCTGACCTCCCAGTACTGACTGGTTTTGAGATCTTCAGCACATCAATCTTCTTCAAGCCCCAGATTCCTCATCTGTAAAACAGGCCTAAGGATACTCACTCCAAAGGTGTTCTGAGGATTAAATCAGTTTGCCCGTGCAGGCTGTAAGGGCAATGTCTGGCAGGTAACTGTAGCTACGTTTGTTTCCTGAAGGCATTGAAACTCACCCAACTAATATGAGAAAAAGCATCGGAGTAGAAAAATGTAAAGGCTGGGAAGGACCTCAGTGATTAAATTAATGCATGTTGAATTTTCATTGTCTGTGACCTTAATCTTTCTCCTGCCCCTAGAATACTTTTCTCCCCACGATTTTGACAAGATCCCACCTGCCTCTGAGGGCCTAGTTGGAAGTAATCTCTTTTCTGAATGCACTCAGCATTGTTTTTTTTGACAGCATCTAATTCTGTTTGCCTGTTTTCTACAGATTTGGATATGAGTCTTGACCTCACTTCTAGACCGTAAGCCTGTAAAGGCAGGATTCAGCTGTGCCTTCCTTGACTTATTAATGTGGAGAGCTTGACAAGGCATGGCTCATTCATGTGCTGACAACATGGGTGTGTGTGTGTGTGTGTGTGTGTGTGTGTGTGTGTAGTCTGATTTCTCTACTTTTCCAAGCACATACACACCCTACCTCATGCTCAGGCAGGCTCTGCTAAATAGTGAAATGTTTAAGGATACAGGTGAATTGATTTGGAAGTCTGCAGAAGGGAGGTTTCTTCTGCCTTGGGTATGGGTGATTACTTCAGCACCCCACCTGGCATGGCTGGAAGGTAGCCAGAGACCTCTCCAGCTGGGAGTAATCTTACTGCTTTTAATTTTGCCAGTTTGACAGATCAAAAGTACTATTCTGTCTTAATTTTTTTTCTTTCATGACTGCTGAGGTTGAATTTTGAATATGTTTATCAGCCATTTGTACTTGCTTTTTGATTACCTTTTCCATTTGAAGTATTTCAGCATTTGGATGTGAAGTGATAAGGGAGAGACTGGAGATGAGCAGGCAGTGCAGCTCAACAACTCGTTTGGGGCTGATCAGTCAGGTTTGAAACTGGCTCAGCGTAAGGTATGTGTGCCTGTGTGTATGGCTGTGTATGATGGTTTGTGTGTAGGGTGTGAGTGTGTGGGTTCATAGGTTGAGACACAGCCTGGGAGACTTGGACAGTCACCACTGACCTCATTCTGTGCGAATGTATGTCATGATAGTATGTTTTTGCCATATGTTTCCCATGAAATGTGAATTTTAGCAGCACAGCATTCTACATAGGCCCACAGCTGAGATCTGTTTCTGTTAATTCTTTCATTCAAGCTCCCTTGCTGACTTCAGATGTCGGCATCTCTTTCAAAACATCTCTTGTGTGTGGATAAGCTTCTGATCACTTCCCTTGGAAAAATAGAATTGAGTATTACACGTCCCTGCTGGGGTGAGATACTGCTCTTTTGTATCTGTTGCCAGTTGCCGGTTAATTACCTAAATGTTTGATGAAGACTGGAAGTAGGGCTGGGGCTGGAGGCTGGAAGGAAATCCATGTGCTCCCTAGCTATGAGGGGTTCCTGATGCATGGAGTGTGCAGTTGGGGCACAATGGTCGGAAGAAAGTCAAGCAGGGCCGGTGCTGAGGCCCAGGGCGAGCTGAGGCAAGGAAGTCAGCACCTCATCCTTGCTCAGAACCCAAGAAAGAGGCCTTGTGGATGGCTTTACAGAGTAGAAAATGCTGAGACTGACAGTGGGTAGTCAAGGGATGAGCATACTCTAGGTGTTGGTGACAGACTGGACCAACCTGGTGCCATCCAAGGCCCTGACCTGTGGGAAGTGGCAGGTGATTGAGGAGACTAGGGCATGGGATGTGGATGGCGGAGGTAAATGGCGAGGGTGAAAAACTGACCTTGGGCGCCCAAAGGAGGGGATGAACCGATTTTATTACTTAGGAGATGGGAACCTAAAGGTGAGAGGCTTCATTCAGAGCATCAGGGAGAGAATCAGCTGCCAGTGTTGACTGACGGGCTGTGGGCTGAGTGACAGGACCGGGCAGGGCTGACTCTGGCTTCTGGTTGGGGAGCCTAGGTGGGTGGCGTTGCCAGGAATGTGATACACACATGGGGACGTAAGTAATGAGTTCAGGATGGATCATGCTGAAGTGGAGAAGCTCATGGTACGTCTAAGAAGATGGAAGTTCGGGAGAAAGATGTGGGCTGAAGTTAAATGTAAAGGTAAAGGTTTGCCAGTCTCAGCCTTTGGTGCTAGTCGAATGTAGAGTTGTATGTCATGTTACCTGGAGAGAATGGCATGTGTGGAAAGCTCAGGTCCCAGCGAGCACCGGTACTCGCGGGTGGAGCAAGGAGAAGTAGTGATGGTAAGTTCACAGCAGGCATTGCCCTGGAAGCATGAGGAGGAGGGCTCTCCCAGGAGGAAGGCACTGGTGACAGTGTCAAATGACACAAAGGGATGAATGCTAAGGCAGATTTGGCCATGTAGCATTCAACTAAGGGTGTAGGCTTGGGTTAAGATGAACCTAGATTCAAATCCTGATTCCAGCACTTCGTATCTCTGGGGTCTTGGAGATGTCACTTAACCTTAGCCTCATTTTTTGCATTTATAAAGTGGAGAGATCATAACAGAAGTAAATGCCTAGGTTTGTGAGGATTACATGACATATTGAAGGTAAGGTATATGGCACAGATCCTGGTACACTGTGAGCAGGAAATAAATGCCACCTTTATAATTATAGTTTAGTTATGAGAGGTAAGAATGGTAACAAAATCTACTTACAAAACTGCGGTAATACTTACCTTGAAAATGCACTCATGTCATGTCCTACATCCAGTCCCAGACAGGTGGGGGTAAGAGCTTCTGCCAGCAAAAAGACAGGAGCTGGGACCAGGCCAGGAGGAGTATGGTGTGGGCTTGTGTGAAGCCTGGAGTGTGGACTGAGTCTGGTGTTCGCTTCCTAAGGGTGGAAGTATTAGATTCCACTCAGTGCAGATGAGACCCTTGCCCATGGGTTCTGATCTGAGAGGGTTGGCATGCTTTGAGACTAAGGTGGTAGTGTTAGGTGGGAGTCTGGATTAGTTTTTAGTGAGGATTTACTTAAAAGTAAGTCTAGACAAGTATGGTTTAAAAGGATCAGGATAGTGAGGCTTTTAGGAAAGGGGTGAGCCCCAGCTTCAGTCCCACTGCCCCCAAGGACTGGTTGGGCAGTGTGGGCTCAAATGCTAGGCACTTGCTTTATGAGGGAGGAGCTGCAGCCCAGTACCCTCATCGGACTTCAGGGGCTGGTTCTGCGCTGCACAGGCACGGAGAGTGGAGACTATTCACAGACCCTGCTAGCTCATGGACAGGGCTCTGCGTAGTTCCAGGTCTGGCTCTCATTGGTCCGTGACCCACATCTGGAGAGTTGAGCCTGCAGGTGACAGGGTATACTATGGGCATCTGGGGATCATTATATAAGGACTGATTGATGTTATGAAAATGCCTAGACTTTACTTCAGGATGGTGTTCGAATTCACACTTTAAAGAACCCCCTTGACTTCGAATATATTGCAATGATAGGTGAAATATTTTGGAAAAAATTCAGACTTATCTACATTCAACAAGATAAACATCTTTGTAGGCTAGAATATAAACAGTGGTAGATGGTGATTGAGGCCGTAGACTTGCTGGGCTCTGGGATTTGGGAATAGGCTGCTGTAAGATGACAGGGACCAGAAGCTCTAGATTCATGACTATGGCCTGCACCTAAAGTCACTGACTGGGTGAAAGCAGGTGCTCATGCCCATCCCTTCGAAAGAGGCTGGAATAAACTTCAGTCAGTGCTTGGAGCTGCAGCATGTTATAGAGCTGAATGGCTGGGTGGAAGGAAGGAGCAGATAAAGCCACACTAAGAACCTCAGCTAGCCACCTGCTGGCTCAGTGACAGATGTGTGATGTTTCCAAGACCACCCTGGAACAAGAAAACCTTATCAGACCTGGCCCTGGGCTAGGTGTTCTAAAGAAGAAACTGAACAACTCCCACATAGGGAATGGTGAAAAGGAGAGAGAGGGGCTAGAGAAACACAGAAAATACTCACTGCAGATGAACTTGCTAATGAAAGTTCCAAAGCACATGAAGGAAACTAATGCTGAAAGACTGTCAACAAACTTAGAAATCAGAATTCATGCCCAGTGAAGTGGGAATAATAGAACAATCTGAAAATGACTTTAAAATGAGCATGTTTAATACTCTTAAGGGTACAAAAAGAGGAATAACACCTAAAAAGATCAGGAAGTTATGAAACAAAAACAAGCAGATAGTAGTCAAGAACAGCTGTGTATGCAAATGAATTAATTAGACAATGGAAATGAAAAAATTAAGTCATTGTAATTTAAACATGTTCCAAAGACAAGATCAACTCTAGGCTAGATATGCCCAAGAGAGAATCAGTAAATTAGGGTATTGTACTGGACAGTTTACCCGAAATGTTACACAAAGATAAAGAGATGAAAATAGAAAAGAAAAGTTAAGAGACATGGAGGACAGATGGAGGGATTCTAACACATGTCTTATAGGACTTTCAGAAATGAAAGATTGAGAGAATGGGAGAAAAGCAGTTTTCATAAAGATGAAACCTAAAGAAGATTCTGAAATTTTGAAAAGACCAAGCCCTCAGATTAGGAGCACTAAATGCTAAACAGGAATATGCCTAGCCCCGTGTCTGACAAATAGTAGCTGCTGAATAAAGATTCCCTTTTATTCCCTTCTTTCTTCTTTCTATAAATAATTAGTGAACATCTGGTATGAACTTGACACCGTCCTGGGCTTTGCATATAAATATGATAAATCCCCCCGACAAACAGCTGAGAGTTTGATCAGGAAGAAAGACAAATGAACAAGCGCATGCCGCAAAGTTATAGGGTCTGGGGCAGAGATCTCTGTAGAATCCAGAGGGTGTGAAAAAGGAGGAAAGATATGTGTGTGTGCATGAGGCTTCATAGAGTGGCCAGTGCCTCAGTAGTTTCGTGAAGGGGGATGAGTGAAGGAGGGTGGCAGTGTGGACAAGAGCACAGAGGCCCATGCCCCTGTGTCTGGAGAAACTGCGGTCAGCTCACTGCGTTAGAGTGTAGGGTTTGGGGAGTGCGCATCTTTTCCTTTTGTCATCCCACATACTGTGAGCTCCTCGACAGTGGTCCGGCTCTGCGGGGGCCCGTACTTTCCCAGAGCACATCCTGCAGGATCCCTGAACCGCTGACCTTTACAAAATATTTTGCTGACTCACTTGCATAGCCACAGATCTTAGAGGAGGTGTTTTCTATCTGGCCTTCTGGAGAACAGAGACTAAATGCCTTCCACAGATGCTGTGCTGCTCCTGCTCACGCACGACTTGAAACCCAGATCCCTAAGAGAAGCGCTTCCACAGCTTCCAGGGAGGTGGGGACTGCCGTGGAGAGAGGCCCAGCTTCCCCGGGCGGGTGCTGTGCTGAGTCACTGGGGAAGCGCTTCACAGCTTCTCTGTTCTTTCATCTGTCGTGGAGGAATGACAACGCCTGCCACTTACGTGTTTCACGGACATGTTGTTATCAGGAACACTGGCAACGCTCTTTGATATATGGAGATGAAAGATGCTGGATTAATTCAAAGCTTTATTTGTTGTTTTTCTACTATTATTAATAGTTAAATCGCCGAACACATTTCTGAGAGTCTTGTCAGAAGCTTTTTGGTATGTTCTCTTCCCTGGAAGAGTAAACATTGCCTTTAGAGGCTCCACTACTATTTTTTTTTCTTTCTTGGCAGTAAAAAATGACTTCAAATCACAGTATTTAGGATGATGATATTTTTGATGTACTCTAGCCTCTTTCAGGTTCTTCTACTCCTCGTTCCTGTGTAAAAAATGAAAGGGCAGAGAAAGATTCAGATATTAGCCTTGCCTTGGCCTGCAGAGCTGCTTCAGGGCTCCTGCGAGTTTGCGGACACGGGAGGGATGGTGAGGAGGAGTGGTCACCCAGAAACACAGATGGGCTGGGTGTTCCATTTCCTTGCGAGCCTCAGAAGGGGCCATCCAAGGTTCTGGTCTAAATGTCCTGGTATTGCTGTCTCCTCAGTCCCTGTGAGCACAGATTTGCCTTCTTTACTAAACAATGAGCTTGAGAGCCTGGATTTTGTGCTACCATCTCTGTCCTTTCGGTGGAAAAGAATTCCTTCAAAGCTAGTGAAATTTACACTTCCGATTCCTTCATCTCAGGTCCTGAGGCCCAAGGAAAGGAAATTAGTGAAAGTAGCATATATTAACCACAGTCTGCTAAGACCAACTCTCTTTACAATCTAGTTTCTTTTCCTTCATGCTTCACTCTGTGTCTGGTTGGTGTGAAGCACCCACAGACACTTGTTGGTGTTCTGCTAAAGGAAAGTTGATTGGAAATAAGCCTTGTGCCTGCCCCCCGTCGCCCCGCCAGACGGAATCTTGCTCTGTCACCCAGTTGGAATGCAGTGGTGCGATCGTGGCTCACTGCAACCTCTGTCTCCCGGGTTCAAGTGATTCTCCTGCCTCAGCCTCCCGAGTAGCTGGGACTAGAGGTGCCCACCACCATGCCCAGCTAATTTTTGTATTTTTAGTAGAGATGGGGATTCACCCATTGGTGATCCGCCCACCTCAGCCTTCCAAAGTGCTGGGATTACAGGTGTGAACCACCACACCTGGGGGGAAATATGCCTATTTAACTGTAATTTGAAAAGATCACTTGAAACACATCAATAAAACAAGTTAGAAGTTACAGATTCAGGATATGGACTGATATAAAGAGCACCTTCTTCTGTCATCTTTATTTATTAAAGAACTGGGAGAAAATTCAGATGAAGATTAATAGACTGTGAAATTAAAGCAATAAGATGAATGATTAAATCAATAAAATTCTTCGCTTCCTGATGTCAGATTGTAACAAAAATTTCAGATTCCATTAAAAGCAGCAGTTCTATAAGAAAGAGGTGTATTTTGAAAAGAAATATTGAGTAGGCTTTTAGATTGTTTGCTAATCCAATTAATGATGTGGAGTGAGTCATATGAATGAAAAAGATTTAATTTTTTTTGCTGATTTGATGTGAAATACTGACATCAACCAAGATAATAAAACTCATACATCACTACAACAAGGACATTGTTGGTAAAATGCTTAATAAAGTCATAAATTAAAAAGACATTTGATTAGCTATTCCAGAGAAAACTTGAAAGGCACCAAGATTTTATAGGTTACATATGAAAAAAAAAAAAACTGGCCTTCCCAAATGTTACAGCAGTCTTAAAAGTTTATGAGACCTTATCAATTGAGCTATGAAGCGGGAAAACAACCACTTCTCTAAACTTTCAGTAATAAGAAACAAGATGTACATGGGTAAATAAGTACATGAAAAGATGTACAACATCATTAATTATTCGGGAAATATAAATTGAAACTACAACCTATTGCAATGGCTAAAATATAAACAATCTGCCAATATCAAGTGCTAGCAGAGCAACTGGAACTCCATGTTCCTAGTGAGAATGCAAAATGTTACAGCCCCATTGGGAAATTCTTAGGCAGTTTCCTATCATGTTAAATATATACTTACCATGAGGTCCTACAATCCCATCCTAAGTGTTTACCATAGAGAAATGAAACTCATGTTGACACTAGAATCTATGTTTGAATGTTCATAGTAGACTTATTCATAACCACTAAAGCTTGAAACAACACACGTTTCTCAACCAGTGGATGAATGAACACATTGTGTTACCTTCGATACATCTGTATAATGGAACAGAAGGCTACTTAGCAGTGAAAAGAAACCTGATTCACACAACATGAATGAATCTTAAATGTATTTTGCTGAATGAAAGAAACAAAGCCCAAGTCTTAGTTTCTAAATGTCGCTCTCCAATGAAAGGAACCAGGATTCCTTAAAGAAATACTAGATTCCAGGGCTGGAGTAGGGAAAAGACAAGATGATCCTAGAATGTCTTTTGATGCTAGAAAGTAAAGAAGTGCAAGAAAGACAGAGGGAAGCAAGTAAGCAAGGGAGCAAGGAAGGAAGGAAGGAAGGAAGTCAAAAGGGCTCAAGAACCCATCTGAAAAAAAACCTCCCAATGGTTCTAAGTAGAAGAATTTGAGCAACAAAGTAAATTAAGATAGTATTGAATTCTAACCTAAAGAATAAAATAAATATTCATGAGTTCAGACTCATATGAAAAATCACTGAAAAACAAATGTAGAAGAAACAACTCTTTCATAACAGAAGAATTTGACTTAATAAAATGTAGAAGAATGTGAGAGATGGAGAATCATCATTAAGACCACAGTATTACTACAATAATACTTGCTGTAAACAAGCTCTATTAAGGGGTTAAATTAGTAGATGAAAGTTTAAGGAGACCCAAGATTTTTGCCTAGTCTCAGAATATTTCTCTTGCAAATACAAAGGAGAAACAATAAATTTACAAGGAAGAAATCTGGCAGATGCTACATTAACCAAGTAATGAAAGTTAACATCAACAGTAGTAAGACATACTGACATAGACCCCCTGTTATGTGATACACACGCACACACACACACACACACACACACACGGAATCTCACCTCGGTGGAATTATTTCCAGTGATGCATAAACCAAATTTAACCACGAGTAAGTACCAGAAAGCTCAAATTAAGGGACATTCTGCAAAGTATCTGACCAGTAGTACTGTTTAAAAGGATTAAGATCATGAAAGACGAGGAAAGGACAAGGAATGTCATAATCTGGAGATGACAAAGGAGTCACAACCACTAAATGCAATGTGATTTGGATCCTGCGACAGAAAATAAGCATCAGTGGAAAAACTAGTAAAATCCAAATAAAGCCTGCAATTCAGTTCATACAATGTAGCAATGCTACTTTCTTACTTTTGATTCTTGTACAATAGTTACATAAGATACAAACATTAGAGGAAGTGGGGTGAACTCTTTCTACTATTTTTGGAAATCTTCTGTAAATCTAACATTATCTTAAAAGTTTTAAAATTTTCAGTTAACCATACCAGAGGAAAGACTGAATTACTTTCTAATTTGTAGATAGAAAGTATTGTATGTAGCTGCTACACGAAGAGATGGAGTCAAAAGATAGGAAAAATAATACTTAGAGATGTGTAAAGGAGTTAAGGCAGAAAAACTTTTCCTCCCTCTGGATTTTGTGATGCTTTGTTTTTGACAACTTATATTTGTAATTGTTGGCGGAGTTTCTTATTTTACATAAATATTTGTATTTTTACTTCACTTTGTATTTTCGATCATATATTAAGAAAATTATTTCTGCTTTGAACTTCTGTTGGTCAGGAGATTGGCCCAAAGCTAGACCATGAGGGAGTATCTGTTAAACATGTTGGCGTCCTGCCCATTCTTTTCATCTCTGCTGGCCTGGTGGCTATGAAAAGCACAGTTTCCTACAAAGGTTCGCTCCTGTTCTCTGCATAATTGTGATCCCACGAGTCTCCACTGATGGTTTTAACATGGTCATGGTGTCTTTAAAAGACACAGTCTTTAGAGTTCTGTTTACTCGAAGCCGCTGCTTCTAAATTTCTGCCTTTCTGTCCAGTGGTCCCTGCTTACACCCTGTCTGTATTTTATCCTCCACTTTGATTGAGGTTTATTTTTTGGGGTCTCCAGTGATGAGAAATATATTTGTATTTTCTCTCTTTTTTAGATTAGTATTTTCTGTTCTAAATAATAAACATTATTTAAAAGTTGAAAAAATTAAAATCCAAAAAGGAAACCAAAAAAACAATTCCATTTACAATAGCATCAAAAAAGGAATAAATTTAATCAGAGAAGTAATCTCTATGCTGAAAACTGTGAAAAATTGACAACAGAAATTGAAGAAGACACAGGTAAGTGGAAAGATATCTTGTGTTCATAGATGGGAAGAATTAATGACCATGCTACCCAAAGCTACCTATAGATACAGGGCAATGCCTATTAAAATTTCAGTGACAACTTTCACAGAAGTAGAATAAACAACCTGAAATTCGTATGGAACCACAAAAGACCCCAGATAGCCAAAACAATCCTGAGCAAAAAGAAAAAAGCTGGAGGTGTCATACTACCTAATTTCAAAACCTAACACAAAGCTATAGTAATCAAAACAGCATGGTACTGGCACAAAAACAGACATATAGAATAATGGAACAGAACAGGTAGCCCAAAGATAAATCCATGTATTTATAGCCAACTGATCTTTGATAAAGGTGCTAAGAAAACACAATGGGAAAAGAATGGTCTCTTTAATAAGTGGTTTTGGGAAAACTGAATATTCACATGCAGAAGAATAAAAGTGGACCTTTATTTCACTTCATATACAAAAATCAACTGGAACTGGAAGACTACTAGAAGAAAACCTAGGGGAGAAGCTTCTTAACATTGGTTGGCAAATATTTTTTGGATCTGACCCCAAAAGCACATGCAACAACAAAAAAATTAGGCTAATGACATTGCATCAAATGAAAAAGCTTCTGCACAGTAAAGGGAACAATCAATAAAGAGACAACCGACAGAATGGGGGAAGATATTTGCAAACCATCCATCTGATGAGAGGTTAATATCCAAACCAGAAAAAACCCAGTAACAAGAAACTAACCTGATTTAAAAATGGACAGAGGACCTGAAAAAACATTTCTCAAAAGAAGACATGCAAATGGCCAACATGTATATTATTTAAAAGTGTTCAACGTTACTAAGCATCACGGAAATGCAATTAAAACCACAGTGAGATATCACCTCGCAACTGTTAGGATGATGGTTATCAAAATGACAAGAGATAACAAGCATTGCTGAAAATGTGGAGAGAAGAAAATCCTTGTACACAATTGGTGGGAGTGTCAATTAGTGGAGACATTATGGAAAACAATATAAACGATTCTCAAAAAGTTAAAGGTAGAACTTGCATATGATCCAGCAGTCCTAATTCTGGATACACAAATAAAGGAAACGAAACTGTATGTGGAAGAGCTGTCTGCATTTGTATGTTTATTGCAGCGCCATTCACAATAGCCAAATGGAATCAATCTAAGTGCCTTCAACAGTTGAATGGATAAAGAAAATGCGGTCTGTAAATTAAATACATAATGGAATACTCTTCCTTAGAAAGAAGGAAATCTTGTCATTTGTGATGTGGATAAAACTGAAGAGCATTAGGCTAACAGAAATAACCCAGGCACAAAAAGACAAATATTGCAAAATCTCACTTGAATGTTGAATTTAAAAAGGTTGAACTCATAGAGGCAGGGGGTAGAATGGTGGTTACCAGAAGCTGGAGTGGGTGAAAGACCTGGGGAGATGTTGGTCCAAGGACACAACATTTCCGTTAGATGGGAGGATTAAGTGCAGGAGTTCTGTGCTACAACATAGTGACTTAGGTAATAACAATGTATTGTATAGTACTTGAAAGTTATTGTACGGTAATTGAAAATAAGAAAGCAGCTCGTAAATGTTCTTACCACAAAAATAATAGGTGAGGTAATGGATATATTAATTAGCTAGATTTAGCCATTCCATAATCTATGCAGATATCAAAACATCGTTGTACAGCATAAATATATGTAATTTTTGTTAATTAAAAATAAATGAATTAATTAAAAGACAATTCTTTCCAAGATATTCTATCTATATTAGCCGTTGTAAATATTTTAGTATAGCTCCTCCTGCCTTTGTCCTGTGCATGGGGATGTGAGTGTGCATATTTTAAAATACAGGTGTGATAATGCTACACGTAAACTTTGTTTCCTGCACAGTGTAAATATTTTCGCATAGTGTTTGATGCAGTCTTTGTATACTTTATATATATTAATATATATACTTTATATTTATGTCAATGACTGCATTGTCTTCTGTTAAATAAATACCATGGTTTACTTAACCCTTTCTGAATTGCTGAATGTAGTGAAAGACTTTATTTGTGAAACTTTGTGTCTGTGTGTGTGTGTGTGTGTGCGCGCGTGCGTACGTGTATGTGACTTTTATGAAATTCACTAAGGAATGGCAACCAGAAAACTTCAAATAGGTGTAAGCAACTTAGATAAGAGTAGAGTTTCTACTGGGTTCTTGGAGTAGTCCCTTAGAGCATGTGAGAAGCAGGGAGATAATAGCAATAAAAAGACAAGATTTGGCCCTAGGAAGGGTCTGGAGTTTAGCCTTTTGGTTGAACTAAATGGTTTTCCACTTCTAGGATGAGTGCCTAAGAAGATGTTTATTAAGCACTAGGAGAAATGAATATTAATGCAAATGTCTATTAGCCACTAAAGCCCAAGGAAGGAGAAGAATGAGACATTGCAGCAGAGAGGAAATGCAATCCATAATAATGGAGAAACAGCATGTGTGGAGACTTGCAATGAAGACAGACACCAGCAGCGTAATTAAATCAAATCCTTGGACAGCGGAGAGACAGGGTTGTTAATGTGCTGAAGCCCACTCTGCAGCAGAGGTGGCTGAAGATGCATTGGAGATCAGAGCCTTGGCTTCTGCTGTCAGTGGAAGCCACACTGATCCTCTGGTCCAGTATCTCAAAGAGAATAATTGTGCTAATTGCTAACATGAGTGACAAAGAGGGCCCTGATTCTGTAGATTTGCCCATGGTGATGGAATGCAAATGGTCATTGATTATTTGGAAAAACCAACAATATTTTACCAAGGGAGGAGATTATTCCATTAATACAATTTTGACTCCTGATAAAAGGTGTGGAGTTTGCCTCCTAAACAGTCTACATACTTTGAAGGGTATTGGGAACATTCAGAAATCCAAAAATGCTTGGCATGGAAAGAACAATGGGAGCTTGAGACACATCAGCCTGGGAACTGTGCAAAAGCCGGTTTAGTGCCTAGAAGCAAGCTGGTATTAGAGATAGTCGGCAATCTATCAGAGGAGTCCACCGGATTACAGAGGCTGCCACTCAGCTGAGAGAAAGGGCTTTGTATCAGAAGCCCCAGTTCTTGCCATCCATGCCTTCTTGATGGCCACCATTTCCCACAGATGTTTCCAAACAAAGCAAAAAATGTTCTTCTACATGAATCAACAGATCCTGCCAAGTCAAGAGAGCCAGGATCCTCTCAGGGGCCTGCTCAGCTGCTCAATGGAGAAGAAAATATAAAAGAGGGGAAATGGTTCTTTTGCTGGCTGCAGAATGGAGCGAGCTGAGGTGATTCTCTGATAGTCTTGGTATCTGACAGGAGGGGAGTTGTCTCTGAGCCAAACTTAGAGGAGATGTCGTTGCCCTTTTCAATGTAATTTTTTTTTGCTGAATGGAGGCACAATTATTTTGTGAATTTCTTTACAATAAGGCAATAGTTTTCAGAAGTGAAAGGACATACATCCCAGTGACAAAAAACAGTTTTGGATTCTGTTTCCTTCCACTCGCAGTGATGTCCCGTACTTTGGCATAACATTTAAGGCTCTTAGTAATCGTGCATTTCTACCCCATTTTCCTGCCTTATGCCCCAGCTACCCTTGTGGTTCCTCGACTATGTTAGGCTCTTTTTCAGTCTTCCAGGTATGAAATGTTGATGAAGTTTATGTTTTCTCTGGCATATGCACTTTCCTCTGTTAATCTTCCGTGTGTCCTCTAAGATCCAACTTGACATTCATGCATGCCCCATAGGGAAGCTGTATCTCAGAAAAGGCTTCAAAAGGAAACAAATACTGCACTCACATTTCTTCTTTCTTCTTCTTCTTCTGGAAGCCATTAATAAAGTTACCGATAGGAATAATAGAGCTGCCATTCACAGAAGAATGAGCAGTGTGTAGACCTGTCAGCACCCTTAGATTCAGCGAGATGAGAAAGGGGAGGAGTTACTAGAATTCCAACCCAGGAGAAGAGAGTCAGACATAAAAGTCCACCTTGGGGGAAGTCAGGTGCAGCTGGCCAAATGATTATTCAGGAGTTCTCTCTTCCCTTCCTCCCATCTCCTGCTGGAGCTCTCCCTTAACTGAACCCAGGCAGAAGCCAGAGGGCATGAGTGTCTTGTTGTTGTGACCCAAATGGATCAGCCCGGGGCAGAGAGCAGGGCAGGGTAGGGAAGGAAGGGGGGTGTATCAACAGGAGAAAATGAAAAATATTCAGACTGTCCACCCCTTTGCTCTGTAGAATCCATTCTTGTCCTTTGTCTATGTAAAAGTTCACATACTTCAAATAGCAAATGCAAAAATGTTATCCATTTGGTTTTCCTTACTTGGGAAATATAACCTGTGAGTCACTACTCATATTCTTTGTATAAGGTAGAAGGAAGCAGGGGGAGGGCTTAAATAATTAAGTAACGTAGCAAATAGAGTCCTTATTTCTGTAGCTACCTTTGAGGCCCAGGTCGATAATCACAGCTATTTCTTTCCCCACACCCATGTTTCCTCTACCCTCTACCAGCCCCACAGGGTAGATGGGATTCTTTACTTAATTCCTGTGTTACTGGGGATACTGAAAGCTCAATTTCTGAAAGATCAGAAGCCATCAAATGGTTTCGATTTTATTGACTTCCATTGATCAGTTTGATTGGCAAGGGAGTACTTCGGCGCATTCTAGTGAGGATCTACATTTCAAGCCTGTCCTAATTTGTACTGGGGATCAGCAATCCATTCCCCCTTGGTAACTGGAGACATGCACATGCACATGCACACTGGCCAGTAGAACGAGTTTTTAAAATTCCCTTTTATTTAATGGTATGAGAAACCCAAAATGGTCAGAGGGAAACCTCAGCTTCCAATGATCGGAACGATGACTGTCAAACCCATGAAGCCCAAGGCCACGGGGATAGAAAGCAAACTTTTTGTAAGTGAGTTGTGTGGAATAATAATCAGAGGAACCACACAGCACCATTACTGCTTTTTTGAACCCAAGCATCCTGGCTATGGGAAAGATGAAACCTAATAGAGGCTGCTGGTTCAAGGTATATTTTGCATCCTGTTAGAGCATAACTTAACCTCACAGGGTCTTTCTTCCCCTGGTTCTATCACTAAATCTTCAGCAGGCTATTGTATTATTCTATGAAACCAATTACCAGCCAAGGAGAGTAAGAACAGATTAATTCCTCAGTGTGAGCCCAGCTCTGACTCTCCCTTGTTGTAAAATATGTCCCCTGGTTGGAAGTAACATTAAATGAGATACCACAGTCTTGGATGGGATATCCTGTAACTCTATGAATAGTGAGTTTAGCACAAGCAGTTTGGGTAGGAATAACATATATGTGAGAGGCATGCCTAATCCTGTAGTGAAAAAGCGCTGCTCACTCTCTGAGCAGAGGGAGAGGGATCTCATTTAACTGTGGGCTATTTCTTCTTTTAAAGTTACTTTTTCTTAACCTTGGTGTGTAGACACACTTAAAGGAGTTCATGAACTTGGATAGGAAAAAATTATATCTCCGTTTTCACTAATACCTTACTGAAAACATTTATCTCTTTCTTCCTCTTCCTTTCTTTCTTTTTCTTTTTGGACAGAATTTCAATCTTGTTGCCCAGACTAGAGTACAGTGGTGCGATCTTTAGTCACTGTGCCTCCGCCTCCCGTGTTCAAATGATTTTCCTGCCTTAGCCTCCCAAGTAGCTGGGATTAGAAGTGCTCACCACCACACCCAGCCAATTTTTTGTATTTTTAGTAGAGGCGGGGTTTCACCGTGTTGGCCAGGCTGGTCTCTAACTCCTGACCTCAAGTAATCCACCAGGCTCCGCCTCCCAAGGTGCTGGGATTATAGGCGTGAGTCACCATGCCTGGCCATGTTTCTTTCAATTATGGATGTAGCCGACAAATGACAGTAGTACTAGTAGTATCTGGGACTTTATCAGAATAGAAATCACACAGCATTTAATAACATATTTGTTTGTAAATACCTTGAAATGTCATCTGTGCATCACTATTTTGAAAATATACCAGTTTTTAGGCACGTTGCTGGAAGAAACATGCAGTCTCTCTCTCTGTGTGTGCTTGTGCAAGGGTGCCACTAAAGATAGAGTTACTTGTTCTTACTTGGGGTAATTCAGATGCTACGTTACTTTTCAGTATTTCCTGTTTACCATTGTTGATACATTTGTGAAAGTAGGTTAGCAGTTTTCAGAGTTTGCTGAAAGTTTGAAAAATGGGATGGTTCAAATGAAAAATCTTAACTCTGTATAGGATACTTTCAAGTTTGTATTTGCCAAGTGCAAGAATCCCCACGCTACTCGAGAGGTGAGAGGAAAGACACACCACCCACGCTAGAGAACATGGGGCTGATCTGTGGCTGGGAGCAGGAGGAAGAGGCTGGTCATGGTACCTTTGCTAAATAGCGAGATCTGGTCTGGACTAGCTGATTTTTAGAAAGATTCTGGGGCCGAGTGCGGTGGCTCACGCCTGTAATCCCAGCACTTTGGGAGGCCGAGGCGGGTGGATCATGAGGTTAAGAGATCGAAACCATCCTGGTCAACATGGTGAAACCCCGTCTCTACTAAAAATACAAAAAATGATCTGGGCATGGTGGCATGTGCCTGTAATCCCAGGTACTCAGGAGGCTGAGACAGGACAATTGCCTGAACCCAGAAGGCGGAGGTTGCGGTGAGCCGAGATCGCGCCATTGCACTCCAGCCTGGGTAACAAGAGCGAAACTCCGTCTCAAAAAAAAAAAAAGATCCTGAAGTCTGTCTTTAGGAATTGGCAGCTCTGCCATTCCCACTCAGTCTAGGGTAGGATGCGAACAGACATTTCTCATTGTAGCCAGCTCCCCGCTTTTGCTCCCCGTGTGCCGCGCGGATGCTTTTAAAGAGTTCTTATTTTGTGAGTCCCTTATGGAAACTACAAAGTCCTTCAGTATTTTGGAAAACAAATCTTAGCCTGGAAATAAAAGCATCAGACTCTGCACAGATGGTCGTTCTATAATACTTGGTGATTCATCTACTTTTGATGTATAGAGAAAAGGAAAGCTCCCTACACTGGTGTCACTCATTCCCTTTCACACAGGCGTGCATTGACATCGTGGACTCTTCCAACAACAGTTCTTAAATAGGTTCAGCCAATAGCCATAAGGTCACCAAATATATGTGAAGCAGTTCTCTGAATTTTAAAAAGATCTTGTCAAGAAATGGGAGCAGAGCATGAGGAGCCTTTTCATCACACGGGGGTTCTCTAGCAAGAGGGCCTGATAGCCAGAGCTAACAAACTAAGGGCATAGTTTTGCCTCCTCTAGATAAAAAAGAAAACCCCATAGCAACCAAACCCAACCCAAATATCCAATTTAAAAAAAATGGACAAAAGACCAGAACAGACATTTCTCAAAAGAAGACATACAAATGGCCAACAGATGTATGAAAAATGCTCAACATCACGAATTATTAGGGAAATGCGAATCGAAGCCGGAATGAGATATCATCTCATTTTTAGCTAGATGGCTATTATTAAAAGACAACAGGTAACAGGTGTTGGTGAGGACGTGGAGGAAAGGAAACATTCCACACGGCTGGTGGCAATGCAAGGTAGTACATCCATGATGGAAAACTGTATGGTGTTCCTCAAAAACTTGAAAATAGAACTACTGTGTGACCTGGCAATCCCACTACTGGGTATATAGCCAAAGGAAATGAAATTAGTTTGTCAAAGAGCACTCCCGTGGTTACCGCAGCACTGTTTACAATGGTCAAAATGTGGACTCAACCTCAGTGTCCGTCAATGAATGAATGAATGGATAATGCAGCTTATATACACAATGGCATACTACTCGGCCAGAAAAAGAATGAAATCCTGTTATTTGTGACAATGCAAATGAATTTGGAGGACACTTGGCTGAGGGAAATAAGTCAGATGCACAGAAACAAATACTTCATGATCTCACCCATGTGAAACCCAAAACGGTTGATTTATAGAAGTAGAGAGTAAATAATGGTTACCAGAGGCTTGGAAAGGGAGGGGAGAGGGCATGGAGAAAGGCTGGACTGTGAGTAAAAGGCTACAGTTAGATGGGAAGACCATGTTCTGGTGTTCTCACAGTAGGATGACTGTACGTAACAATAATGTATATCTCAAAAGAACCAGAATAAAGGATTTTGAATGTTCTCATCACAAAGAAGTGATAAAGGTTTGACGTAATGGATTTGCTAATTATCTTGATTTGATCATTACACAGTATATATGTTTCAAAACATCCAATTGTACCTCATAAATAGGTACAATTATTATGTACCAATTAAAAAAAAACTTAAGGAAAATTCATTCTAGAACTTCCCTGAAAGAATTTTATCTGTGAGCTGGCTTACCTTGCAGACATTGTAAACCATATGAATAAGATAAATCTTTCTATTGAGGGGCTTGAAGTTACCTTTATGGATGCAACTGAAAAATTAAAAACTGTCTTACCTTAGATGCTGATACGGAAGAAAAAAGTAGAGGCCAATGTCCTTACGAACTTTCAGTTACTGGAGTGGTTGCTTTTCCAAGATAGAGTCAAGATACAAATTTCCCTGTCAATTTCTTTGACAAGGTAAACCAGAAAACACCTGGAAACTCTAAAAGTCTTTCAAATTTTTTCTCTATCTTAATGGCACTAAAGTTGAATTATGGATCCATAATACATTTCTCTCTGATATGAACTATATTGAAAATGTGGATGGAGCCCAAGAGGAATGGAATCTTAAGGGCAAAAAACCTGACTATTACACAGACTTACTACAATTAGGAGTTTAACCAAAACAGCCTTGGAACATTTCTTTTAAATACTTCTTGAGACAAGCCTATCTTGATCCTGTGAAATTAGCTATGGAAACTTATAATTCCACTTGCAACATGGTATCTTTGTAAACAGGGTTTTTTTTTTTTGTTTTTTTTTTTAACATTGTGATCATTGAAACAAAGAAGTCCCAGTTGGGCTGGAAGCCCTGGCTCACGCAGGTAATCCCAGAATTTTGGGAGGCCTAGGTGCGCGGATTACTTGGGCTCAAGAGCAAGCCCAAGTAATTACTTGAATTCAAGAGCAGCCTTGGCAACATGGCGGAACCCCGTCTCTACAAAAAGTACAAAAATTAGGCAGGTGGTGAGCATTTGTAGCTCCCCTACCTGGGAGGCGGAGGCATGAGAATCGCTTGAACCTGGGAGTCAGGGGTTGTAGTGAGTTGAGATTGTACCACTGTCCTCCAGCCTGGGTAACAGAGCCAGACCTTATCTCATAAATAAAGACATAAATAAATAAATAACAATTGGATGTCCAACTCGACATACGTTGCCATACAACAGTCACCCCAGAGTTTAATAGGGTGATCATTAAACTGCCACCCAGGCTTAAGTGAGTACAGTGGCACAAGCATGGCTTACTGTAGCCTCAACCTCCCAGGCTCAAGCAATCCTCCAGCCTCACCCTCCTGAGTCGCTGGGACCACAGGCACATGCCACCATACCTAGCTAATTTTTGTATTTTTTGTAGAGACAAGATCTTACTGTGTTGCCCAGGCTTAGCCTCAAACTCTGGGGGTTAAGCAATTCACTTGCCTCAGCCTCCTAGGATGCTGGGATTAAAGATGTGAGCCACCATGCCTGGCCTGAGTTTAAGGTTCTTATTTGGGCTAAATAACATTGATCTATGTCTTAGAAAATAAAATTTAATCTCAACCTCCTACAGTATATTATCTTGGTATTTAATGTACCAATAAAGAAGTACATACACTACTATCACAAACATTTAATTATATGTATGTAAATTCCAATATACATAAATATATATATATATACAAATTAAAAACTATATTTTATTTTTAGAATTTTCTTGCATGAAAATTTTGTCACCTGAGCAGTGGACATTGTACCCGATGTGTAGTGTTTTAGCCATCCTCCTCCTCCCAGCCTTTCCCACTGAGTCCCCAAAGTCCCCGAATGCCTTTGCATAATCATAGCTTAGCTCCCACTTACCAGTGAGAACATGTGGTATTTGGTTTTCCATTTCTGAGTAGAATTGTATTTTAACGCGAGTGGTTTTCTTTGTCGTCTTATGTATTTTGTTTTATATATTTAAAAATATTAATCTGAAAAGGCGTCCGTGTACTTCACTGGATTTCCAAGAAGGACCATGAGGCATCACAAGGTGACAAAACCCTTTTCTAAATGTTACACCAACCAAGGTT
Source organism: Leontopithecus rosalia (assembly GCA_028533165.1). NCBI lineage: Eukaryota > Metazoa > Chordata > Mammalia > Primates > Cebidae > Leontopithecus > Leontopithecus rosalia. The sequence continues at coordinate 5,293,654 of CM052655.1, read as the reverse complement.
GTGCCCACTTAGAGGGAGCCAACCAGAGAGTAAATATGTCGCTGATTTTCCCTTCCCTGTGGTCCCTTACTGAGTTTCCCATCCTCTGAACCCTCTGAAAGCGAGAGTTAAGGAAGAGTCTTGTCCTATTCATAGAGGTCCACCTTCAAGGGTAGACAGAAGGTAGAGAAGAAAGAATGGTGACTATGGATGAGGCCATGGAAGATGCCCCAGAAGCTTTCTCTTCTCTTCTTCCCAGTGCTGTGTTTCTCTACCATACATTTTATTCCTCTGACAGTAACTGTATTTTTAATTATTTCAGTTCAGTTTTGGTCAGTTAACATTTTTGAGCACATGTTGGAATCCATGTATGACTTCGCTTAATACTTGCAAAGTAGACATCAGCATCTCCATTTTATGAAGAAAATAAACTCTGTATATCAACCTTCTTTCTCATCAAATCATGCAGGAAAAAGGATAAAAGATTCTGTACATTCTTTTGTACAGGTACAATGAGTCTCGTACAACTGTTAGAAAAGTTTGTTTGCTATTGTTAGATGCAACAGGCTGGTGGCAACTTTATGCTTGTGCTATAGTCTATCATGAAGAATGGAAGTTTAAGTTTAAATATTTATAGTGAATGCTATAGGCCTGTAAATAACAGAAGACCTGTTTATAGAAAAAATTACCAGTCTAAGATTAGCAGTTTTTCTTCCAACTTAAAGCTCAAAGATTTCTTGTATGACTATATCCCCATGAGAGTACCTATGAAATTTATATTGACATAAAATAGTCATTGTTTAGGGATTCTTAAAAGCACTGCCTCCTCCCTAATTTAGGACCTCACAGTTACCTTTGTGTTTTGCAATAGTCTCCAAACTATAGCCCTCCTTCTCATTTCTTCCTCTCCAAAAAGAATATACCATAGAAGGGGTGGGTAGTGGAAGAGAGGTGATAGCATCCTATTGCAGATCCTTGGAGTTCAACTGACGCTTTTTGCTCAAAGAAATTCTGTCCTGCTCCTTCATGCTGAATGATCATTTTCTCCCTTTGCGGGTCAGACTCATTTTAATTGGAAAACTGACCAAGAACAATAGATTCAAATATCAGAAAAACTTCAATTCAAATGTTTATAGCTATCTCTTTCTTAGTTTCAGACTTATACATACAACTGCCTACTACATGTCACCAAATGAGTAAATGGACTGAACATCTCAAACTCAGTATGGCCAAAAGTAGCCCATCCTGTTTCCTTCCAAATGGCTTCTTAACTTCTCAACAAATTGTGCTGGAACACTTGAGCATACATAGGTAAATGAGTGAACCCATAATTAACTCAAAATAGATCACATCTAAAGTATAAACCTAAATCTCTAAAACTTCTAGAAGAAAACAGATTAAAATTCTTGAAACCTCAGATAAGGCAATGATTTTTTAGATGAGACACAAAAGGAAGGAGTTTAACAATGAGAACACATGGACACAGGGAGGGGAACATCACACTCCTGTCAGGGGGAGGGGGACAAAGGGAGGGAGAGCATTAGGACAAATACCTAATGCATGTGGAGCATAAAACCTAGATGACAGGTTGATAGATGCAGCAAGCCACCATGGCACATGTCTATCTATGTTACAAATCTGCACGTTCCATCTATCCCAAAACTTTAAAAATAAATGACACAAAAAGCATTAACTATAAGAGAAAAGTTGGATAAATTGGACTTTATCAAACTAGTGCTTCTCACTCTGAAAGGACTGTTATAAAAATACGGCAATCACAGACTGGGATAAAATATTTACAAATAATGTGTGTGATAAATGGCTTGTATTGAGAATATATAAAGATTCTCACAGTTCATTAATAACCCAATAAAAATGGGCAAATAATTTGGATAGACGCTTCACCCAAAACGTGATATTATAAGCACATAATAAGATGTTCAATATCATTATTCATTAGGAAAATGCAAATTAAAGGCACAGTAAGAAATCGTTACACACCTACTAAAATACCTAAAATGGAAAAAAAAAAACTAACAATATCAAGTGGTGGTGAAGATACAGAGTAACTGGAACTCTCCTACATTGCTACTGGGAATGCAAGATGGTACAGGCACTGTGGAAAAGGTTGGAAACATCTTAGAATGCTAAAGGTATACTTTACATACAACCTAGAAATCCTACTCCTGGGTCTTTACTCTCGAGAAATGCAAATAAACGTCCACACAAAAACTTGAATGTTCATATTAACTTTATTAGTAATAGCTCAAAACTGGAAACAACCCAAATGTCCATCAACCGGTAAATGGATAAACAACTTACAGTACCTACAATGCAGTATTACCCAGCAGTATAAAGGAACAAACTGGTGACACCAACAACAACATAGATGGATCTGGAAGTATTACGTTAACTTTTAAAAGGTCATGCAAAACACCACATACTATACAATTCTAATTATGGGACATTCTGGAAAGGCAAGACTCTAAGAGCAGAAATCAGATGAGTGGTTGCTGGCGTCTGGGGTAAGGAGAGAAGGGAGTGTCTTCATACAAAGATGCAGGAACTTTACTGGATGATGGACTATTCTAGGTCTTGACAGTGGAGGAAGTTACATGGCTATCAAACCTCATAGAACTATACATGTACATGTAAAACGGGTAAATTTACTGTATGTAAATAGTACCTCAATCAATCTCCCACCTAAAATATTCTTTTAAAGCTTAAAAAAAAGCTGCTCCTCTCCTTTTTCTACCTCAAGTACTGGTTCCACCTTCCAACCAGGTCTTCAGCCGTGATATCTGTATCATAATTATTTCCTTTATCTCCCACAATATCCCAAAGAAGCCGTTACAAAGTCAAACAAATGCTTCTTTCTCTGAAATTCCCGAGTCTCTCTTCACCTCTGCATCTGAACTCTTTCTCTTTCATCCACGCCATCCCCTCCTGCTGCCAGGGTCATTGTGACCCCTTGAGGGGCCTCTCTGATGTGGCACTGCCCTTTCCACTGTTACCGAGTGGATCTTTGGGAAGTGCACATGTTCTCAAGGCATTCTCCTGCTTAGAACTGCTCATCAGGACTCACCCATTTTTTATGTGATTAAGGCCACTGTTTCTTTATGATCTCACTCATGTGTACTTTTTCATTTCCATTACTGCCCCCTCCTACCCGATGCACTCTAATCTTCTAGTACCTCTTCAGTTCACACAAAGTATTTGCAGTTCCCAGCATGAGTTCTACAAAAGCTCTTCACTCTATTAGGAATTTTCTTACTCCACTCTTTGGTTGGTCAACCCAGTTACCTTCTAGATGCTATTCAAACATACCGTCACTCTGGAAAGGCTTTTCTGGAATTTATATTTGAGCAAGACATTCCTGTGTGGGTCCCCATGGCACCCCATGTGTGCCATAAACATAAATCTTTCCGAACAGTATATTTTAAGGCTAAGTTTACTGATGCAAGCCCCATGTCGTTTCCACTCACTTATGCCCAGAACTCAGCATGGTTCCCGTTACATAGTTGAACTGAGTGTTCAATGGGCAAATGCTCAATAGATTTGTCCGCTAGTCAGAGTTACTGAACAAACAGTGTGAAAAAACTCTCCTGAAATGGGGTAGTTAAGATGATGAGCTGGGCCTTACTTGAAGTTACAGAGTTCCCTGGCCATGGTATTTCCTGTATCACAGACTCCCAGGCACTCTCCACATCCTCCCTACCACACAGCATTGTTGTTCTGCCACACCGCCCCCAAGCCATTTCCTACCTCCAGGCGCATCGCTCTGACCTAAGTTATTTTATGGCCCGTGCTCTATAAATGATAGGGTAAAATTGTCGTGTTTGTGTAAAGTTTCTTGAAGATAATTAGAGAAACAATCTAACAAGTTCTTCTCGGAGAGAGGGAGAGGAAGGTGTTGAACAGATTGATTCTTCCCAACTATACAGCATTTTTTAATGATCTGCAGCCTGACCAATGCAGATTTTCACTTGCAGGGTAGCGTATAAAGGGGTCTGTTTTCAGCGCTTACTGCTTGTAATCAGCTCCACAATGCTGTTAGAGATTGTCTGCTCTTAGAGGAGAGAAGCAAAGCAAAGAACACGTGTCTGTAGGTCTTCAGGAAATGCTCACGAGAGTACTCTGTGAGTTAATTTTCTAGCTTTTTCTTCCAGAGTCAACTCACTTCACCCCTCTTAGGCAAAAGGCTCTGCCTCTTGAAGAAACCTGTGTGTAAGTAGGTGACTTTGATGCAAGGCAAGAACGGGGCTTCGTCCTGGGTAAAGGTTGATCGGGAAGATAAATGCTCCCTGTGTGTTCATACTTCACACCGGTGGACAGAGTGATAGTCAACCTGTTTATTTTCCGGCAAAGGGGACGTGGCCACGTGACACATGAAGAAAGAGCCTGCATTTACCTCCCAGATATTTGACCCTGTCCTTCTGAGAGTTGCCGGGCATATTTCAAGTCTAAATCCACAGGAGAGTGTTTCCAGAGCACATGACCCAGCATTTAGACAGAGATGAGGAAGCAAGCTGAACTGAGATGCATTAAGGAAACCCAATTCCATGACCTTCATCGGTGTCAGGCACAACATCCATGTCTCGTGTCATTTTGTGGTGATACGGCTTGGCTGGCATTTTTCTTCCCTCCATAGGAAAGCTCCTACATTAGGAGTTGCCGAAGGAGGCACATGATTCATCTTTTATACACCTGTTCACCCAGGTTTGAAGGTAGCTTGTCCACAACATTGTCATTTCCGTGAACCCTGGGTCCTCCCCGGCGCGTGTCTGTGGAGCCGAGGACCTGCCTGAGAGGAATGAACGGTGCCTCCCGATTGAGAAAACACTGAGCACCACTTGCTTTCCATTCGGAGGCATGATTTTTTTAAAGACAGAGTCAGTGACTGGTGAAAATGTATTTTCTTTACATAAATCTCGATCCTCTTTGTGTGTATCTGTGTTAGTGTGAGGCGTTGTGTGTGCTTGTGTGGTTGGGCAATGAGCATTTCCAGGCTGAACAAGACTGTGTTCCATTCCGGGGCCGTGGCTTTCCAAACACTTTCTTTTTATTTGGTAGCAGAAACCCATTGTCCAAATCTCCTAAGAAACTGACATATTTAACAGATAGATTGATAGGTCTTAATATCAAAATGTATTTTATAAGTTCAGTACTTACGCTGTACATTGAATCAATGAAACGGGGAAGTGTTGAGCAACACAGAAATGAGAAACTGCTGGTGACTAAAGACAATGCCATTTTTGTGAGCTTCAGCATCTACCCTTCTTTTTTCCTTCCTTCCTTCCTTCCTTCCTCCCTCCCTGCCTTCCTCCCTTCCTGCCTTCCTGCCTTCCTGTCTTCCTGCCTTCTCTCCTTCTCTTCTTCTCTCTCTTCCTCCCTCCCTCCTCTTCTCTCCCCTCCCCTCCCCCCCTTCCCTGTCCTTCCCTTTCCTTTCTGTTTTTTTGAGACAGAATTTTGCTCTGTTACCCAGTTGGAGTGCAATGATGGAATGAGAGCTCACTGCAGCCTTGACCTCTTGGGCTCGAGGGATTCTCCTGCCTTACCCTCCCAAGTAGCTGGTAGGTGTGTGCCACCATGCCTGGCTAATTTTATGATTTTTTAAAATAGAGATGAGGTCTTGCTATGTTGCTTGATCAGTCTAGAGCTCCTGAGCTCAAGCAGTCCTTGTGTCTCAGCCTCCCAAAGTGCTGGGACTACAGGCATGCCCCACTGTACCCAGCCTTTATTTATAATAAAACAAACAAACAAAAAACTTAGGTTGTAGAGTGTTAAGAAAAGCCAGATTTCCATAGGTCAGTAATTTCAAGTTGTAAGCTTTTTACAGCTTACTTTGCAGTCTCAGAATACTCTAAAATTAAAAAAATTAAAAAAAAAGGCAGGAGAAGCTTTCTTCCAAGGGCTGAATAAAAATGAAGTGACCTGGCAGCTCCAAATGGGGGTATAACACATTTACATGTCAACATGCTTTACAACCATTTGATAGAGAATTTTCTTATTAGAAAATGAAATCTGAGGGTTCTGGCTCTGTGGAAGACAAAGTAAACACAGTTACCCTGTCTCTGCAACTAAAAGGAAGGAGGAATCCTGCATAGAATGCACAAAGCAGCTATCTGAAAACTCTGAAGAGTAAATGGCAGCAGGCAGATTGGGAAGGAGACTAGAATTTGAAGTTCCCCCAAACTGGTGGGGAGGAAGTTTCCCTTTTCATCTTCCTCTTGTATTATCTAGTTTGCACTCAAAGACAGCCTCAAACCCAGAAATACACTCTTGGTGTGGAAGCAGAAACCCTAAGATAATTCCTCTATTTTTGGCTGAAAGAGCAGGGAAAGGGCTCCTTGAAACCTAAGAGAGTGGGAAAATTCTTCACCCCCAACACTCTGCCTTCTCTCATGCCCCGTCTCGAGGCAGTATTCCAGCACAGCACAGAGACAGCAGTGGAGACTGCTAGGTGCGTGAAAGTCTAACAGAGGCAAGCCTTCATTCTGACCAGAATACCCACGGTCCCAAGAGTGTGGGGTGACTCTATTCCTTTTATTCTTTCTCTGTGCTGCCATTGCTTGGCCCTGTGCTCAGACACATGGTGGTAAGTTCAAGGCAGAGCTGGGAAAATGGGGCCTCAGTTTTCTGGCTGGAAGACTGGGAAGAGAAGCCCTAGAAAGCCATAATGTGTTTCGGAGATCATGGAGAGAGGGCAGGTCAAGGGAGTGGGTCCATAAAATTGTGTGTGAATTCCTGGGTTCATTTTCAAACTGTGCACGCATGAATCTACACATTGTACCACAAGCTTTGGGAACTGAGCTACAGGGTCAGTCATCACGGAGGTCCCAGACTGGCTATTCAGGAAGACAAGCAGCATAGATCAAGGTAGCACAGCCAACATTTTGAAATATAAACTGATATTGTACCATAGCCCATAGAAGGCAGATTAGAATTTGCAGCCAGAACCTAACCTAGTTGATTGCCAGCTAAAACAAAAATCAACATTCTGTGTAGGATTTAAACAAGACCTAGGCTCTCATAACACAATATCCAAAATATCCAGGATATAATCCAAACTTACTCAGCATTTGAAGAACAAGGAAAAATTCAGCATTCAAAAGATAACCAACAGACACCAATCCTAAGAAGAGACAGATATTAGAAAGATCAAGGACTTTAAAGCAGCTATTAAAATCATGCTTTAAAAATTGTGGTCAAGCATTCTTGATATTAATAGAAAAAGTCTCAACAGAGAAATAAAAGATGTAAGAAAAAACCAAATAGAAATTGAGAATGGAAAAATATAATAGCCAAAATTAAAAAAAAATACTATCTGGCTCAATAGCAGAATAGATATGATGGAGAACAAGTCAGTGAACTTGATGATAGATCAGTAGAAGTAATAAAATTTGAACAACAGATGAAAAAAAGATTGGAAAAACAAAAAGAAATCAAAACCTCAGAAACTGTAGGACAAAAAAAAAAGGAAGAAAGAAAAATTGAGAGAGAGAGATTTGGATAATGTATCTGTGGACCAGTGAGATTCGTAAACATGAATTCAAACCGCTGGTTAAGTGTGTGGAAAATCTTTGCTTCCGTTGAGGAATTCATATGTTACTCCTTAAAGACAGTGAGAAAAACGTAGTTATCACTGAATATTTTCCTGTCATTTTGGTTGCCAGAAACCTGGGAGTTAAATCTTAGGGCCAGCTATAACTGTAAGTTTGAAAGCTTCCAGCCAGCTCACTCCTTTTTTTTTTCAACTTTTATTTTAGATTCAGGGAATACACATGCAGGTTTGCTACCTGGCTATATTGTGGGATGCTGAGGCCTGGGATATGCTTGATCCTGTCACCTGGGTACTAAACATAGTACTCAATAGTTAGTTCTTTAACCCTTGCCCCCTGTTCCCCAAGGAGTCCCCAGTGTCTTTCGGTGCCGTTTTTATGTCTCTGAGTACTCCATGTTTAGCTCCCACTCATAAGTGAGAACATGGGACATTTGGTTTCCATTCTTGCATTGATTTGCTCAGGATAACGGCCTCCAGCTGCATCCATGTTGCTGCAACAGACATGGTTTTGTTCTTTTTTATGGCTGCGTATTCGATGGTGCATATGTACCACATTTTCCTTATCTGGTCCGTTGTTGATGGGTACCTAGCTTGATTCCATATCTTTGCTACTGTGAATAGGGCTGCGATGAACACAGCCTGGGTTCATTCTGGTAGAATGATTTTGGCAGAACACAGTCTGCGTCATTTTGGTAGAATGATTTGTAGTATTTTGGATATATACCCTGTAATGGGTTTGTTCCAGCCAGCTCTTTCATTATTTATTTCTAGTACAAAAGTCAAGAAGAAAATAAAAGGCATGAGATTGGGAAAGAATAAATAAAACTGATTCTATTAGCAGATGATTGTGTTCAGAGAAAACCTTATGAAATCTGAATATTAGAACAAGTAAAGGGATTTAGCAAGGTTATATATATATTGCCTATAAGATCGGTATACAAAAATCAGTTTTATTTCTAAAAATTGATAGTAATCAACTGGAAAATAAAAATGCAAAAAAATTAGTCTAACTTACAGTAGCATCAAACACACAGGGATACTTAACAGTAAATCTAAGGAAAGATGTGCAAGAGCTCCACAGTGAACATCAGAAACATTGCAGAGAACAATTAAAGGCAATTGAAAGAGGGGAAAAGAAAAGGAGAGTTATACCATGTTAATTTTGATTTTCAAATGTAGAACTAACCTTGCATTCCTCATATGAAATTCTCTTAATCATGAAGTATTAACATTTTCATATAATTCTGGATTTGATTTTTAAATAATTAGGAATTCTTTTATGTTTATACTTTTCTTATAAAACTCATGTTTTGATATCAGAGTTATGCTAACCTCATACAATGATTTTCAATCCTTGTCTATTTCAGTTCTTCTACTCAAAAATATGTATATGGTTGGTATTACTTACGTTTTAAATTTTTGATTAAGGTAACTTGAGAAAACACCTGAGACTGAACTTTTTATTGTAGGAATAATTTACTAATTATTAATTTAATTTCTTCAGCCAAGGGCTACTCAGATTATCTGTATCTCCTTTGTCAGTTACGCAAATTTGTATCTTTTAAGAAATTGATCTGGCAGGGTGTGGTGGCTCACACCTGTAATCCCAACACTGGGAGACCAAGGCAGGAGGATCATTTGGGGCCAGAAGTTTGAGACCAGCCTGGCCAACATGGAGAAACCCCATCTATACTACAAATACCAAAAAAGCCAGTTGTGGTGGCAGGTACCTGTAATCCCAGCTACTGGGAAGGCTGAGGTAGGAAAATTTTTTGAACCTGGGAAGTGGAGGCTGCGGTGAGCTGACACTGTGCCACTGTACTGCAGCCCGCGTGACAGAGCGCGACTCTGTCTCAAAAACAAACACACAAAAAACAAAGAAATTGATCTATGTCTTTTGATTTAGCAATTAAATGAAATTATCACTTCTTTAGCATAAAGTTTTTCATAATATTTCTTTCTTTCTTTTTTTGTGTGTGGTTTCTCCAGTGATAACCTCTTTTTTATTCCTGATGCTGGTAACCTATGCTTTGCTCTTTTATTTTTGATCTATCTAGTTAAAAGGGTTATAACATTTTAAATATTTTTACAGATCTAATATGTGTTTATATTTGTTTGCTTTCTTGTTTGTTTATTTTCTATTTAATTGGCTTCTACTCTTTTCTTTGCTTCCATCATTTTACTTACGTTGGTTTCAAATAAATGTTTTTTGCTTAGTTAGTTAAGGAGAAAGTTCATATCACTGGTTTTATGTATTTTTTCCCTCCAGATAGAAGCATTTAGAGCAACGAATTTACCTGTCAGCAGTGCTTAATCTGTATCCCACAGGTTTTCAATTCGTGTGTTTTAATTATCACTTTAAGACATTTTCTCATTTTCTTCATGAGCTTTTCTTTGACTCATGGGTTATTTAGAAGTGTTTGACTTAATTTCCAAGTATGTGATGATTCCTCATATATCTTATTACCGTTATCTAGTTCAAGTTCATTGTGGTCGGAGACCGTTCCTGTATGAGTCCAGTCCTCTTAAATTCATTGAGCCATTTCTAAGCATACAGTCTATTTCAGTGGATTCTTTACACATTGACTTGTGAAGAATGTGTATTCTGCTGTCAGTTCTATAAATATTACTTAGGCTAAGTTACTTCATTTTGCTCAAATTTTTATTCTTACTGATTTTTATCTACTTGTTTTGTTGATGACTGAGAGGGCCATGTTAAAACCTGTCACCATGACTTTCAGTGGGTGTATTTTTACCTTTCAGTTCTGTCAGTTTATGCTTCAGGTATCTTGAAGTTGTGTATATTTTGGATTGTAATGTCTTCTCCCTGAATTGATCCCTTTATCATTAGGAAAGGTCTATTTTTATCTCTGGTCCTTGTTTTGAGGACTACTTCGTTATCTACAAAGCCACTTATGAATGGTTCTTGCATGGTGTGGTATTTTCCATCTTTTAATACATACAGTTTGATCGTGATTTTTCATCTAATCTGACATTCTCTGATTGTTATTAACATGACTAGCTTTAAGTCTACTATTTTGCTATTTTTTTTTCCTATTCTTCCCATACGTTTTCCTTTTGTTATTCTCTTCTGCCTACTCTTGGATTACATGACTGTGTCTGAGCACTCCATTTTACTTCCTCTATTGGCCTTATTTTTTTTTTAACTTTTTTACATGGTTGCTCTAGGGATTACAAGATTTCTTAAACTATTGCAGTGGACCCTGACTTAGTATTATACTATTTCACTTAAAATGTAGTAAGTTTGCAATAGTATACTCCCACTTACCCCATCCCATTCTTTGTGCAATTACGGTTAATTTAATCTCTGTATTAAAATTCATAATGGATTATTTTTTAACAATTATATTTTAAACAAATTGAGAAATTAAAAGGTATGTATTTTACCTACATAGAGACAGTGTTTTACTTTGCATATCTTTATGTAGATCCTCATTTCCATCCAGTATGGTTTTCCATTAGCCCGAAGATTTCCTTTAATTGCAGTGTGGGTCAGCTGCTGATAAATTCTCTCACGTACTTTCACTTTTATTTTTAAAATATACTTTTCTGAATATAGCATTCTAGGTTGACAGGTAGTTGTATTTCATTTATTTGTAAAAGCTTTAATTTTTCTGGGTACATAGTGGTAGTTCTATTTTAGCATTTTAAAGGTATTATTCAGTTGTCTTCTGATCTGCACTATTTCTGATGGGAAGTGAAGGAACATTTCTATCCTTGTTCCCTGTAGGCAATGTGTGCTTTTCGTTGGCTGCTTTTAGGATTGTCTTTTTATATTTGCTATTTACCTATTTGGCTGTGATATAGATAAATGTGGTTTTCTTTGTACTTTTACTATTCAGGTTTGTTGAACTACTTGTATGGGTTGATTTATATTAAATTTAGGTGAAAAATAAAAGTTATTTATTTGAAGAAAAATATTTTGCAAACATTGTTTTCTACTCTCATTTTTCTCTTCTACTTCTGGGAGTCAATTTTTATGTATATTGACCTGATATTTTTCCACATGCCACTGAGACTCTGTTCATTTCTTTTTCAACCTTTTTATGTTTTGGTTATGATGCTTTCTGTTTCCCCTGAAAGTGATCTTGAAGGGCCACTTCATTTTGCAGTGTTTATTTATAAACGAATCCAGTGAATTTTTTGTTCAGTTATACTTTTCAGTTTTAAGATTTCTAGAGTTTTTTACAGTTTCCATTTATTTACCGAGATTCCTGTGTGTTCACTCATTATGTGCACATTTTCTTCTTTTCTTTTTTTTTTTTTGAGACAGAGTTTCACTTTCATTGCCCAGGCTGGAGTGCAGTGGCACGATCTCAGCTCACTGGTTTCAAGCTCACCTCCGCCTCCTGGGTTTGAGCAGTTGTCCTGCCTCAGCCTCCCCAGTAGCTGGGATTACAGGCACCCACCACCCGGCCCAGCTAATTTTTGTATGTTTGGTAGAAACAGGGTTTCATCATGTTGGCCAGGCTGTTCTCAAACTCCTGAACTCAGGTGATCTGCCCACCTTGACCTCCCAAAATGCTGGGATTACATGCGTGAACCACTGTGCCCAGCCTTCCGCTTGTTATTAGTTACATTTTTTCTGCTTCTTTATACATCTTTTTTTTATTATTATGTACTAGACATTGTTGAGAGATTAGGTTTTATTGTCTTTTGCTCTCCTTTTTTTTTTTTTTGAGGCAGGTCTCCTCTTCTGTTGCCCAGGCTAGAGTGCAGTGGCACCATCCAGCTCACTGCAACCTCTGCCTCCCTGGCTCAAGCGACCCTACTGCCTCGGTCTCCAAGTAGTTGGGACTACAGGCATGTGCCGTCATGCCTGGCTAGTTTTTGTATTTTTCGTAGAGACAGGGTTTTGCCATGTTCCCAGGCTGGTCTGGAAATCCTTGACTCAAGCAATCTACCCACCTCAGCCTCCCATAGTACTGGGATTGTAGCACATGCCACCACACCTGGCGTCATTGTCTTTCTCTAAAGAGTTTTCTTTTGTTTTGTTTTGACAGGCAGTGAATTCATGGTTGTATTGGTTTGATACTTGTTAAGCTTGGGAAATAAGATTTGTTAGGGTGACTCTAGACTGAGCTCTTATTCTGGACTAGAGTCCCAGTTGAATTGACTGGGAGTGTACAGCAAGATCTCTAAAGTCTCTGCAAAATTTCTCTGTTTTATAGCACTCTGAGATTTCTGTAATCCTCATTTGTGTTATATTCCCCGAACATGTGTATCTTAGTATGCGCTCTGAGCATATTCAACTTAGTATTCTACCAAAAAACTAAAGAGATCCCTACATGAATTTCTGGAATTCCTTCTCTCTGTGGCTTCCTCATGCATGATACCCTGTCCCACAAATCAACCTACCTCATTAGCCCTGAATTCCTATCTGTACCTCTTCAGCTCATTGAGACCTCAGAGTTCTGCTTGGGCACCATCTACCTACTTTCTGATCCAGAAAGTAACAGAGCAGAAAGGTGGGGTGGCTTTGACTATCACCTCATGTATTTTTCTTCTCTGAGGGATGACAGTCCTGTGGTGGGTCTTCTCAGAGGGATGACAGTCTTATGCTTCTTGGGGATAACAGTCTTCTACTATACTGTGTTGTTCAATCATCACGAAGAACTTATTTATTAGGTTGGTGGAAAAACAGTGGCAGTTTTTGCCATTACTTTAATGGCCAAACCCGCCATTGCTTTGTGCCAATGTAATATGTATTTTGCCAGTTTGAGAGTCGTTTACAGCAGAAGGACTAGTCTGGTACCAAGTACTTCATCATGAATAAAAACAAAAGTCTCACTTATTTTTTAATTGAGTGTAATCTATTATTTAAAGTGGAGTTAACTCAGTCCATCTACTGTTTTCCCTTACCCTCTTTAAAATAAGTCAAAAGCCTTTGTGAGCATCCGAAATATCAAAGGCTAAGATCATGAACTACATGTAATTAAAAGTATTTCACTAATAAATTCTATGAAGGTATAAGTTGGTATTGAAGTTTGACTCATGAATTTGGCATGATAATTTCTAAAACTCTATAAAGGAAGAATTTAGAAAAGGCAAGATAACAGCTCTATTTAGATCTAATATTGGAAGTTATTTTTTTCCATTCGGAAGCATTGATTTCTTCCCTTCATGGGTTTTTCTGGGATTCACTGATTGACACGGCTGCCTTAGGATGGCAAGTCCATTGCATCTCATTTTTTATCATCTCCAAAGATCTCGATTCAGGCCGCAGAGTCACTGAGTGATTGCAGTGCCGTCTTGAGCACTGTAATGGCTTGTTTTGTTCTAAAACTTAACCACTCTGGGTACAGTGAAGGAGAGGAGTTTATTATTTTGTAGATCCTGTTTTAAATGGCTGATTTCATGACCATTCATTCAGATTTCTACAATTTGTGACTTACGGTTCCTAGGAAAGTGCTAGCAGAAGTCAGACTTTCTTAGGAAGCTTTTCTTTGTAGCAGAAACAAAGAGTTTTAAGGATGCAGAGGACTCCTCTACCCCATTTTCCCAGGGCGACCCAGGGATGCAGAGGGACTCAGGGTTCCATATGTCACAGAATGTGGCTCTGAAGAGTGAAGCACATTGTTTGGCTTCTCATTAGTGCACTAACTGAGTGTAGCAAGAGCTGAGCTTGATGTTCTGAGTTCAGATTACAGAAACAGGAAAGATTGTATGTTTCCCCACTTTTACTCTCTTTTTCTACTTTATCCAAAGATTCATATCCTTTGTCCAGGGCTGAGGACAATTTCCTCAGTTTCTTACTCCTCTCTCATTTAAGATGGTATTTCTTAGGCCCAATATACAGAGTGCTTCATGCAATCTCAGTTTTTTACTCTGGTAGAAAGAGCTTGGAAGAAATATGGGTATGTGGACACTGTAGGAATTGAGTTATATTTTAATGAAGTATTTAAAAAGTATATTTTCATATAATGTTAAATATTAGTAGTAATAAAGTAATTAAAAAGTATATTTTAATAAAGTATTAAAATATTTCTTAAAATCATTGACTTTGTCATAGTTGGTTAGGTTTGCTGTTTTTTTTTCCCTGTACTTCTTGAGAGTAATAAAATCATATTTGTTTAGATAATAGTTGCCAATCTAGACTTTCTCCCTAGTTAATCTAATTGAATTAATGACATTTTCCTGTATTTTAATTTTGGGACTCAAAATGGGCATTTTTCTATTTGTCAGTTTTTAATGCTGTTTAGATCTGTTCAATAGTTTAGCAAATAAATCATATTATTCATTTAACTTTAAAATGCTCTTAGATGATTTTTAGACTATTGATGCCATATGTTTATTTGCTGTAAAATTTAATGTTTTTTAATACCATGCATGGGTAACTCACAAATATGAGTAGCTCAGGCCTTCATTTGTCTTTCAGTGCCTTTAACTTGCTCTTCTGGGACACACACTTCAGAGTAGCTTGTTTGGAAAACTGTGGAGTGGGTGGATTAAAGAATTCCTCGAATTCTCCACACTTAGAAGTATATGGTCTGTGAGACCCACTTACCCAGTGGAGATCTTAGAGGCCCTGAGATCACAGGTGAGTTGAGATTTCTCTGAATCCCCCTGTATTCATACATTTCCCCCTCTTTTTACTGTGAAGACTTGTTAGGACACTTGCCTTAGACAAAATTAGCTAGAATTTTTTTTAAAAACTCCCGAACTGGAATTGATAGATAACAATCTTTAACTTCCTACATGCAAAGAAAGAGAGAAGATACTTTAATAATAAAACAATAATTACATTTAGAAAAAATCAGAATTTACAAAGGACTTTGTAATGAAAGGCTCACAGCAACCCCGGGAGTGAAGGAACATTGTTAGCATCATTATTACCATCACCACTACACGGAGGAAGGAATGGAGCGTTCGGCCCTATAATACAAGGATGTTTAGGGATGGGAACATGAGAATAGCTTGAAAAGAGTAGAAAGATGCTGTAATTCTGAAATTCAAATTTTGTTTTAGGTTGGACTGTATAACTAGAAGGAATCTGTGCAGTCTGGCTCCTAAGTCACACGCTGAGACAGAGACCTGGGAAGCCAGATATTTACCAGTCGCTGAGAGGCTGCCTGGTGTCAGAGCTGGGGCAGGGTTGCTTGGGTAGCAGGTCACCTCCTAGGACAGAGCTGACTCTCTGTGTTCTCAAAAAACTGCATCCTCTGAACTGTCTCAGGGCTTCTATCCAGACCGGATATGGTAAGAAGGTCTGGCTTGTTGAGGGCATTGTCAGGGCAGGTCGCTACTTAGGTGTGGCATGCCCTGCTCTGAAGTCACCTTTGCTTTAAGTCATTGAGTATCTCCGGAGCCTCATTAAAATGCAACCCTATGACATGTGAGGGAAACGCAGGTAGGCAGCAGGCTCTCTGGCCTCACTAGCACAAATTAGTTCAGTGGCTTGTTGTCACCTTGCAGTCTGACTTCCAAAGTGGGAGCTAACTGGGCTGGAACATTTGGACTGGGAAATAATGAAAATGAAAGGCTTTAGTACACAGGGGTAGTAAGGGTGTACCTAAGTGGGGCGCTATGATGGGCAGTCCTGGACACTGGGCAACTGGGTGTGCCAGGTTGGGGGGACACCAGGCTTCACTTATTTATGCACAGGACCACTTCTATCCATATGTTTCAACGGGACTTCAGGCATTGTTTGATCATTCATTCATATGGTTATCAAACATCGGGGATTACTTTTTTCCAAATAATTTTGCTGAACCTATTATAGGTAGAGGCGACTAATTAATTAACCCATAATGCATTATTGAGAACCAAATATAAACAAGGCACAGTGCTAGACACCAAAAGAACACAAAGATGACAGTGGCATCTTCTTTGCCCTCAAAGAGTCCATGGTCTAGTTCATAAATAAGTAAAATGAAATAAAAGGGGAGTGGGTAGAGTAGATGCTCGTGGAAATATACAGGAAAAAAAGTGTTATAAAATCCAGAGAAGCTTTGAGTAGCTAGGGGGAATTAAAGAAGGATTCATAGAGAAGAAGCTATTGAACTGGTCCTTAATGTTTGAGAAGATTATCAGTCCCAAATTTGAATCCTCAGGCCATACCTCTCCCCTGAAGCCAGACTCATATGTCCAACATCCTTATGCAGACACTGAATAGATATTTTATATCCTGCAGATCTGTATTACCACCCCGAACTGGTTTGTTCCCCAGTCTTGCTAATTTCAGCTGAGGGAACCCCATTCTTCCAGCCGGTCAGGATTTTCCTCTTCTCCTAAATCACCCCTTTCATTGTTTTGCCAGAGCCACACTTTATGCATTCAGTAGATTCTTGCTGTGAGACTTAGGTTTCTGATGTGTTTGTGAAACTGATAAATAGCTAATAGGGACTCAACAGTATTTAAATAAAAGATCTGATGGAAGACAATATTTTACACTTGTAAGATAGTATACCCAGAGTCTCTTATTTGTGGCCAGGACTGCAGACATCCCTGTATTGTATAGATTCATACATTCATAAGATTTGTGTCACACTTTACCATTTGACCGCGTGTGCTCTCACTGTATACTTCCATTTCTTTGACAGCAGGAATGTTGCCACAGGTGTCTTTATTTTGCTCATTCCCTGCATGAGGAAGCAGAAGGAGGATGAGTGGCTTACCTGTGACCTCACAGCTGGTATAAGGAAGAGCCCATACTCGACATCCTGGCCCCAAAGCCTATTGGGCAGCTTGGGCCTCTAGACAATTGGTGATTCAGTTTGATTGTGAAAGAGGGAACAGCAGTGGATCATGCTGAAAAGGAAGTGAGATTCCGTTGTGGTAGGCTTGGAATGCCACTCAAAAGTTTAATTACTTGTTTTGTTTTGTTTTCTTTCGTTTTGAGATGGAGTCTCACTCTGTCACCCAATCTGGACTACAGTGTTGTGATCTTGGCTCACTGCAATGTCTACCTCCCAGGTTCAAGTGATTCTCCTGCCTCATTCTCCCAAATAGCTAGGACTACAGGTGTGTGCCACCATGCCTGGCTAATTTTGTATTTTTAGTATACACAGGGTTTCACCATGTTGGCCAGGCTGGTCTCAAAAGTTAGATCTTGATCTTCTCAAACCAGGGTCTCCCAACTAAGACCTAATCCTTTCAGGGGGTGTGCTAGGCAGTCTGCTAGGGCACAGTGAAATATAAAGACTTCTGTTTGGATTTGGAAACCTCCTTTTCCTAAATATATTTTTGTTAATGTTTTATAGTGTGTTAATATCTTTGCAGAGTGAGACATGATATATATACACACAGACATATATTCACGCACACACATATCTCAAAATGGTTTTTATTGATAAAAGTGCAATGATGCTTTTTGAGCAAGGCAGTATGATGAGGACAGCAAACGTTTAGGGAAATCAATTTTGTGTACCATAGCTGGGGACATGAAGAGAGCCCCTGTACACAAGGGATTGTGAACATCCCAGCCAGTCTGTTTTGTATGTGGGAGCCAAAGTTAGAGCATATGAGTGAAAATACCCTACAAATATAAAATAAACAGGAAAACATACTAAAAGATGCAAACAGAATTCATATTTAAAACTTCTCAACAGCTGATGCTAGGTACTTGGAAATCAAGGACTCCATTAAAGGGTAAGAGGAGAAGCCTAAACAGTACGATGAAGAATTTAGAACAGATGCTGAGGAAACGCTTTTCAGATCTGGCTGAGAAGATTTTGAATTGTTTATTTATTTGGCATTCCTACTGTCTACTCTAGAATCGTTAAAGCCATAAATGTGGAAAAATAAAAACGCTTTAGAAAGTGGGGCTGTGCTTTGAAACACTAGACTGAATTTTTAAGGCATCTTTACCTTTTTATACAGGATAGCATTTATCATTCTGTGGTCCAGCACTGATCAAACATTAGCAGAAAGGCTTGGGGAGGGGGGGAAGGAAATGGCCGTGTCAAGGGACTGACTACCCCAGCATTAATAAGTAGGAAGCTCCATTTGTTCTCATCCTCCTCAGACTTCAACATTTTTATGCCCAGAACTGAAGACGACATTTTCTTGTTTTTTCAAACTGAGCTGAATCTGTGTTTCAGGAACTCTGGTTTTATAAGCTTTTATTTTACAAGGAACAAAGTGGCAAACTTTTTAGTTTAGTTAAAATTCCTGTAACTTAAGAACCAGTTAAAAAGGATCTTGGTGCAGAACAGTCTGTTTGCCAGAGTGAGGACTCCGCTGGCGTGACAACTATTTTTAGGGAGAACGCTGGCAGGCAGCATTCTAATGAAAGGGACAACAGAAGTTCTCTAAATGCCTTCCCTCTTTATCCAACCTAGACTGGTGAGAGGCCTGGTTTTACAATCACATTTTCCTTAGTTCAAAGATTTCGTGTATCTGTGCATATTTCATATGGTTAAAAAACTGCTAAGTTCCATGGAGGGGTAAAAATAACTGTTTCAAAATCCACAGCTTAATAATCATTGTTGGTTGGTCAGGATTGATCAGTTCTTGGATCCAGGGAAGTTGGATTGAGAGACATCAAATATTAAGTAGGAGTGTAATTAAAGAGAGCATTGAGTAAACCTGTGTCACTGTGAATAAGTGGGATTCAGACTTCTTCTGGAGGAAATAACTTACTGTTATGAATGTCTTTGTTGAAGGCAAGAGGGTTTTTTTTGTTTGTTTTTAACAAAGGATTCTACTTGAATGACAGAAATGTAAACAGGACATTCCTCACTGCTGCCTCTAGCTTTGAGTTTCTTGTGGTTCAGCTTCTTGTAAGAATTCTGCCAAAGGGCTGGTTTTACAATCACATTTTCCCTAGTTCAAAGATTTCATGTGGGAAAGGGCAGGAGGAGCCCTGAGCTGGGTGAAGGTCAGGAGGCTGGGGTCTGGCTAATCACTGTCAAGAACTGATTCTTCAATGTGACTTGAGCAAAAGCTTCTGTTCTTGGGTCTCAATTTCTTCTCCTGTTACCTGGAGTGGTGTTTCGCGAGGCTCCCTCTAGTTCTAAGCATGTGACTCTGTATCTATAATTTTCTAGGTTTCTCCTCTTTTCTTTTCTTTTTTTTTTTGAGACGGAGTTTCGCTCTTGTTACCCAGGCTGGAGTGCAATGGCGCGATCTCGGCTCACCGCAACCTCCGCCTCCTGGGTTCAGGCGATTCTCCTGCCTCAGCCTCCTGAGTAGCTGGGATTACAGAGTTTTTCCTCTTTTCAATCGACAACATGAGAGTAACTTTTCTTTCATCTGGCCACAGAGCCCTGCTCTGGCCGAGTCCTGTGCTCTACCTATTAAACTTTGCTATCCACTCTCCACTACATGTTGATTTCGCTTGTTTAAACATAAGATGGGTCAATTAGTAGGATTAGAAGTGTTTAAGAGAGATAGCCATGTGTAGCTGAGGCTGATGCCTGGGCTGTGAAACGCAGTGTGGCGACTCGTAGAACAGGCACTGGAGAGAGGGCCACTTACTCTGCCTGGGGCGGGTATGGTTGAATGTCTTTTTTTTCCCCCTCATATTATTATTTATTTATTTAACTGCATTTTAGGTTTGGGGGTACATGTGAAGAGCATGCAAGATAGTTGCATAGGTACACACGTGGCAGTGTGGTTTGCTGCCTTCCTCCCCTTCACCTATATCTGGCATTTCTCCCCCTGCTATCTCTCCTCAACTCCCCACCGGCTGCTGTGCTTCCATGTCGGCTGAGAGGCAGTATGGATGAGAACCCAGCCTGCCTGAGTTCTGTTCTTGGCTCTGCCGCTCACTGGCTATGTGATTTAGGGCAAGTTTCTTCGTTTCTTTGTAACTCAGTTTTCTCACTTGCAAAACAGGGATAAGGTTAGCCATTGCTTTATAGGATTGTTGTAAGGATTAAGTGAATGAATGTATGTATATATAGAACAGAGCCAGGCACTTAGTAAATAGTCCTTGAATGTAAGAATTTTTTTTTTTTGAGACAGAGTCTCACTCTGATTCCCAGGCTGGAGCACAGTGGTGTGATCTCACCTCACTGCAGCCTCTGCCTCCAGGTTCAAGCGATTCTCCTGTCTCAGCCTCCTGAGTAGCTGGGATTACAGGCATCTGTCACCATATCCAGCTAATTTTTCTCCTTGTGGTGGAGACAGAGTTTCCTTATGTTGGCCAGGTCTCGAACTCCTGGGCCCAAGCCATCCCCCTTCCTCAGCCTTCCTACATGCTGGGATTACGGGCATGAGCCGCTGTGCTGCCAGAATGTTAGGAATGATGTGATTGTGTGATTAATGCCTGGCTTTTCCATCAGTGTGTCAGCCCCAAGAAAACAGGGTGCATCATAGCTCCTAGTGCTTATCAAAGTTTGTTGTATGGTAAGTACTTAATAAGTAATTGCCAAGTCAATGAATTTGCTATTTGGGATCTCCTATTGGACATTAGCCAGTATTCCCCTTTTTCCATGACAATACACCCCGTTCACTGACCTCACAAGGCTGCCTCTTCCTACACTCTTCGGTGAAACGAGCACAATCAAACGTACTGATAATTCTGATACACTTAGCAAATGTCTCATACCACTATATTCTTAGGTCCTTGCAAACGATGGGCGTCTTTGTCTTATCAGCCTGTAGGCTCTGGCCTGCTAATAAGGACAAAAGGAGAAGCTAGAAATAAATGAGTAAAAAGACCTGCTGTTCCCACAGCTCAACTTTCTCAAGGCTCTGCTGATGGGAAGGCAGATGATGTCCTTGAGCGACTCCGCAACCTAGATAAGGCTAAGACAAAGGGATTGTCCCTGCTTTGACAAATAGGACTGACCTTCCAGTCCTGGTAAAACATTCGGGTTTCAACGAAGTCTGTATCAGGTGGGAGATGATATATGGCTGGAAATCTGTAAATCCACAGGCAGGTGTTAACTGGCTGCCTGGTTATGCAATTAACCCACAATTGTCAGGCACATCCAAGAAAGAAGGGAAGTTGTATTTGCCATCTTAACTGGCTTTTTAGTTAAGTGGCTGTATAAAGAAACACTCTGAAAAAGAGGCCGGGTGCGGTGGCTCAAGCCTGTAATCCCAGCACTTTGGGAGGCTGAGGCGGGTGGATCACGAGGTCTAGAGATCAAGACCATCTCAACATGGTGAAACCCCGTCTCTACTAAAAATACAAAAAATTAGCTGGGCACGGTGGCACGTGCCTGTAATCCCAGCTACTCGGGAGGCTGAGGCAGGAGAATTGCCTGAACCCAGGAGGCGGAGGTTGCGGTGAGCCGAGATCGCGCCATTGCACTCCAGCCTGGGTAACAAGAGCGAAACTCCGTCTCAAAAAAAAAAAAAAAGAAAGAAATGCTCTGAAAAAGAAAGATTCATTAGTCGTAGATTCTAAGAGTCTCAGTCCGAATGAAAGCTCTGCAATTTAGCCTCAAACAACGCTTGTCTAAACATAAGATGAGTCCATTAGTCGAATTGGAGGGATATCAAGTTTTCTTTGTATCTTTTCATTGGTGCTACCCCCAGCAGTCAAGGAGTTAACTGCAGAAACATCTTTACTCTATCAGGCCAGAACTGAAGTGGCAACCGAGGAATGAGGATTTCACATTTAATTTGAGTCAAAGTAAGAAAAGACATCCTATATGATTTGGTTCTCTGTCCCCAGTTTTAGATGGGAGCTTGCCTTGCCTTTCATTATCTCTTTGTCTGAACCAGCGAGTCAGTTTGTTTCCCCTTCCCCTTCTCTGTTCTTTTCCAAATTCGCTGTTGAGTGTCACTGTGTCTTCAGATACTCGAAGTTTTGAACTACTAATTGAAATTTTGATTCAATCTGTTAAAGTGAAGACCTGGGAGGGCTTGATAATTATCTTCAAATAGTTGAAGGTCTGTCATGGGAAAGATAAAAACGTTTTTCTGTAAGGGTGGAGAACAAGGGACAGATGCTGCAGAGGGAGTTTTTAATTCATTATAAAGATGGATTGTTTATCAATCAAGGATGAGGAAAAAATGAAATGGTTTATCCTAAGAGATCTTCAGTTTCCCATGGAAGTCCAATCCCTGGATTTGCTAAGAACTGCAGATTGGGTAGCCATGAATGATGCTCTCCCATCCAGTATCTGCCCCTCCTCTCTTTCCAGTCTCTTGGAGGAATGATATTTGTGACTCCCTTATGGTCTGGCGGGGCCATGTGACCCAGAAGTTCTGGCTGTTAGGTCTAGCCCATATTCAATTGCCTTTGTGAGACTTCAGGAGTTCTCCTCCCCGGCCATTGACATTAACGAAACACAGGCATAGGTGGAGCCTCTATTAGCCAGGGCTGGGGGGATAACAGTGAGCAGAGACCCTTGCCACTCTGCTACGGACCCATGGCAAGAGAGAGAAATGAGCTTTGTTGTTTGAAGTTACCACAGCATAACCTAACTCAACCTGAACGTGGATTTTGTTCAGTTTTTCTTGGGCAGTTTTAAGTTCAGCAAGGCAGACCCCTCTCCAGTCTCAGGGTTTTAATTGTGATTGGTCACAGCCAGTCAGGGCACTTTTATTCCCCTTTTCCAGAGAATAAGATGCTCAATCAAGGCTGGCCATGTGTCCCAGCTCTGGCTGATGAGATTTAAGGGTGGTCTTTGGGTAGGGAGGCCTTTGAAAGAGATTTTCCTTCCTGACAAATGAGGGAAAAGAGTGAGGAGAATTATTTTTTCCTACTTTTGATTATTTTTTCCTACTTTGAGATAATGATACCTGAAGGGAGAAAGACATATAGTCTATTTCACATGGAGTGGCATGCTTGAGGAACACCAATTGAATTATATGAACTGAAGTTTCTGCTTTCTAAGTCCATATCTAGCCAATTCCACTTGGATGTAGAAATAAGCACAGGTTCCTCAAACTTGTGTTCAAAACCTGTTCCTCTGGTTAGGGTCCCTGTCTCAGCTCAAGGAACCATAGACCTCCCTGTTGCCAGATCAGAGAAGCCTGGGATTGCACGTTCACTCATAGCTCTTCCTTGCCCAGTCTCTACTACCCCCATCTGCCCAGTCCTCTCCTCCTGCATTGCCTCTAACTTAGCTCAAGCCTTCAGCACCTCTTCACATCACTATTTACCGAGCTAGCGGACCTCAAAGCTAGCTTGCCTCCAACTTAGATCCATATCATGGCCAGAAGGACTTTCTAAAACAAATTGATCATATCTGTTTAAAATGTCTTCTTAATGTTCCTCGGGTAAAGCTCCCAATTCTTGGCCGAGTTTATAGGACTTTTCCTGGTTTAGCACTGGCCACATCTTCAGTCTTGGTTTTGGCCACTCCCACTGTCCTCGCCCTCTTTGCTGCATTTTTTTTTTTTTAATTTTGAGATGGAGTCTTGTTCTGTTGCCAAGACTGGAGTATGGTGGCGTGATCTTGGCTCACTGCAACCTCTGCCTCCCAGGTTCAAGTGATTCTCCTGCCTCAGCCTCCTGAATAGCTGGGATCGCAGGTGTCCACCACCATGCCAAGCTAATTTTTGTATTTTTAGCAGAGATGGGGTTTCACCATGTCGGCCAGGCTGGTCTCGAACTCCTGGCCTCAGGTGATCCACCTGCCTCGGCCTCCCAAAGTGTTGGGATTACAGGCGTGAGCCGCTGCTCCCGGCCTTTGCTGCATTGTTAACTGCGTCATCCACAGGCCACAGAACGCTGCATGCTCTCTTCCTTCCCTGCCCCATGCACATGCCAGCCTGCTTTCTTGGAACAATCCTCCCTTCTTTCCCCTCTCCCTTGCCTAGCTGATTCCTCGTTCTCTTTAACATATGAGTTCCTGTCCTCTCATGGGAGCCTTCCCTCACTTCCCCAGTGCTGGCTGGGCTGATCTTTTGTGCAAGGACCATATTCTGTTTCTACCACCCCCTGAGCATTTTTCACCACTGTTAATTTCCTACCAATCCTCTGTGTCTTCTAGCAGACTTGAGCCCCTTGAGGGTGCCATCTTTAGAAAAGTGCCTGGCACATCTAAGACCCTCCGTGAAGCATTGTGTGTGCCATCATTATGCAGCATGCCTCTTTGCTAGACAGAAGTAGTCCACGCATGCAGGTTTCCAGAACACTGCTGTGGGGACGAGCCAGTGGTTGATGGCAGGAGACAGGGATGATGGTAAGAGTAGACAACTTGGGCTAGATAAGGCTCTGGGGCTGGAAGTGTAAACCAGGCAAGCAGCCTGTGCATTGAGGAGCCAGAAGTCAGAACAAGAGCAGGAATAGAAGCTCAAGAGGCATGATCTGGGCCTGGGAAGTCATCCAGCTGGAAAGATTCTGGGCAAAGGCCCCTAAGAAGAGAGAACACCCAGCTTGAGGTGACAAAGGCCCCAAACAAGGACTGTCTCTGAGCATAGAGCCACAGGAAGCTTGCTTTCTTTAAGACAGAGGGAACTTAACTGACTTGAGAGAGATGCAGGGTGGAGCAAAAACAGAAACCTGTGTTAAATTAGAGAAAGCTGGCTTTGTAACCACACATGCTGCTGGGAATCTCCTGTCTGTATTGAATGTGTACCCCAGGACTCTTCACTTTGCAGTAGATGAGACTTTGTGTTCTAAGCAGGCAGACAGTGGGAGGCAGAGCTTGTCTCATGATGCAGGAGGAGCAGAGCTGTGGTCCCAGGCTTGGCCATGCTTGGAGAGGAGCTGCATTAAAATCATCAGCGAACACAGGATGCCCTGGTGTGAGGATGTCCCTGACTTCTCTCACAGATGAACAAAGGTCGTTCAAGTTGGTAATGGATCCGTGGAGATCCACAGGTCTGAGAGAAGAGTTACTGAAGCAGGAGAATCAAAACTGGGCTTTGTTGTAGAAATTTGTTAAGTTGTAAACCAAAAAACAAGAAAGCATACTTTGTCCTGGGGAAGGGACTCTAAAATCTCACCTGGGAACTTCATGGGAACATCTAGCTGTCCTTAGATCTTACTGAGAATCCCTACGTGATAGTGCAGGCTCATTTGCTGGTCTTTTCTAAGGATTAAAAGCGTCTGAAGAATCCATGTCTTTTTGCTGAATTCAGGCAGCTGACACCCAGTGATAAGTTAGAGTCTCCTAAGAACTCTGAGGACAACAGAGAAACCCATCGCTTGGGTCCTCATTGTTTCGGTGGGGCAATGGTGGCTCTCTTCTATGACCAGGCCTTCCTCCTCTCCCTTCCAAATGCTGATCTCACCAGGGTACCACCTGGGTCAGTAGCTTTATCCTGACTTTTATTTATGGAATAAAACCTCCCCTGACTGACTCTACCCCATTCCCCAGCCCCTTGTTACTCTCTGGACATTCTTGCTTGCCCCCGTTACTTCTTTTCCATAACAATAAGTCATCCATCATAGCATCATGAAGACTGAGCAGAATATTGTGATGAGTGTGCCCAGATGGAGAGCACGTTCCAGAAATGTGTGTTCCATGTAGAGGCAAGGAAGTCAGACTTTCGAACACTACCAAATTTAGAATTAATCCTCTTGAGTCTTTCTGTCCCCAGGAGAAGTTCTTTACAAATATGTATCTGATCATTGTTTTCCCTTGTTTCTGTGTTGAAAAAGGCCCACTGTTTTGTTTCTTGTGTAACACATACACCTCGTGTTATTTTCCATCGCCCTCAAGAAATGCATAAAATCTATCGTATTCCATTAAGATTTATAACAAGTGAGGAGATTTTACAACAAGTAAGGAAAATACTTACTGACCAGTCATGAACAACGATGTGATACAGACTGAGAAGAACCCACGCGTGTCTACACAGTCAGCTTCAATTCGCCAGGCATTCATTGTGTACCTCTTAGGCCCAGCATTGCATTTATAGAAGGGTAATCTTTTCTGGAGAAACAAGCAATAGTCAAAAGATGTTAAAAGAGACTAAATTTGTAAAATAGAAATCGTCACCTAAAGTATCACTCAGATTAAAGGAGATCCAAGCAGGAATATCAGGGGGAAGGCCAAGGAGCTAGCCCAGGATGAGGGTGGAAAGGGGTTGTTTAGCTAGAGATAGTTTCTTCCCTCAGTGGGCTGTGAAGATTCTAACCTTTCAATACCAGCGCTAATGAAGGGACATGACCCCCATAATAGGAAATACTGCATGCTCTATACTGTTCTAAGGGAAACTTACATGTTTTGTTTTTTATAATCCCTACAAGCACACAATGAGGTAAGAACTGTTATTGTATGCATTTCATAGATGAAGGGAATTGAGGCAAAGAGAAGACGAGTGACTTGCCCAGCTAGAAAGTAGCTGAAATGGGATTTGAACCGGGGCGATCTGGTTCCTCAGTGCGGTATGCACTCTCCCAGAATGGAGGATGAGAGCAAAATCGTGTACTCATTAGTGACTTTATAGTTCATTTTCTGTTCCCACCTCAAGTTCTTTCTTCTCATTTATAAATAAATAGATGTAGGGACACTCGTTGAAGGCTACCTGCCCATTTGCGTTGTTTGAGTGTGCACTTACCTGGAGTTTTGGGAGAGACCCTTAGAGGGTGGTCAGTGAAGATGGCAAGTTGGCCTGCGAGTGAGCCAAGCGTAATTGTCTGAAGTCAGTAGAATCCATGAGCCAGAACAAAAATCAGGGCCCAGTGGGACTTTGACACAGCGCCACTCCTCAGGGGTTTCTCCCGACTCAGGCCTGTACAGCTGGTGACTTTTGGGACTGTGTATTTAGTGATGTTATATGTGAAAAGGCCAGTGTTTCTTTACATTTTATTCAGAGAGATGGGAAGGAAAGGGTTGGAAATGAAAAAGAGCATGATTCTCTATTCAGGGCAGATCAGCCAAAAGAGAGGCCAGAGTCCTCTCTGCTCATACCCAGCACCCTCCTTCACACAGTCATTTCCCCAAGCCCCGTTGGAGCCTTGGCCTTGCTGCGGGTGCCCTCAAGCTGCATTTTGGCCCAAATTCCATGCATTTTCCAAGGCCCAGCATAAGGTTACACTTCTCTTTGATGCTTTCCTGGGCCTCCACTGCTCTGCCTCTCCCTTCGCTGAATCCCTTAGCACGTGGTGGGAAACCCAGCTGTCCCATTTTACCCCATGCTGCACGTAGTCTTCTGCTCTGTAACAGTATGGAATGTACTGGAAGACGGAGGCTGTCTCCTGACTTTAACCTACTCTCTCAGCTCCCCCGCTATACTGCCCTACTGTCTACTTGGATTTGGCTTGTAACCTACATATTTCAGCAGAGGGTGTGCAATCTATGGATTTGGAAAAAAAGACGAAAGAGAAACTTGAGAGAAAAAAGGTGGTTTACTTTAAAAGAAGAGAGATGCTTCTCTTATAAAAGATAAAATGGCCAAATGGGGGTAGGCTTGTGCCCCTGAGATAAGAGGAAAGGTCATTTATTTAAACAGTAAATGGCTAGAAATGCAGATCAGATTTATAGGGCTTCTACAAATCCATAAAAAATGCTTGCACACAGATGCATGCATAATAATCCTGAATTGGCTATGAAATTTATCTTCATGAGTAAAGAGAAGGAGGGATTGTTGATGCCGTTATGACTTTTACTCCATCTTTCCAAGGAAGACAGGATTAATACCAGGAGAGATAAATCATGATGTGATTTTTCTATATATGCACAAAGCAAACACAATAAATATTTGATTTTCTCCAGCTTTTGCAGGGCTAAATCAATTTGAAGACATAATGGTAGAGGATTAAGTTATTGAAACGTGTGTAACTATAAAGTTTTGAATACAGTTAACTCACAAGTTATTACAATTTCAGTATAACATCTGTTGTCATTGAACTAACAGATGTGTTGTGTATCGTGAAACTAAGGGAAAATTGGATATGCACACGGTTTCACAGGAAACCAGGCTCATAGTAAATTATTTGTGAAATACCACACTGTGAAAATTATTGCAAAGGGTAGACTAAAGGGGTGTTTCCGAAACGAAGCCACAGCACAAATACTGCTATTAATAGAAAGTCACCTTAAAACATGACTCAAATGAAACGTTCTGTGAACTCTTAACACTGTCAAATTTGAGAGAAGGGAAGTTATCGTACTTAAGAATGTAGAAAAATTGAAAGACATAAAAGAGAACATAGCAATCCAGAAAAGTGGACTTGGAATAAACTCTGCTGTCTACACTCAGTGGTCTTTGCTTTTGTTCCCTTACTACGGCAGCTTAACTATAAACTCTTTATGAATAGTGAGTTATGCCCACCATTCTTACACTGGTCATCATTTCTGAACCGGAGTTGGTTCACATGCTTTAACAAGAACGCAGGGATGCACAGAAATTAGGGGAGAGGCTTTCTGACAGTGAGGCTTTCTCATAAAATATGGGAATGTGTCAGTCACCTTTCCTGTGTTGTCCGCAAAGTGCTGGCCTCAAAGCAGAGGCTCAGAAAGGTTTTCTTCTTACTGGTGCATCTGAAATCCCTGTTAATTAGCTGGACTATTTCCCAGCTCTTTACCAAGTGCCACCCTTGAGGCATCTCTATGAGGTTTCTGATTACATCATTGTGATGACATTGGTGACGTTCAACTATTATCTTGTCTAGAGTTGTAAAATCTGTTGCTACATTTTAATTTTCTTTCTCCACCTGTTCACAATTGTGCTTCTTTTTTATGAAAGGTTTGGGGGACATGAATCCCACTATATTATTATTTATCAAGGACTATGGTCAGGAAAGAATATACCAGAATGTGAGGTTGGAGTTGGGGGGAGATCTAATTAAGCTTGACTTTGTCTGGTTTTCAATTCTACTGCTGTTGACAGCTTGCTCCTAGGAGAAAGAGGTCCCAGTCGGTCTCCACCACAAAAAGGTTTTTAATAAAATATTCAAGATAGCTGAGGACCTTTAGAGTGGGTAATTTTATTCCACATACACTATGATCTTCCTGCTGGTTGTGGGCTCTGGACCAATACCCAGGAGCTTCTCTTGGAGTGCATGACTATTCTGCATTATGTTAGAGTATTCTGTGAAAAGTCAATTTACTCGGAGTCAGATACACTATATTTTGACTTTGAGACTAAAATTGTCTCTGGGGCTTAGTTTGCTGCCATGATTAAATTCTTACTGTTCTGCAAATCCTAGATTTATTCTTAACTGTTTCAATGCTGCATTTTAAAAAGACGAATGAATGGTTAAAAAAGCTAGAAAGGAAAAAAATTGAGGATTCAGGAAGAATTCTCTGATAAAATGCAGACTTTCATTAAATAATGCCTGTAGTGAGTTTACCTGCCCTTGGCTTTGCCTCTGGTTTTGAGAGCCTGCCTAGCCAGGCCTAGGACTTAATGAGATGGCTCCCTTCAGTGTCTTAGATACTTAGCTCTCAAAAATCTCAGTCTACAAACCAATTTTTTCCCATCCATTACAAAATGAGCAAGAGAAATTGGATGCATGGGTTGAAATCCCTGTTAATCAATGGGACTATTCCCCTTAGGTTGTAGTTGAAGAGCAAGTTTTCATTATCTGCAATAATTAGCATCATCTTTTTGAAATTAGCTGAATGGACTGACACAATAATCTGTGGTAGATGTGTCATGTGTCTTTCCATTATTAACTTTTTGAAAGGAGGGAAGAGTGGGGAGGGGAAGAAGTGAACTGTGGGAATATTTTCTCTTCTTGGTGGCATTTAACACGAGCCTGTGGGGCGGCAGGTGTCTATTTTAGGTGATCTAAACGTATAACTTCAGGGACATTATCAAGAACTCGGGTCTCATTCCTACAACTTTCTTGGTGAGTGAAATTGGACAAGTTCCTTACCTCTCTAGGTCCAAGCTTCTGCTTCTGTAAAGTGGAGATAGTAATAATGCCTTTCTCACATGGCATTATTGCAAAGATAAGGTTTATTATAAAAATAAGGTTATTGTAAGATTCAACGGAAGAGTGCACATAAAGCACTTAAGAAGTAACTGGCATTTAGTAAACACCCAATGCATTGTGGCTACTATTATGGCAGCTTTGTTACGTTAGGCATTGTCATATTAAATAAGAATTCTTATTCATTCATCAGATATTGATGGATTCATTTAACCACTATGCTCAAGACTGCTGACTAGGCACTGAGAAACATACGGAGATGGATCCACTGTCCTTGTAGGGGGATCAGATGTTGTCAGAAATGATTGTGGTAGGCCGGGCGCGGTGGCTCAAGCCTGTAATCCCAGCACTTTGGGAGGCCAAGGTGGGTGGATCACGAGGTCAAGAGATCGAGACCATCCTGGTCAACATGGTGAAACCCCGTCTCTACTAAAAATACAAAAATTAGCTGGGCATGGTGGCGTGTGCCTGTAATCCCAGCTACTCGGGAGGCTGAGGCAGGAGAATTGCCTGAACCCAGGAGGTGGAGGTTGCGGTGAGCCGAGATCGCGCCATTGCACTCCAGCCTGGACAACGAGAGCGAAACTCCGTCTCAAAAAAAGAAAAAAAAAAAAGAAAGAAATGATTGTGGTACAGGTGGGGGGTGGTAGGTGCCATAGAAGGTGACCATGGCAGTATCCAGTGCAGTGGTGCTGATGGAACCAGGCCTCCATTAAGTGGTTGATGGCAGAGGAAGGGTGTTCTGGTGGGACAGCTCTACAGAGTAATTTTGAGTGTGGTGACTGGCTGCAGAGCTCTCCTTTCAAGGGTTTTATGGACTAAATGTATTTTTCCAAAATCAATACATTGAAGCCCTAACCCCCAGTATGATGGTATTTGGAGGTGGGCCTTTGGAAAGTAAATAGTTTCAGATGAAGTCATGGGGGTAGGGCTCCCACAATGAGGTTAGTACCCTAGGAGAGGAAGTGAGACCTGAGTGCTCTCTCTCTAACCCTAACCCCCCCCACTCCCCACCCCCTCCATTGTGAGAACACAGTGAGAAGGCAGCTGTTTGCAAGTCAGGAAGTGGGCCCTCATCAGAAAACAAGGCTGGCACCTTGACTTTGGGCTTCCCAGCCCCTAGAGCTGTAAGAAATAAATGTCTGTTGTTTAAGCCACTCCATCTATGGTATTTTGTGATAGCAGTCTGAGCTAAGACAGAGGGCTTCTGTGAGCTTGTCATTATCCTTTTAATGAATCTCCTTCTGCTTTAATTAGGCAGAGTCCATTTGCTGCTTGCTACTAAGAAGGTGACTGTCATACCTCTCAGGGGCAGGATCTTCCCACTGGGGCTATGGCATGGCTTCCATCTCTGGTCCTCTGTGCCTACATCTGCTTTTCATCCTGCTCCAATAGGCTAATTCCTTCAGGGTTCTTTCATTCAACTTCCAGAGTTGGGGGATCTGATCAGCTTTGTTAATTACCACTGGGCAGAGTGTGGCATCAGACAATCCCAAAGGACTCTACTTAACATGGCAACTGGACCGCCTTTGGTCTAACTGGGAGAAAGGATAGGCTCAAGGTAGAACTTGGAGCATCTACTCCTAGCATGGGCAGAAGAAGGTCTCCAAAAGGGATAGTGAGCATGGTAGACACCACAATCGACTTTTCTAGTACAATTTTCTGCAGATTATATACAGCAAGGTACAAGCCAGCAAGATATAGCAGAGAAAATTCAGGTCTAGAATGGAATAACTGGGAAAGGCTTATCAGAGAGAGGAGCCAACTCCACCTCTTCCTCAGATGTCACCATGTTTCTAATGGCTTTTCCTGACTGCATGCTTTTAGCTCAGTTCACTTAGACTATTAGAAGAATGTTAAACATTCTTTAATTGCAAAATTCTCATGTTCTATATGTGTTATGCCTGTCTCTCTCTCTTCTTTTCTGTGAATGTTTAAGGTCAGGGACCAACTTATTCAAACAGAACCTAGTAGAGAGCTGGATCTGTAAAAGTGCATATTAGGGTGTTGATGGCTGTTGTAATAAACAAACTTCCAGTCACAAACTCAGATGTGATGGGTGGAAGTTTATTTCCTACTTACATGAGACACAGATGGGAGTTTCTGATTAATGGGTGGCCTTTCTCTAAGCAGGGATAAGGGATTAGGACCTTGTATTATATGGCTTTACTGTCTTCAACACATGTTATCCGAGGTCTCCTAGCTTATCTGCATCAGACTAGATGAGGATTCCAAGTGCATGCAGAGTTTGATAAGGGCAGTTGCATGGCCACACCTAAATGCAAGGGAGGTGAGGAAGAGGAAATGGGTTTGGCATGCAGCTAACTAAGTTCTTAAATCTTACGCTGGGCCATAGAAAAAAGGAAGGATACGAATGGACGGAGAGGGGAGGATATCTCAGCAGCAGGCAGGAGGGCTGGAACATGGAGAACAAGAAGAGAAGCCCACCATCAGAAGCTCAGCGTGGACAATTCACCTTGTTCTTACCAAAGGTGCTGGTCTGAGATTTTGGTTTCTCAAATGAAGAAGGAGAACTGTGGTCAAAGGTGCTGGTTTGGAACCCAGAATGCCAGGTTCTAATCTCAGCTCACATATGTATCGGCTGTGTTACCTTGCATAAACTCTCTGTGTTTCATCTTTCTCATCTGTAAAATGGGGATAGAAACTATATCTACCTCATGGGCATGCTGTGATGATTAAGTGAATGAAAAGCTATAAAAGCTTTAGAAGTGTGCCTGGCATATAATGTGAAATCAGCAAATGTTACGACTTTCACTATTTCCATCCATATGTGTATGTGTTTCTTTTACGTGTGTGTGTGTGTGTGTGTGTGTGTGTGTGTGTTAATTACAGCACCAGGATGGCAAAATAGCAATATGAGGATAAGGGAAAGAGAAGGGAAGGAGGTCAAGAAATTCAGCTTCAGCTTTGTAGTTTGGTCACTGATAATGCTGCGACACTCACTCTTATTAATCTCAGTGGTTCAGACAGTCCGTGCTTTCTTCTGATTGCCTTTATTGGCTCACCAATTATCAGTTGGTTCTCTAGTGACATTTGGTCTTACATTTTGTATTTTGTGTTATGACATAAATCTTTTCTCTCTCCTACCTTTTGTCTGAAATTTGGCTCATTTGTATGAGGAATACAATGATGCTCATTAGTATTGGTGGGGCCCATTAGCTGCCGGCTTCCTTAGAGCAAAGCCCCACTCATGTGGGTCTTTATTTCAGTGGGTGAGACGTCCATTCATGCAAGCTCATTGCCAGTTCCTACACTTGTTTGCTCCTTCCTCTCGGTGGCCCTTCTGGCTCCTCCATTCTCTTGCCGGGAGGCTGCCTTCCACGATCAAAGGCCACCCCGACTCACTCTCCACTCACTTGGGCTGCACAATCTCGGGGTCCTATGGCAATATTCCCAAACCAGCAGCTGTCCCGACTGCAAGTCCGGTGGCCACCCGCACGGGCAGCCAGAAGGGGTGGAGCAGCTGCGTCTGGATAAGGTGATGGGTAATAGGCACTGACATTTGATGAACTACCTCTCTGCATTCTTGCTTCACAGAGAGGCTGGGTGTAGTGGGTTTGCCAAGTCCTCAAAGAAGCAAACACTGTGTTTCCACTCGACTTCACTTTCGGAAGTAAACTCACTGGGCAACTTCTTGCATGAGGCTCATGTAACTTTAATGCCTCGTCCTGGCACTGTTTACTTGCCTGGCCGGTAATGGCCCCTGTGCTGGGCCTCCTGGAGGACAGGATTTGTTCCGTGCCTCCAGGGCCTGCCGTCCCAGGTCAGCAGATGGCCTTCTGATTACTATTTCCAGCCTGTCTTACCTGACCATTCCTTCACTGTATGAACAGCTGTTTCCTTCACTTCAGTGCTGCCCCACCGGATTGGTGATTTTTCTTCTGCCCTTTTATTTGCACAGAACATAAATCTTTCTCTCTTTCTGACCTGGCCTGCAGTTCCATCCACCTGTGCCTGCCTTGAGCAATCTATAACTCTCGCCAGGTTCTGTTTCCCTTGCTTGCTTCAGCCTATAAACCAAACTTTCTTCTTCCTGCCTCCCTCTCTTCTGGGCTGATTCAGCACTCTCTTAGCACCTGGCTTCCAGTTAACACTTAAACACAAAAAAATACATGACTTTATGGGTCTGACCTGAACCGACAGAATGAGATGCACAACAGAAATCTCAGTCCCGCTGGCCTCCTTTCTCTCCTTTGCTTGAGTCTGAGGAGACTTAATTTACACTGGGCTAGAAGCGACTGTGCTAATTGAAAATGAGTTAATTAAATAACTTGGTACTTAGGAAGGCTTTTGATCTGTCAAAGTATAGCCAGTCAGTTGAATCAATTCAGTTAAATGTTTAAAAATGATCACAAAAACTAGATATGAACCTAAGAAAGGAAAAGTAGCGTATGTCCCTAAGAACCCTCTTGTGGATTTCAGACCATTCCCAGTCAAACACTTTTGACCTAAATGCTGCAGTTGTTTCATTGGTGTTTTGCTTTATAATTTTATTTTGCTTTCCTGGACTAGAGGAGAATCCCTCTGTATGTTTTCTTGTTGTACTCTTTTTATGGAGTGTGTAACATGCTCTCAAAACACTGTTTTCTCACTTCCAGTTGAAAATCAAAGTGGCCGGGCGCGGTGGCTCACGCCTGTAATCCCAACACTTTGGGAGGCCGAGGCGGGTGGATCATGAGGTCAAGAGATCGAGACCATCCTGGCCAACATGGCAAAACCCTGTCTCTACTAAAAATACAAAAATTAGTTGGGCGTGGTGGCATGCACCTGTTTTCCCTGCTGCTCGGGAGGCTGAGGCAGGAGAATTGTTTGAACCCAGGAGGCGGAGGTTGCAGTGAGCCAAGATTGTGCCACTGCACTCCTGGCGCCTGGTGACAAATCAAGGCTCCATCTCAAAAAAAAAAAAAATCAAGAAAATGAAGTACTCAGGCAATAAAGTGTAGCAACAGGCTAGTTAGAAAGAAGGAACTCCGCTGTGATTATAACAACCTTTGTAGTGAAATGAATGAGATCCTATGATGCTATGATCCAGAATCTGCCGGACACACACACACACACACACACACACACACATACACACACACCTATTCATAGGTTATAACTGCTTGAGAATGCTTAGCTCTTTCCTTTTTTTTTTTTTCTGAATGTCCTTTTTTTGAATAGCAGGTCAAGATTTGGTATGTAATGCAAACCTAAGTATCTAAATGAGAGCTTAACATACTAGGAGAGTCTGGGCGGCACATGGGATGTCTTCAAACGGACTTGGGCTTAATCAACAGGGCAGTGAACATCCGGGCAGAAAACGGCCACGCTCTAGCCGTTTGACGGGCCTCTTCACCTCATGGAACTGGCAGGTTGAATCCTGTCTGGATTGAGTGATCATCCCATTCTCTCACAGAGAAGTCTAAGTTGATGATACTCGTTTGGTGGTTTTTAATTGTTCAGTGTTTTCACAACCGATTACCTCTTTTGATCCTCACATCAACCCTATACGATAGGACAGATGCAGTTTTCCCATCTTATCTGTAGAAAAAGAAGATTCCAAGTGGTTTCCCTGGCTATGGAACTAGTTAGTGTCAGAACTAGAATTAGGTACTTGACACCCTGACACCTCATCTAGTGGAGCATTTTCATTTCACATCTACCTTGAAAGGTATACTCTTTTTTTTTTTTTTTTTTGAGACGGAGTTTCGCTCTTGTGACCCAGGCTGGAGTGCAATGGCACGATCTCGGCTCACCGCAACCTCTGCCTCCTGGGTTCAGGCAATTCTCCTGCCTCAGCCTCCCGAGCAGCTGGGATTACAGGCACGCGCCACCATGCCCAGCTAATTTTTTTGTATTTTTTTTAGTAGAGATGGGGTTTCACCATGTTGACCAGGATGGTATTGATCTCTTAACCTCCTGATCCACCTGCCTCGGCCTCCCAAAGTGCTGGGATTACAGGCTTGAGACACCGCGTCTGGCCGAAAGGTATACTCTTGAAGATGAGAAGAAAAGACACGTAAGGACAGCAAATTTAAGTTCACAAGCTCATTAGCCCCAACAGCAAAGCTCAAATAATCAGGTAGGATTTAGAGGGGAGTTTTACAGTTTCTTTCTTAATGATGAGCCTCTAGCACGACAAGATCCCGAAGTGCTGTCTGCGGCATCAAGTGAACAGTTGATTCTAAGACCAGGCCACTGATGATGAACATCTCTTTCTTGAACATGTGTAATTCATTTATGATATTTACGTTACTTGTCAAGTAAACAGAACATTCAGTTATTTGGAACACTCATTTGACAGGTATTTTGTTGTTAGTGGGTAGGAGGGTAAAACTTGGGGGGTGACAGGGACAACAGAGCCATCTAATTGAGTCTTTTCATTTCAAATATGAGGAAATCAAGGGCCAGAGAAGTGAAGTGACTCAAAGTCTCATGACTATGTAGCGGCAGACCTTGGTTACTTGCGTTTTTTCAGTCTAGTGCCTGCTCACCATATCATGTCAAAGACGCGCATCTGCCCACCCATCCTCGGGGTGGAGCAAGGAGGGAAAGAACCTTCCCAGGGGACCTTGGGTCCCTTTCATAGTGATTATGTATAGAAATAAAATCACATTTTATATCTAGCTTTTCTGCAAAAAATCACACACACACACACACACACACACACACACACAGAGTTTGTTTAAAAGCGTGGAATTTATAAAAACAATCCATTATACTTTTTTTTTTTTTGAGATGGAGTCTTGCTCTGTCGCCCAGGCTGGAGTACAATGGCATGATCTCGGCTCACTGCAACCTCTGCCTCCTGGGTTAAAGCAATTCTCCTGCCTCAGCTTCCTGAGTAGCTAGGATTACAGGCACCCACCACCACACCTGGCTAATTTTGTATTTTTAGTAGAGGTGGGGTTTCACCACATTGGCCAGGTTGGTCTCAAACTCCTGACCTCAGGCGATCCTCCCACCTTGGCCTCCCAAAGTACTGGGATTATAGGCATGAGCCACTGTGCCCAGCCTGAAATATTTGCAGTAATAATAGATATAGTGATTTGTTTTCATCCTAGTCTTCTGTATTGAGACTTGTTTCATAATTAGTAGATTCACTAGGAAGTCAAGAAAACTATACTATTTTCTTTGTTTGAGGGTTAAGGTCCTAGAACTACAAACCTCACACGCTTAATTAAATGTCTTAGAGCTTGCCGTGTTCACCCACATTGCTTACTTCTTCCCACTTAATTCTCTCAAGCACTCTATGAATCTGATATTATTATGATCCCATTTTATGGACAAGGAGGCTGAGACTTAGAGAAGCTTGAAACCACCTATAAATGGTACCACCTATAAATGGTAGAGTTTTGATTTAAGTCAATGTGGTCTGACTCTAGAACCTGCAATTTCAAATGGTGCTCTTCTGCCCCCAATCGCGTTTCAAAAATAATTTTATGAAATTCTTATGCTGCTTGATTTCTTAGATAAGCATAAGCATAACATGAACTGCAAATTTAAATAAAATAAATTGCTCAACATTTTCTTTTAAGAACTTCTGGGATTGGTCACCAGGTAGTGTCAAGACAGATGCCCTCCTGAGTTGGTACAAGAGAGCCTGCCAGCATGCCGACCACTGCGAGCATCTTGTAGAAGGACTCCTGGGGCTAAAATTTCTCCAGCAACTTCCATACCTCTAAAGACAATTCTAAGCACACAGTCTGAATGAAAACCTCTTTTATAATTTGTACACTTGTTTTAGAAGATAATGAAGATACATGCTTAACAAGAGAACAAGCAGTGTGGAAAGCATTAGAATACTAGGTCTTAAAGGCCAAGTTGTGTTTTTACTTGTAAGTTAAAAGTAGGGCATTAAATTACATATTTTTTCTTGCTTATTCATTTTCTGGGTGTCATCAACCAAATATTTACATGTTGCTCACTGAAGCTTCAGTATGAACCACCCAGGCAGGCTTCCAATCTCAGATGAGAGTCCTTGGAATAATTACCTTTTGATTTTGAAGATACACCAACTTATTAAGAACGCATAGCAAGCTTAAGCAATCACAGAACGCCTCCTTTACAACTCCATTTTCCCTTGACTCACCACTAGCTCTTTCAATAAACATGAGCTTATGAGAGAAAGAAAAAGCCACATAAAATGTTCTGCTTCTCATATTGTTTTCTTTTTTAAGTTGCAAACTCAAGCCTGATTGTACAGCACTCCAACCAAAAGACCCCCTCAGGCACAAAACACATTATGAAAAGCTATTTATAAGGTTTAAATTATCCATATTAACATATTTAAGATTCACCAGTGTGATTTCTAGATGTCAAATCCAATCCACAGCGAAGCTTCGGTGCGGCCTTGTATAGTCAACTACAGAGACTCGTACAGGAAGAAAATGTGAAGCGAAGAAAGCACAGGGCTGGAAAATCCCTGGAAGTGTTAACGAATCTATCCCCCTGCCTCTGGCAGGACCAAAAGCAAAACCCATTTAGGTTTAGGTACAGGCCCAGATTCCTATTTTGTTTGCAAAACCTGATTGGTTTATCTTTCCATTTTTTAAGTGAAAGCTGGAGGCAAAGTATGAGAGAAAAAACATTACTTAGTATATATAGACATGGAGGTATACAGCCAGCCCTTGATCATTAAATATTTATTGGAATTCTTCTATATTAAAAGCACAGCATTGAGCTCAGAAAGTTAACCCAGTTTAGGTATAAACATAGTTTATGCTCATATTACAATTTGACTAGGGAGACATGACATATACCAGAAACATTGATATCCCAACTCAAGCCAGCATTGGATTGTCTTGACGTAAGTGTTAGGAACCTAATGTGGACTAGCACAGACAGTTCTTTGTTTTTTTTTTTGAGACAGAGTTTTGCTTTTATTACCCAGGCTGGAGTGCAATGGCACGATCTCGGCTCACCGCAACCTCTGCCTCCTGGGCTCAGGCAGTTCTCCTGCCTCAGCCTCCCGAGTAGCTGGGACTACAGGCACGCGCCACCATGCCCAGCTAATTTTTTGTATTTTTGGTAGAGACGGGGTTTCACCATGTTGACCAGGATGGTCTCGATCTATCGACCTCGTGATCCACCCACCTCGGCCTCCCAAAGTGCTGGGATTACAGGCGTGAGCCACCGCGCACGGCCTAGCACAGACAGTTCTAATCACATTCACTCAGACTTCTAGTTCTTTATACTTTCATGTCCTGGGAATTCATTCACAGCATTTCAAAATTACAAAAATTTGATTTCAAGGAGTTTGGTGACATCCAGTTTCATATCTTGAATTCTTGCCCAGAACTATTATCTGCTCCCTCTATGCCCATCCCACTGCTGGAAACTGCTAGTGTCATCAACTGGACTGCTGTCAGAACCTCAGCAAAGCAGGGCCAAAGTCTCCATGCAAGGTTATGGCTCATAGGATTCTCCTAGGCTATGGGGAGGCTTTTTAGCTGGGGAGAAATGGTTAATGGTCCCCTGCTCTTGTCTCTCAAGTAGGGTCAACAGGCTCCTCCTACAAGAGTTAGGACACGTGGAATTAAACAAAATTAAACGAGCTAGTAAGGCAACCTTTCATTCATTATGAACTCAGTCAGTGGGCTGCTATGGGCTAGACTCTGAGGCTGTACAATGCATGACACTTGATCCTTGTTTGTGAGGGGCTCACAATAAACAAGTGACAGTGATGCCATGGCAAAGGGCAGTCATCAAGGCAGGAA
Organism: Leontopithecus rosalia; assembly: GCA_028533165.1. Classification (NCBI taxonomy): domain Eukaryota; kingdom Metazoa; phylum Chordata; class Mammalia; order Primates; family Cebidae; genus Leontopithecus; species Leontopithecus rosalia. The sequence goes on along the minus strand of CM052655.1, from coordinate 5,253,687 downwards.
CTGTGGGAGCCGGGGGGAGAAGGATTAGATCAGCTATGAGTTCTGTAGATACTCTATAAATTATGTGACATTTAAACTGAGATTTAGCGTATTGGGGATTTCATCAGATGGAGAAGGTGCAAGAATCGTTCTGGGCAGAAGAATATGCTATGTACAAAGTAGCGTCCCTGGGACACAGCATGGTCCGAGAAGGACAAGGTACAAAGTAGCGTCCCTGGGACACAGCGTGGTCAGAGAAGGACAAGGTGGAAGAGGACTTGTGGACAGGGCAAGAGGATGGGATTGGAACAGTAGCGTGATGACCACATTATAAAAGCCATATTATTTAAGTTTGGTTTGGGAATTTTGATTTAATCCAGAAAGAAGGATGGAGAGAAGGATGGGAGTCAGTTAAAGCTCTGAAACAGGAAAGGACATGTCTGGTTCATGCTTTAGGATGATCATTCCAGCCCCGAGTGCCTGGAGAGAATCCTGAGGTGGGGAAAGCCTGGAACAGGGAGACTGGCTTGGAAGCCATGGCAATAGTCCGGACAAGACAAGGTGGAGAGAGGAGATTGGAGATTGTTGGCATCATGGGAGATGACAGGATTTACAGACCATATCGTGTGGGCAAAGGAGAGAAAAAGCAGGGAAGTGTTTGTTACGCCTCTCTGGAGATCAACAGAACATGAGAAGAGGATCAAATTAGAAAGGAGTGAGGTGTAAAGCCCAGGAATCTTTGAAATGAGTTTAACTGTAGACAGGTTGTATTTGTGGGGCAAGCTTTCAGTGATGTTTACTTCAGGTGAAAGCGTTAAGACTGTAGAGCTGAGGAGTGACCCCGAGGTGGGACGGGACAGTGGAACTCACCGTGATGACCGAATGGGATGTTCTAGTTCTGGGAAACGCTCCTGTTGCTGGGGTCATTTCCCTTTTTCATCCCCAGAAATGGCTGTGAGATTGTTAGTTTCAGCCACACTGTGGTTCACATGTGTCAACCCTTCTCCAGTTTTTTACCAAGATGTCCCTGTACCGTGGGGGAGACTCAGGCTAGGAGAAATTTTATTTCCAGTGCCTGTTTTGTCTGCTAGATGTATTTAATGTCTGCATTCTGCTACATGTTTCTTTTCATCTAAATAAAGTTTTAAATTATTTACCTGTTAAATTATGCATGGTAACCCCTCCCCACCCAAACCTACAAATAGCCAGGGCTTTGGGCCCCCTTGGTAGGTGATGGGCCATACTCCTTGGTGTGTGAAGCACAGATCTAGCAGACATCTCACCATTACTGTAACCACCCTTCTATGCAGAAAGAGCCTCCCAGACCCCATCTGCATGCAGGTCTCATTGTGCTGGCCCAGAATTCCCTAGTCATTCCCTCAGGCACAGCGTGAGCACATTCTGACTTTGTGAAAATAAAACAAAATAAAAAAAAACCCCAGAGATGATCCTTTTTCTTTTCTTAAAAAACAAACAAAAGTAGATTATGTATTTGACAATTTTTAAATTAGAAAGAGGGAACACAATGGAAAAAACTGAATAATACACAAGTGTGTGAAATATCAGGTAGGTTTTTACACTGTTCCTCTTCCTCCTCTCCTCCCAACTCCCACTTCAGGGCTTCTCCTGTCTGAATCATTTCATGTGTTAAATTGCCTCAAAATAAAATTCAGTAACTGGCAGCAGCCGCCTCACCTGGGAGCTTGCTAGGAATGCATAGTCTCAGGCCCCGCCCGACCAACTGAGTCAGAATCTGTGTTTTTGGACTCTCCCCAGGAGATTGGCATGAACTATCAAGTTGGAGGGGCAAACTTTTTGTGGAATTAGAGGAAAAGTTGATTTTCCCTCTCTTCATATGGAATATCGGTTTCTTGAGTCCCCACGTGTTGCTGCTTTCTCTGGGCTTGTTGTACTTACTCTGTCCTGGAGGGGAGTGGCCCTCTGCACCTGGCTGTGGCTTATCCTCTCTGCTCTACAACTGATCAATCCCCACCTGGACAAGTGGTCCCCAGCTAGCCCGGCTGTTGGCAGGTCCCACCATTCATTTAGCACACTCTGTCCTCAGGTTTCCAGAAAAGCAAAACAAAACCACAGGACAGGAAGAACAATCCCCAAATTGCGCTCTCTTGGGCACCCCTCCAGCCATTCACACCCATTTGAATGGAATCCAGCTCTCCTGGTTTGTTACTCTGAAGCTGCTAAGGAAGGAGGCCCACCAGCTTCTTGTGACAGATCCCCTGGATTCCCGGGGTGTCACTAAATGCTTGTTCCTGGCATCACCTCTACTGGGGAGCTCTTGGCTAGGTTGCTGGTAGAGGTATTTTATCAGGGACTGGTGTGAGGAGACTAAAGCAGCGATGCCACAGAGGTGATACTCACATTTTCAGTAAAATTATGCATGCCGGAGGGCCAGCTGCGGTGGCTCACACCTGTAATCCCAGCACTTTTGGAGGCCAAGGCAGGTAGATCACTTGAGATCCAGAGTTCAAGATCAGCCTGGGTAACAGGATTCTAAAAAAAACAAATAAATTAGCTGGGCATGGTGGCACACATCTGTAGTCCCAGCGACTTGAGAGGCTGAGGTGGGAGGATTGCTTGAATCCAGGAGACAGAGGTTGCAGTGAGCCAAGATGGCACCACTGTACTCCAGTCTGAAGAATAGAATGAGACCCTGTCTCAAAAAAAAAAAAAAAAAAAAAAAAAAGCACACCAGAAGCTGCCTTGCTGTAGAGGGAATCTAGTTTGTATGCCCTTGGCATGGATCCAGGATGCCTGGGTAATGGAGATTTAAGTGAGTCCTCAGGGCTTCTGATTCAGTGTGGTAGGTTGGACTGGTTGCATTGCTTATGGGTCTTGGAGTCAGGCACACTAGTCATTCTTTCTCGTTGTGTGGAACAATGACCACCACAGAAGCTGAAGTATGTGGGATGATCTGAAACAATTATTCAGGGTTAAACCATGACTAGTACCACCAGGGCTAGTTCCTCTGGAGTTTCAGAAAGTTTAACTGAAGGCATCTGGGCATAGAAAAGCATGTATGAAAACTACTGTCTCAGCTAGCGCAGACTGCTGTGTAACAATAACCGTAGACTGGGTGGCTTAAACAGCAGGCATGCATTTCTCACAATTCTGAAGGCTAGAAGTTCAATATCAGAGTGCCAACATGGTGGGTTCCAATGGAGGCCTTTTCCTGCCTTGTGGACAGCTGTCTTGTCCGCATGGCAGAGTTGGAGATGATCTCTCTTGTGTCTTTTGCTATTAGGGCACTAACCCCATTCATGAGACCTCTACCCTCATGGCCGGATTGCCTCTCAAAGTCCCCACCTCCAAATACCATCTCATTGGGGGTTCGGGCTTCAACATACACATTTTTGCAGGGGGAGGGAGGAATACAAACATTCAGTCCATAGCAAGTGCTAAGACAATGAGGTATTTAAGACCCATTTATTTATCTACTCATTTGACATGTAAACGGAGCACAGAACAGGCCGCGTTTCCGATGTTTTAAAGCCCTTCTTTATTGGGTTACCTAAAACTACCTTCCTTCACTGCCAAGATTGTGATACACTTTTTATCTCACGCTTACCTCCACCATTTCCACTTAAAATCAGTATCTTCTGTTTATCCCCATCAGTTAAGACATTTTTTTAGACTTTTGTTTCCATGCTATGAAAATAATGCTTGTGTTTTTCATTCTTCAACCCTAAAAACGTGTTATTGAATCTGTTTTATTAAACTGCATGTTGTCTCCACATCCTGCCAGGGGAGTTTGGCCACTCCTTTATGGAAATGTGCTCCTGGGAGAGAATCAGTCTCCTAGGAATTTAGTGTAGGTGAAATTGTAAAAATAATGATTTTGCAAAGATCATGCTGGAGAGCTCAGAAAACTGAGGTAGTTTCTTCCAATAGATAGAGAAGACGAGGTGGCTCATGCCTGTAATCCCAGCACTTTGGGAGGCCGAGGTGGGTGGATCACAAGATCAAGAGATTGAGACCATCCTGGTCAACAAGGTGAAACCCCATCTCTACTAAAAATACAAAAATTAGCTGGGCATGGTGGCGTGTGCCTGTAATCCCAGCCACTCGGGAGGCTGAGGCAGGAGAATTGCTTGAAGGCAGAGGTTGCAGTGAGCCGAGATCGCGCCATTGCACTCCTGTCTGGGTAACAACAGCAAAACTCCATCTCAAAAAAAAAAAAAAAAGATGAGACAAAGGAAAGGTCTATATAATAGAATTTAGGGTTATAATTTGTTTTTCTTTTACCATTTTTTCAAATTTGCTTTCCATCAAATCCCTCCATGGATAAAATATGACTCTGGGAAGGTGCTTGGCTATTTCAAAGGATTTCAGCCATGCTTGTGAATATTTGAAATTTCTTTAATAAGGAACTGATTTATTCTTCCCATTGAAAGTGAGTTTTAAAAGCCCTGGGAGACACCCTTCAGAAAAGAAACTTCTATTGATGTGTAAATGGTTGATGGTGGTCTTTCCTTAAAGTAGATTTTGATGTGTGGAGAGGAAGAGAGTAGGAGAGCTTTGTGTATCTGAAAAAAGAAGGTTGCGAAAACCACAGGAAGAGCAGGCACAGGATGTGAAAGACAAACGTGGCCTGTGTCACAGTTATTCTGTAGGAGTTTTCGTGTTTCAAGGTCATCTGACAGCTTATTTTCAAGTGAAGGTGGAGAGGGACAAAGATGGTGTTTCCACTCAGTATCCCAATAGCATCTGACGCATAGTAGATGCTCAATAAATGTTGAATGGCTCAACAAATTCATAAAAGTATTACTTAATATACTTCTCTAACTCTTGCCACCTGTCATAAGTGAAGTAACGCTTGGTGGTCAGATGGTTTGTAACGTCCCAGGGACTCAACTTTACGTGAAAAGTTCATCTGAGCATTCTAAGAAAATTTTGCAGAAAAAATGATTTTCACAAGGCATCTCTAAGACACATAGAATAAATGTCAGAAGTCTGATCTTCGCTATAGTACTACTAACCTTGTGAAATTCTCTAAGTCTCAGTTTTTCATCTATCAAAAAGAAGAAATGAATTTATCATCAAGTTGTCATGAGGATTAAATGAGACATGTAGGGCACAAGACACAGGGCCTGGCACTTTGTAGGTGTTAAAAAAATACACCAATATCCCAAGTCATTCATGATGGGTGTAAAATTGAGTGGGGATCGGAGTTCCCTGCCACTTTATATTCCTCGGAGTAATGACTTTTAGGCCTGTGGATTTATTTATGAGTGATATATTTCAGAAACATACAGTGGGCCTTTATGGGGACATTGCCAACTTCTTAAGGTAGGGTGGGAATGTTGGCTTCCCGTATAGTCAAATCAATGATCACCACTACCACCATCACCAGTGTTGGCTTTTGATGAGCCTGCTTAGGAGTGTGACCCAAACCAAGGGTGTAACTCAGAGGTACTGGAATCTCCTCACCTTTCGAAGAGCCTGAGATATAAGGGCAAATATAATACTAGTGTTTGCAGAAGCAGTGGGCTCTCTTAGGGCTTGGCCTGGTGATCTTCAAGCTAAATACAAGCATATTTCATTTTATCTTGCTTTGCTTTGTTCCACTATGCAGATACTGTTTTTTAGACATTGAAACTTTGTGAAAACCCTGCATGGAGCAAGTCTATCGGTGCCATTTTTCCAACGGCATGCACTTACTTTGTGTCTCTGTGTCACATTTTGGTAATTCTTTTTTTTGAGACAGAGTCTCGCTCTTGATACCCAGGCTGGAGTGCAATGGCGCGATCTCGGCTCACCGCAACCTCCGCCTCCTGGGTTCAGGCAATTCTCCTGCCTCAGCCTCCCGAGTAGCTGGGATTACAGGCACGCGCCACCACGCCCAGCTAATTTTTTGTATTTTTAGTAGAGACAGGATTTCACCATGTTGACCATGATGGTCTCGATCTCTTGACCTTGTGATCCACCCACCTCGGCCTCCCAAAGTGCTAGGATTAATTATTTTCATATATGTTTAAGGAATTAATAAATGACAATGAAATAAGATTAAAATAAGTACTCGTCAAAATCTCTATTATTTAAATGACTATCTGCTTCTTGTCAATTCAATGTT